>JAAGEH010000029.1:7155354-7506974 GCA_011751065.1 Lasiurus cinereus | reverse complement strand
GACAGAGAGAGAGGGGGGGGGTGAGTAACATGCTAATTGTCCATACCTTCATGATGCCCACCAGCCAATCAGGAATGAGTATGAAAATTAACCAAACAAATATGGCAGGTTAATTTGCATACACAGGCGCCAAGGGGCCAGGGACAGGGCAGGATGCTTGTGTCTTTGCCATGGTGATGATGCAGGCATTCTACACCACCCAGCCACTCCTGGCCTCTGGGCAGTGTAGGAAGACAGAAAGGCAGCCTTTCTGCTCCAGCCAGAGTGAAGACAGTGTTGGCAGCCAGAAGAACGAAAGCCCATTCTTGCATGAATCTTCATTCGTGTATCAGGCCACTAGTATAGATATAAAAGCCTAAGTGACCATTACAATGGAATGACCAGAATGACTTGAACGACTGGTCACTATGATGCACACTCACCATTAGGTGGCAGATGCTCAATGCAGAAGCTTCCCCCAGCCCACAGGCCCCAATTGCTAATGGAGCCTGCTGCTAGCCAAACTCCCGCTTCCTACCCCCAGCTGGGAGGCCCTGATCAGCCCCCGGATGGGATGTGGAACCAGGGGTGGATGGCAGCAGATGTGGCCCCTTTCCCAGGGGACCAAGGAATGGCTCCCTCCTCAGGGCCAGCTAACTTTTTGGGTCCTTCCTCCTGGCTGGCAGGTCCCCATCACTCAATGGGGACTGGGCCCCAGGCTGGGAACTGGGAGTGGGTGATGGCATGTGGGCAGCGAGGGAAGGAGGAGATGGGGAGGTGGGGAAGCAGGGAACCTAATTGGCTGTGATCACCAGCCAGGCCTAGGGAGCAATCCCACCAATGCATGAATTTCATGCACTGGGCCTCTAGTTACTATATAAAATAAAAGAGCCACACACAAGAGAAATGAAAACATAAGTCTACACAAAATTTTTATACAGATGTTTATAGCAGCATTATTTATAACCAGAGTCCTGGTGCATGAAAATTCATGCACTGGAGGGGGTGCCTCTCAGCCCAGCCTGCCCCTGCTTACAGTTTGGGAGCCCTCAGGGGCAGGAGGTGACCTGAAGATCAGGGTAAGGTGACATCCCATCACACCTCTGCTGCTGCCACTGCCAGCAGCACAAGCCTTGGCAGGCCCTGGTTACCTGAGCCTCAGGCAGCCTTGGGTTGCTGGGGGACTGAGGGGACTGGGAAACTCTGGAGACAGGCTGTGTGGACTGGTCGCCACCATCTTGTGGCTGAGAGCATTGCCATCTTTGAGGGTGGGACAGTCAATTAGCATATTCCCTCCTTATTGGCTGCCATCTTTGTAACAGCATGAGGGGCAATTAGCATATTTCCTCTTTATTAGATAGAATAGCCAAAAAAGTATAAAACAACTCAAATGTCTTCAGCTAATGAATGGGTTAAAAAATTTTGTATATCCAACAATGGAATATTATTCAGCAATAAAAAATGAATAAAGTACTGATATAATATGGTTTAACTGAAAAAGCATTATGCTGAATAAAAGTAGTCAGACTCAAAAGACCACATATTGTATTAATCCATAATTGGATTAATTTATACTCAGTATAGGCTGGGTGAAGGAGAGAACAGACAATGGAAAGTGACTAGTAATGGATATGGAGTTTCTCTTAAGGATGAATAAAATGATCCAAAATTCTATTGTAGTAATGACTTGACCAGTATGTGAAAATACTAAAAACCACTATATTATATACTCTAAATGGGTGAATTTTACAGTATGTAAGCTATATTTTAATGAAGTTTCATTGAAAAGGTATATGTGTCATTAAGACTACAGATCTTTTCTTGTTTCTTCACATTTAAAAACTGCTTTAGAAACATCATTTGTAAATATTTATTAGCATAAGAACCTATTTTTAATGTATCATTATGATAGCTTATTCTATCTCTAACCCTGCTTCCAAAATATCTGGAGATGGTAGAATTGCCTACTCTATGAGACAGGGTCAATCTTAGTAGAAATGTTAATCAGAATAGGCTGAATTATGCCACAGTAGCAAGCAATCACCACATCTAGAGACCTAACAGAAATGTGTATTTTAATGATGTCACATATCCCTTGTAGATTCACAAGGACCATGCCTGATGACAGCTACGTCTTAATACATAATTTCATGATCCGAGAGGAAGAGAACATAATGGATAATGCCATTAGCTCTTTATTTTAAATATATATATATATTTTTTTTTAAAATATGTTTTTATTTATTTCGGAGAGGAAGGAAGAGGGAGAGAGAGAAACATCAATGGTAAGAGAGAATCATTGATCGGCTGCTTCCTGCATACCGTCAACTAGGGATCGAGCCCACAACCTTGGCATGTGCCCAGACCAGAATCCAACCATGACCTCTTGGTTCAATAGGTTGATGCTCAAACACTGAGCCACACCAGCTGGGCACCATTAGCTCTTAATCCTTCTCCCTGGAAGTAACAAATAGGTAAAAATCAGTTCCATTGCCTTCGCTGATTCATTTGGGGTATAATTCAATGGGGTATATACAGATGTATAATACTCTGGCTTGAGAAGGCACTGAATGTTCGTGAACAATAATGCACTCTACCACAGTAGGTTTATGGGATCTAAAAATTAGTGCACTTTCTGGGGAATCTGTCCTCTGGCATTCTCTCTGGAGTCATTTCCACCCAACCATTTCCACGCCCTCTCAACCAAATTTCTCTTAGATGCCTGAGTTGGCTGGGGGATTTGTTAATTACAACACTTCTTATGCCTTTTAATAAACTCAGCAAATTAACATGAGAGGCCAGATAACGAGAATGCTTTCCAAAATGTCATAATGAAATTAAGGTAATGAAGCACTTGGAGACCTTTCTTCCCTTTTTTTTTTTCTGTACAAAACTTATTCTAAAGAAGCTGGAAGAGAAATGGGGCCTGAAAGTAAAGAGGGGGGAAATAAATTGTATGCCATTAGTTTAATTATAAAAATTCATTACATGAAGCCATGTAAGACAGAAAATAATGGAACTCTAATGGGTTGGCCGATAACACATTTACTAGCCTGCTCTCAGCTTATAGTCATGTTGAAAGGACAAAAAAGGAACAACTTTAGTATGTAGTCCTCAGAGCTATTGAAAAGATTAATCATTTCCAGTAGGCTGGAAAATGAGTGCCATTTTTTTAAATAGTATCCCCTGTATAGAGTGTTACCTTCTGAAACAGAGTTGTTTGGTAATGTCAGAGGTTTAATAGATGAGTCTCCAAGTTAATGGTGAGAGGATTTACTTTTAAAATAGCTTCCTTACAGATATTTTAATGTTTCTATTATAAATCCATAAAAAGGTTTTATAGGTCATTTTAATTCACACAAGACAAGAAAGAAATTGTTTTTCCCCGATAAAGATTTATAGAACATTAATTCATATTTAGAAGTAAATTGTTTAGTGATTTTTTAATAAACCAAATATGTATTATTTTCTGCTGTCTTTGGCAATGTCTTACTTTATTATACATAGTAATTTTCATCTTGCTATACTCATCAAGGAGATTATTTTCTATTCTTCAAAGTTCAATTATCATAAACCAAATCATTTTCCTTAAATTCTTTTATATGGAAGCATATCTTCTTTAACTAGATTGAACCCCAAATATTGGAGTCAAGCAAGCTGCATTTTTGCAATGCCTCTTTCACTGACTAGGATATTATCTTCAACAATTGACTTAAGCCTTCAGACTTTTTCTCTTCTCATATGGACAATTATCGGATTGGGTAAAAGGGAAGGAAATAACAAAAGATGAAAGTGATTGTGTAGGTAGGGGTCTTATATTTGAGGGCCATGTAATCCAAGAAGAGAGGTTTGAACTTTGTCTTGTAGGTAATAGAGACAGTGAAAGCTTTTACAGAGAAGTAATGTGTTTCTACTTGCATTGCAAAAAGATCTCTTGAGCAGATGTCTGTGTATGGAAGAGCTAGTTTGAGAGGGGAGGGAGGGAACCAATAAAATGGCTATTGCAGATTCCAAGCAAGAGATGATGGGGGATTCACTAAAGGCATTGGCAAAGGGGATATAAGAGAAAATTATGATGCAACCTCACTATGAGTATGCTGCCTCCCTCCTCCTCCATTTGAGGATTAACTTAAACTGCAGAGGAAGAAGATTGGACTAGAGACAGAACCTTGGGGAACACCAACATTTAAGGGACAGGCAGAAAAAGAAAATCTTTAAACATAATAGAGCATAGAGGAGATCCAAAGAGAGGGGGATGAGAAAGGCTGGTGCCTCAAGAAGAGCAGAGTAGTCAATATCACCAGTTGCTGCAAATAAATCATGTAAATAAGAACCTATACGTAACTTTCTACAGACATTGGTCATTGATAACTGAATCAGTTAAGTATTTTTAACAAAAATGCTGCATAACAAACACTTTCAAATTTAGAAGTAAATTGTTTAGTTATTTTTTAATAAACCAAATATATTATTTTCTGCTAGGATGGCATTGCTTCAGTGTGCAGGTTGATTGGGGTGGTTCTTCTCCACTCAACCTTCTTCAGGGATAAGCAGACTAGTGCAGGGCATTTTTGGCTCCTGGTGATGGTAGGAAGTACAAAAGGACTAGCTCCACTGCAGGAGCACATTTCAAACCTTTGCTTGTGTCTCTTCTATTAACATCTCATTAGGATTAGGCAAAGCAAGACATAATGGCTAAATTCATTGTCAAGGGCAGGGAAGATGAGTGCTTTTTGTAGCAGAAAATTCAAAGCTACATCACAAAGGGCATGGATACAGAGTGCAGTAAATAATCGAGGCTAATAGTCCAATTTGCTATGGTGGTTTCTGTCAGAACAGTTGTGGGTGGCAATGGCAAAACCTGATTTTGATGAATTATAAAGTACCAGCTATGTAATCAAGTTGAAGTAATGAGTGAATAGTTGCCTTCTAAGGAACATAACTATGAAGGGAAAGAAAATGATAGAGAGCAGATTTTTTTTTTGTTATTGTTTAATGGTCGGGGAGAGATTGTGTTTAAAGGCAATGGAGAAAGACCTTGCAAAGAGATTAGAGGTTGAAAAGACACAAAAAGAGCAGTAGTACATGGAGGGGAGGATCCAGAATACATGAGTTTCCAGATGTAAGTATCAGCTTCCCATAGCACAAGAGTAACTTGTTCCCTGAAATTGGAGAGAAGTTTGCAAGATGTAAAGTGTGATAAATTTGTGAAATTTATGCTTTGTATTTTATGAAACCAAGGCACAGAGGATAACTTTCCCTTTTGTAACATAACTAGTATATTAAATTTCTCCTGTGTAATTGTATGTCTAGTCATTTGCTGTGAGATTTCTTTCAGTTTGTATCATCAGGATCCAGTCTAGAAAGCATGCTAGATATTTCAAACAGGGAATTTAATACAGAAAACTGGTTCCATGGCTAATGAAGGAGTTGAGCAACCCAGTAGGAGACAGGGAGACAACCTGGAGTTTAGCAACATCAGGAAGCTGTTACACCTGGAGGGCCAACAAGTGTTACCAAAACCCAAAACCCAGAGCCATCTGGTGCTAACTTGCCCACTATTCAGGCTGCACAGAAGATACTGAAACTACAGAGAGAGGGTCTGTCCAGTGGGAAATGAAGAGACAAAGAACACATGGCCCACATAGAAAGAGGGGGAGATCCACTAGTTTCACCTTTCCTCATGTTCTTTCATTTCACATCAGGGCCTCTCACCTGCCAAATCCAGCTAGAAGCCAGCTAGCAAGAAATCCTGGGAAATTCTGATCCCTTAAAACTTAAGTGGTTTAGTCCATCTGCAGTACCAAGTAGAGTAGGAAATGGGCAGAGAATGGATCTAAGAGCAAATAAACTCTTAGCTATTAGCTCACAGAGCTAAATATTTTTATGAATATCTTAGTATATACAAAGAGATATAAACCTAATATGTAGACTTTTTGTTCATAAATATACTATTTTATAATTTTCCAAGCAATTTGATTTTGGTTTTGACCTCATGACAAACCTAAGGTATAAACAGAATAAGGAGCCCCATCCTATTTTGCAGACAACAAAACTAGAACTTAAAAGGCTATTGAGCTCTAGCTGATTTGGCTCAGTGGATAGAGCACTGGCCTCTGGACTGAAGGGTCCCAGGTTTGATTCTGGTCAAGGGCACATGTCTGGTTTGCAGGCTCAATCCCTGGAAGGGGGCATGTAGGAGGCAGTCGATTGATGTTTCTCTCTCATATTGATGTTTCTACATTTCTGTCCCTCCCCCTTCCTCTCTGAAATAAATAAAAATATATTTTAAAAATAAATAAATTATAAATAAATAAATAAAACTCTCGTTTTTGTCATAGCAAAAGTTAGTGGTATTGGTGTTAGCTGATCATTATTAATTTGGTTATCTGGGTCTATTTACTACATATAATAAATGTAATTTTGTTTGATGCTAGATACAGCGGTTCTCAACCTGTGGGTCACGAACAGCTAGCAGCATCTCCTAAGACCATCAGAAAACAAGGCAATGGAGAAAGATATTTACATTAAGATTCATAACAGTAGCAAATTACAGTTATGAAGTAGCCACAAAAATAATTTTATGGTTGGGGATCACCACAACATGAAGAACTGTATTAAAGGGTTGCATCATTGGGAAGGTTGAGAACCACTGTGCTAGAATAAGATGTTCTAGTTAACTGAGAAATGCAGGATTTTATATAGCTTACGTATTTTCAAGGAACAGGAGTGCACCCAAAGATACCAAAACTATGCTAACAGCAATAGTTGTTTTTTTACTTTTTATTACTATATAAATATCATCTATTTATCTAAAAGCCTAAACAACTGAACAACCAGTCGACCAGTCTCTATGATGCACACTGATAGCCAGGAGGCAGACGTTCAATGCAGAAGCTGCCCCCTGGTGGTCAGTGCCCTCCCACAGCGGAAGCACTGCTCAGCTGACTGATGGGCACCAGACACCAGGCTCATGGCTGCAAGCACAACTGCGGCTGCAGAAGCCTCTCTGCTTCCACAGCAGCACTACCAAGCGGCAGCTACTGAGCAGCAGCAGTGGCAGGTGCAGCGAGGCGCCTGGCTCAGGCTCCAGCTCCTCCCCAGCCACTTGCCACTTCATGTACTACTACATCTTTTGGGGGATGTTGGACTGCTTGTTTTCAGCCTGACTCTTCCCCCCCCCATCCCCATACACTGGGCATCTAGTAGTAACATAAAAGAACAATTATTAAAACAAACTAGAGGCCTGGTGCATGAAAATTTATGGACTGGAGGGAGGGTCCCTCAGCCCGGCCTGCCCCCTCTCACAGTCTGGGAGCCCTCATGGGTGGGAGGCGACCCAGCAATCAGGGGAAGGTGACATCCCATCACACCTCTGCTGCTGCCACTGCTGGCAGCACAAGCCTTGGCCAGCCCTGATTACCTGAGCCTTGGGTGGGTGGGCAGCTGCCATCTGAGGCTTGCCTATACCTCAGGCTGGCCCTGAGGGGCTGAGGGGACTGGGTGACTCCGAAGGCAGGCCTGCCACCCCAGCAGGGCTGATGGGACTGGGAACCGCAATCTTGTATCTGTGGGTGCTGCCATCTTTGAGGGCTTGGCAATCAATTAGCATATTCCTTCCTTATTGGCTGTGGGCGCCACCATCTTTGCAATAGCGTGAGGGTCAATTAGCATATTCTCTTTTTATTAGATAGGATGATTACTTTTCAGAATCATTACTTTTCAATTTCCTCTGTTGCCCTTCTTGCTCATGAGTATGCATTCTTACAGATTTAAGAAATACAGATTAGGTAGAAGTTATAGTCTGTCTTTTACTTATGATTTCTGTATACATTTACTGCAGAGGAGACCTCTGGGTTGATGCATTATGTTATTTTTTTAGTTAATAAAGATTTTTATTCCTATAATGTATTTGTCTTTCTTCTTTTGATATTTGATTAGGGCAAAATACCAAGAGTGAGATTACTGAGTAAATGGAAGTCAGTGTTTGTATGTCACTTAATATCTATTGCCAAATTGCCCTAATACATACTCTTCCCAGCAGTAGTTTATGAATGTGCTTATTTTACCAGTCTTTCTAGCTTTGAATTTTATTTTATATTCATTTAATTGGTGTAAAATTGTGCCATCTTGATTCAGTATTCTGTTGTGTGTTTTTTTTAAGTTAATTATTTTTAGCATTTACAGTGAAAAGGAGTTTATTAGTGGATTCGGGCAGAGAGAAGATTACTGCATAGGCAAAGCAGCCCTTCCTTGTGGAGTTTACTTCTTTTATTGGAGCTTATTTAATTAAAGTGTAGGGCATTCTATATGGGGAAGGAACATTCAGGTTTTTTTCTGGGAAAAGGAAGAAGACTTCTTTAAACAGTCCAGGCAGGTGTTGTGTCCTTATATGGGCTTTTCGTTTCAGATCATGGCAGCACTGGAGTGTGTTGTTTAGTATGCTGAGAATATAATATGCTAAGGGTTATAATATGTCATGGTGGATCCAGATGATCTTCTGCTGGTTCTAAGTCATAAATATGTTGGGGTTTGATCATTTCCTTTTTTTATAAAAACTCTTTATTCTCTCTCTTGTTTGAATGACCTGTTCCTATACCTTTGTCCATTTCCCAAAGGCTTAACCCAGTATATTGAGTTTGATAAAACTGTCTTAGCAATTTAATATTATCTTAATGCTTAAAAGCTTTCTCCATGCACTTGCCCCAATGCTTAATAGAAATTTGGGATTAATATGCTTCCAGAATTTTTTTTTCATTTTTACATATTCCTATTTCTTTCTTTGATATATGATATTTCAAGTGATGAAATATATAGTTTGATAGTACTAAATTGCCAAAGGAAACATAGGTTATTTAGTTTTTAAAGATTCTTATATTTGCAATTTTATTCTAATTTTAAAGTAGAATATTTTTAAAGTATTATGAGTAAACTGATCCTTCAAAAAGTTCATAACTGAAATAACAGCATTTTTCATTTGATGTTCGATGTTTTCAATATGCAGCTTTAGTTGCATACCAGTAGATGGCACTAATTACAAAAACAATTCAACAAGTTAATGAAGAGTTGAATTCTGTTCAGAGTTGGTATATGTCACATATTCAACAATGATATGGGAGCTTGTTTTTATAGTTTTTTCTCTCCTGATAAAAACAGTTAAGATCAGTTTATTTCCAATTAACTGCTACTAAATTGAAATACCTGATACTGGTTCTTACTCAACATGCTGCATTTGAAAAGTTTCATCATGAAAAATGGGTTAGACTAAAAATGGGATAGACTAAACCACATACTCAAGTTAGAACATGTCTACATGAATACACTAAAATAGCAGTCATGTAGACATGTTCTAACTTGAGGATTCAGAAGCTACTTAAGAAGCGTTTTAAGATTTAATATTTATACACATTTGTACTAGGTTTTCTCATTTTCTAATTACATGTATTGGTATCACATTGGTTAGTAAAATTATATAGGTTTCAAGTGTACAATATTTTATATACTATGGAATACTTCTCAACCATAAGAAAAGATGAAATATTGCTATTCATGACAACATGGAAGGATCTTGAGAATATCATGCTAAGTGAAATAATCAGACAGAAAAAGTCAAGAACCATATTATTTAACTCGTATGTGGAATAGAAAACTAAAAACAATAAATGAACAAACAAGAAAAACAAGAAAAACCATAGAGCCAACAGTATAGTAGTTAGAAGAGTGAAACTAGTAAGGGGGATTAGTAAAGGGTGAAAGAAGTCAAATATATGATGATGGAAAATTTGACTTTGGGTAGTGGGCACACAATGCCATATACAGATGATGTATCACAAGTTATTTTCATTTTATAACAAGCATATGTTATAACTTGAAAAACACATAGTAAGTAATTTTTAGGAAGACAAAAAAGAAACTCCAATTAGAAAATTCAGAGAAAGCTGACATCCATTCTCTTTCCCATATATATCTATAGCAGCTGGCCAAAGACCTCCGCCAGTGGAAGATAAATGTAGATGTGGCAAATGACTTGGCACTGAAACTTCTCCGGGATTATTCTGAAGATGACACCAGAAAAGTACACATAATTACAGAGAACATCAATGCCTCTTGGGCAAGCATTCAGAAAAGGTATGAATTACATTATTTCTAAAACTATTGTTGGCTATAATGATGGTGTGGTGACAGTGGGTGGACATTGCAGATTTGTTTTCCCAATCTTGCTAAACCAGATTTGGGAGACTCCAAGATGATAATCTAATGAAATTCACAGGTTTGCCTAAATTCTCTTATTTTAAAGATGAGGGAACTGGTGAAATTACATGGTTTTCCTAAGAGATTACACAAAACCAAAGTAGTTATTTATAGCTAAAAGAACCATTTATCAGTCTACTTTGAGACTCTACCCAAAGAAATATCATTCTGTTCCACATTCTGCCCCAACCTTAATCTGACAAGGAAGTCATTTTGGAATTATAACTATTCATAGTGCCATTATTGTATCTCACTCCACAAAGACAATGGGAAAATCTATGTAGTGTGTAGCATGACTCATAACTTTATTTCTCATTATATATATTTGGAAATTAACATCTCTTAGAAACATCATCTCCTCATACTAGGTCCTGTCTCTTTAGCCACTCTCTTAAGGCCTTGTGTTTTTCTTTCATTAGCATTTACCTAATAATAAGTAAAAATATGAATTATGTAACTAATTTTAATGTTTGTTCTTCACATTAGTGTAAACTCCCTGAGGATATAGGCTATCTTCTTTATTTGACAGATTTTGAACCAGGTAATATAATAGGGTACTGGTAAATATTTGAATGATGACTCTCATTGCATAATGAAGCACTACCTTGTTCATGCTATGATAACTTAAAAATTATTAGGTACTCATTTTTACTTCTGTCAGAAAACAGAGGCAAAAATAGTACCTATACAATGATGAGGAAGACCACAGTGAAAGATAACTGAGTTCCAGATGATGACATGAATTATTGAAGAAGTCAGTTTGGTGGCCTTTCATAAGAAGAAAAGGCCACCACCTAGAAAATAAAAAACAAAACAGATTTCAAACTAAGGGCAGAGAGTTAAGAGTAATGATCTATTGACATATGGAAATTAAAAGTCCAAATATACCTTAAAATTGAGTTAGAGATTGCAGAGTGACAACTACTATGAAAATTGATTAAAACTGGTGACTCTGGGAAAATACAGCAGCTCTAGTCCTGGATTCCAGATGGTGTTCAGATGACCAGAGAAAAAAGATTCAACCTGAAGTGAAGATAGGGCCTCCTCTCAATGGCAAGGTTTAGACTTGCTGCTCCCAATATAGACCATGTACCGGTTTGTTCAATTAAACAAGGGCCTAGTATGCTCAGGAAAACTTATTAATATGCAATTGATTAGCATCCCAGTCAATAGTTAGATCTCAATGGGAAATACCTGGTTTTCAAAGAGAAGCATCTTTAGAAAAGAAAATTAAGAGAAAAATTAATTTGGTGGGTTTAAGGAATGTAAACTAAGTAGGGACAAAAAGTAAAGTTTGATCGTGGCACAACACCAAGGCTTCAGGGGAGGTCTATCACACTGACCCAGTCTTTCTGGCAGATGGCTCTCTCCACATCCTCAGGCTCCTTGAATCTCCAAGTACGTCTCTCAGTTCTTTTGATCACTTTATTAATATCTTTAGATTCCTCAGAGGAAGAGCTTCCAGTTTATATATTTTTTGACTTGGTCCCTAAAAAGCTACCACTTAAGTATAAGATTATTTCTCTAATGGGTAAAGTAAAATAGAATGTTACAAGGCAAATTACCTTTTTATCTGGTCCATATAGAATCTGCAATTTTTCCAAGTTAATTTTGGCTTATGCCTCTAAAGGCATGTCTTATTCCTTTCTCTCATATACTCTGAAAATTCATCCACTTGCGTAGTTTCAGTCTGCTTATGACTATCTATTTATACCATTTGTAGCTGAGAATGATCTTTTGAATTTTAGGCCTGCATATCCTACTGGTTTCTTCCAGTTTAATGTCCCTCAGAAACTTCAAACCAAATAGACACAACGCTGAAGCCCACCTTTGCCCTCTTACACTCTTTGTCTCAAAATGCCACCTACTTCTCTTCCAATGACCCCTCCCCAGTGAACATTACCACAACCTATTCAGTTATCCAAAGCAGAAGTTCATACTTAACTCCATAATCCCAATAGCTAAGTGATTACAAAGCTATTTGCTGCCAAAATAGCTTTCAAATTCAGCCCCTTCTCTTCAAACCTATCCCTTGACTATCATGTCTTACCTGAATGACTTCACCTAACTGATTTCCCTCCTTCTAGTCTCCCTAGCTCCCATCCATTCTCGGTATCAAGCATGTCAAACTCGCAGCCCACGAGCCACATGTGGCTCACAACAATATTTCTGTGGCCCAGCCAATATAATGGTGTGTAAGAAAAGTTTTAATAAAAATTTCATAACTTAATTTTTACAATATCCTGTTATACATAATTATTAACTAAGTACAATGATCATTAATGAATAATTACTATAAACATGTTACATTCATTTCCCTTACGCACCTAATGTGCAGGCACACCATTTCTCTCCACTAATACTAGCAGCAAATATTTTAGCAGCCGATTGCCATGTTATTAGTCTTGGACTGACTGGTGTGTGCAACAGGAAATATTTCACTTTCAAAGAACAAGAAAAATAGCTTTATTTGCATTATGTTTATTAATTTGTGCAGTTATTCAGTGTCTGGTAAGTTAATGTTCAAGAAAAATATTAATTTTTATTAAAATGGTCTATTATTTTATGTTAATAATTATTTCAGCCCTTTGTATTCAGCATGTCTCTATCCAAATAAATCTATGTTTCATGAAAATTGAAACTTGTTTTTTTTGCGCCCACATAAACTTAAACCTTAGTTGGCCCGTGTTAGCCTTTGAGTTTGACATGCTTGCTCTATATAGGATGCAGGATTATCTAAATACAGTATATTCATGTTGTTCATCATCCTCCCACTTTTAAAGCCTCAAATGACTTATCCATTATTATTTGAAAACAGTACACACTCTTTTAAATGACTTCAATGTCTTGACGATTTGCCTTTCTTTAAAACTACAACCTAATTTTCTGCTCTCCCTCTATTTCTCATTCTCCATCCTGATACAATTAAGTAACATAAAGCTATGTATTTTCATTTCCTTATAGCCATGTTTTGTCTTCTCAATTACTTAATAACCAAATCTCAATATAAATGCTAATTCCTCCAGGAAGTCTTCCTGACTACCATGCTTTAGGGTTGGCTATTTAAAGGTGGCTATTGAATGTGAATTCATTATAATAAAACTTAAAATGCTCTTTGGGCCCCTAATTACAGTGCTTATCTCACTGTACTGGAGTTAAGTATTTGCTGGTCTCAGTCTCCTATGAGAATGTTGGCTCTATGAGAGTATGCACAATGGCTGCTTGTCCATCATATTTGTCTAGCATTCAGCTTGGAATATAGTACATATTCCCCCTAGCATTTTTTATTAAATATGTAAATGAGAAGAAAAAAAACTAACTGCACTGTTTTGGTGTGCCAGTAACTCAACACAGAAGAAAACTATATACATTAGGATGGCCTGCAATTTCAACTAACAGAAAACACAAATTCAATAGTTTGCCTAACAGAGGTATGTTTCTCTCACTTAATGAGACATTCAGAGATAGGCAGGTGCTAATGCTCAGTTGCTTAGCAATGTCATCTCTGAAGTCTCCGTGTTTTTCTTGGCATTTTCCTCAGTACATGTGCATTCTAGCAGGAAGAAGAAAAGGAAGAGGCAGTGCTTGTATCAGGAAAGCGATGGCTTTCCCAGGAACCTAAGGGCCAAAATTATGTCACAAAGCCACCTCTGGTTCCCAGGAATTCAGATAGAGCCAGTAGAGAATGTCTGCCGAAGGGCATGGAAAGAATAAACTGATAAACTGGCATGCTGTAACTGGAGAACATGAAGTTCCCTTGAAAGAACCACTCAAAGCTTTAAGTAAATACAGTATATTCATGCAGCTCGTATATTCATGCACAGTAAGCATATTTGTACAGTATAATCACATCGGATTGTAATAGTAGTGGGCCATTGGGGCTTCACGTTTGTCCTGAAAGGTCCTGAAAGTGTATTCCCTATTAGTTAATGATACCTTTACATTAGAAGTTCACTTTCTATGTATTACTGTACATAGTATGTGTACACTATACTATGTGTCAACTCCACACATTAAACTTGACTACAGCTTCTCTTATTTTATATTCTTACAGATCTCATACTAGATGGATAAAGAATAAGAAAACTCTTTATGTGATCTTTTGCATTTTGACCTTTTTAATCCAATCTCTTGCCCAGCTAAACCCAGAAGTGAAGGAACATCCTCTTCCTCTAGATTTGTGCTGGACAGTAGGGTAGCCGCTAGCCACAGGTGACTACTTAAATGTAAATTCATGATAATAAAACTTAAAAATGTATTTTCTCCACCTCATCAGCCAACTAGCAAGTGCTCAGGAGTCACATGTTGGACAGTGTAAAGTAGGTTTCCATCATCACAGAAAATTGTGGAAGGTCTTGCTCTGGATCACCTTTGTCCACATTCACTTATGCCAATTATAGGGCTCAGTTATAACAATTAAATACTATATTCAGTCAAGCGGAGTTTTTGCCAAATTTTATAAATAAAAACTGTTTCCTAACAAAGCTGTTCACATTATTCTGCTTCCTTGTTTCTAGCTTATTTCTTCTATTTATCCATTTTCTAGAGTTGGTGTTTAAAGTCTCCAAAACTACAACTATTAGAGGATATAAACACTTTCACTTTAGTTCTGAACTCTGTAAACATAATTTTAAAGAGATTATTTATATTGATATCAGGTTATGAAGAAAATGTACCTTATATTTTTGAAAGTATCTATAACCAAGGCTTTTCAGGTAGAAGGGACTCTGTTGAAATTATTCTGATTACATTATTTCTCACAGTTCAATTTTTCAAAAAGTCTATTTTTATTGATCTCAGAGAGAAATGGAGAGGGAGAAAGAGTCAGAACATCAAATGAAAATCATTGATTGGCTGCCTCCTGCACATCCCCCACTGGAGATCAAACCTGCAGCCTGGATTCCAACCATGATCTCCTGGTTCATAGGTTAATGCTCAACCACTGAGCCACTCGGGCTGGGCTAACAGTTCAATTTTTACTACTGAACACTAGGTGAATTGCCTAAACTGAAACTTTCAGTCATATGGGTAAATAGATGCAAAACTTTTGTACATTTGAAAGCCTGTTAAAAGCAATAATACTTCAATCCAGTTTTAAATTGTTGAATATTAAATAAGATATAGGGGTAAAGAATGTAATTGGAAAGAACTTTACTTTGATATCATATACTGACAGGCTATAGTTTCAAGACAAAAATAAAAGTCAACAACTTTTTTTTACATTTTAGTGTTCAAGTTTATTAATAGTTCAGGGGAATCTTCAAGTTCTACACTAGCTTTGATAAGGCCTTTATTTACTATTTTATATAAATAATTATAAATAGTCATGTGGGCCTAAAAGAAATTCATCTATCATTGCTAAATAAAAGAACAAGTTTTTTTTAATTAAATTCTGTAGTTTAACAATTTAGATCAAAACAAAGATCATCGCTGTGACCTATGTAGGATAATATTTTCTTTTAACAATACATATCAAAACATAGATCATCTCTATGAGTTGTGTAGGAAAATACTTTCTTTTCTTCATCCTATTCCTTAACACGTAAAGACAGAAATGTAAGCTTCTGCAACTTCATCTCTTGCTCTTCAATCTCTGTGAACAGATATGAATTGGTGGATAAGATAATATTAGATGTAATATTACAAATTATTGCGAGAAGCCTCTGAGGATTAGATTTCAAAGACTGCGAGCTGGCTGATGACTTTATGATGACACTGTTATGAGATTTCATTTTCTTATTTCTATTCCAGGATCACTCTTTAAACAAGAAATGAGCATTAACTCTGAGTTGTCTGTCTGTTGCTATATGAGGGTTTCTACAACTACCATTCATCAAGGAGCAAATTGATCAAGTAGAGGGCTGGTCCTAGTGTCAGAAGTTTCAACATGGCTGATAGCTCCTCGAAAAAGCTCTCATATATCTGAACAACCTCTCTAGGTTTTTAGAAAGATATAGTGTGTATGTGTGAACATGCACACATATGTATATGCATATGCATGTATATACATAAAAATAGTGCTTAAATAATATACTGGTAGTCTCCTATCCTCCCTAATAATTCATTTCAATTTTAATAATACAATTAATATTTAATAAACTGAAAAATTATCACCTGTGGTTTCCATTTTGGCAATAGTGAAGGCACTTCTTGTTCCTCTATTTTTATGTCCTTCCTCTTTTTTACTTTCAAGAAACAAGGAAAGGAAAGGAAACTCTGGATCCCTATTATGTGTGCAGCAAAGAGCTACTTTTTCTGGACGCTGGATCTCTTTCACGTTCTCTAACATATTCTTTTAGTAAATGGTGTGCTTTCTTTGGAATCTTCAAATTCTTTTTTTCTTCTTGCTCCTCCTTTCAGCCAATGATCATGTTGAAGACTCCCTGGCCATAAAATATATATTCTAACAATTTTTAGAATACAATCTTTTGTATGCTTGTGTCCCCTTACCGTCAATTTTTTGAAGCAGTAATTGACATTACTATTTCCTATTCTTCAGCTTCTGGCTATGCTTTGACTCACTCCAATCTGGCTTCCCGGACCTCACCACTTTACTGAAAAGAAGTACTCCTTAAGATCATCAGTGACTTCTATAATAGCTAATTGCCCTATTTTCATTTAGTCACCTATTTTATTTTAACATTAATTCTGTTGATTAACTCTACTAGTTGAAACTTGCCCTTCCTTGGTTTCCAGAATAATAATATTTTGCAATTCTCCTGTTTCTCAAATCAATATAATTAAGTGTGAAGTGCTTGGCACAATGCCTAGCACATAGAAAAGCTCAGTATATGTCATCTGTCCTAAACATCCTAAGAATTCATTCACTCACCCAGTAAATGTTTCAATGCTAGGTATGTACTAGGTAGGTTCAGTTCTTGGTCGTAGGTATACCATGGTGAAAAACCTTACCCTCATGAAGTTTATATTATGGGAAGCATAAAGTGGAAGACAGACACTAACAAATAAAAAATTGAAATATATGATATGTCAGGTCATAATAAAGAGGGAAAAAAAGGAGAGAGAGAGAGAGAGAGAGAGAGAGAGAGAGAGAGAGAGAGAGAGATGTGATTATTTCAATATAGTAGTTAAGAAAAGTCTCACTGGAAGGGTTACATTTCAGCAAAACCTAAAGAACCTGAGGATGTGAATCATGTTAACTAAAGGAATAACAGTCTCAAAAGGTCCTTATTAGTGAAAATGCCCTAATGCAGGAATATGCTTGGCAAGTTGGAGGAACTTTAAGGAGACCAGTGTGATTAGAAAAGGGAAAGTGAACAGGGGTATAGTAGAGAATGAGTTCAGAGAGGTAGTGAACTCTTAATTACATTGTGCCATAATAGGCCCCTGTAAGCACTTTTGTTTTTTCTCTGGATGAGGTGGGAGTCATTGGAAAGTTTTGAGCAGAAAAATGTAATGTTTTGACTTAGACCTACCTGGTCCCTCTGTTATAATAGACTGAAGGGGAGCAGTGAAACAATTATAGTA
Source organism: Lasiurus cinereus (assembly GCA_011751065.1). Lineage (NCBI taxonomy): Eukaryota > Metazoa > Chordata > Mammalia > Chiroptera > Vespertilionidae > Lasiurus > Lasiurus cinereus. Next base: position 7,489,256 of record JAAGEH010000029.1, on the reverse strand, counting down.
CTATTGTCATCATTCAGTTGGGGCATATATGGGAGCAACCAATCAATGTATTGCTCTTACATCTCTCTCTCTCTCTCTCTCTCCATCCCTCCCTCCATCTCTCCATCCCTACATACCTACTTACCTAAAACAATAAATAAAATTTAAATAAATAAATAACTTTGATATTTTCTAGGGAAGAAAAGCAAATACTATCACAAATTTTTGTTTGTCAGTTTGTTTATTTAGCAGAAGGACAGACATGTGAACGTCATTAAAGAGTCTAATGCTCTAGCCACAATGCTGTCCTTTCTCAAATATTTTTGAAATTCTTTTTCTGGAACTACCTGGGACTATTTTATCATCGGAAGAGTACTGTATTATTGTATTAGCCACACCTTGTGTTTGCTCAAAAATTGTGCTCAATAATTGCTTGTGAATTGAATGAAACAATCAGATGTTGGTACTAAATAGCTTTTGATTTATTTCCAAAAAATGTAAAGGATGAAGATTTGCTGCTGCCCTTAAACTATGTAAATAATGCAATATGATGCTAATAGGAGGTTCATTTAAAATACAACTTCTTGCCAGACCATCAAGGCTTAGCAGTTGAGTGTAGACCTGTAAACCAGGAGGTAACATTTAAATCTTGGTCAGGACACATGCCCAGGTTGCAGGCTCAATCCCCAATGGGGGGCATGCAGGAGGCAACCAATCAGTGATTCTCTCTTATCATTGATCTTTCTATCTCTTTCCTCCTTTTCTCTCTGAAATCAATAAAAAATATATTTTCAAAAAATATAATCTCTTATTAAGTCAAGGACTGCTTACAATATATTTGTAGCATATTATGATCATAAATATTAAAACTGCAAATGACCTTAAAGCTACCAGCTCAAACTTCTTAATTTAGAGTAGCCTGATTTTAATCCTTCTCAGGAAAATATACCTTCTATTCTATGTTAAGGACTAAAAGGATTTGGTAGAGTGTTAAAAAATACAATCCACTAACAATTCCTTTAAGTACATTTCTTTTGCATTATGAGGAAGTGAGACCATACAGATTACAACTCTTCATATCCGTAAGAGACATACTCAGGGGGCAGTCTCAGTGAGCACCAAAGCCCCACTGAAGCAAGTCCTGCCCCATAAGGATATCTCCATCACAGAAGTTCTCCCATTGTAGACACAACTGATCCTCACAGCCAATTGGCATGGAGGTCAATTCCTCCCAGTGATACCAACAGCAATCAAGACTTAACTACAACAAGACTGTGCACACAGCCCACAAAGTGGTGCACCAAGAATGTCCACTTCAGGTAACTGGGGGAGGCTGAGCCACTGGGCCCCATAGAACACCTAGCACACAAAGCCACTCTGTCACCACAGGGAAGCGACCAAAATGTAGAGACAAAGAGATAGCTAACAGATGAAACAAATGGAGGAAAGCAAATTACTGGATATAGAGTTCAAAACCATGGTTATAAGGTTACTCAAGAATCTTCTAGAAACCTCTGGATATGAAAAAAGACCAATTAGAAATTATGCATATACTGATTGAAATAAAGAATAATATACAGAGATCCAACAGCAGGCTAGAGGATCCCAAGAATCAAGTCAAAGATTTGAAATACAAAGAAGCAAAAAACATCCAGCTGGAAAAGCAAAAAGCAAAAAGAATTAAAAAATATGAAGATAGTGTAAGGAGCCTCTGGGATTTCAAGAGTACTAACATCCAAATTATGGGGGTGCCAGAAGATGAGAGAGAGCAAAATATTGAAAACCTATTTAAAGAAATAATGACTGAAAACTTCCACCACCTGGTGAAAAAAATAGACTTACAAGTCCAGGAAGCGCGGAGAACCCCAAACATAAGGAATCCAAAGAAGACCACACCAAGACACATCATAATTAAAATATTAAGGGAAAATACAAAGAGAGAAAATTAAAAGCAGCAAGAGAAAAAACAGTTATTTACCTACAAGGGAGTACACATACAATTGTCAGCTGATTTCTCAACAGAAACTATGCAGGCCAGATGGGAGTGGCAAGAAATATTCAAAGTGATTAATAGCAAGAACCTACAACCAAGATTACTCTACCCAGCAAAGCTATTGTTCAGAATTGAAGGTCAGATAAAGAGCTTCACAGATAAGAAAAAGCTAAAGGAGTTCATCACCACCAAACCAGAATTATATGGAATGTTGAAGGGTTTTCTTTAGGAAGAGGAAGAAGAAAAAGGTAAAGATAAAAATTATGAACAACAAAGTGACAACAAATACCTATCAACAAGTGAATCTAAAAATCAAGTGAATAAAAAATCTGATGAACAGAATAAACTGGTGAATATAATAGAATCAGGGGCATAGAAAGGTAGTAGACTGACAATTCTTGGGGGAAAGAGGGTTTGGGGGTGAGAGAAGAGACTGGACAAAAATCATACACCTATGGATGAGGATAGGTGGAAAGGAGCGATGGATGGAAAAGAGAAACAACTACAGTAATCTGAACAATAAAGATTTATTTTAAAAAAAGAAAAGAAAAAAACTAACATCAATGAGAGAGACACCGATTCAGCTGCCTCCTGCACACCTCCTACTAGGGATGTGCCTGCAACCAAGGTACATGCCCTTGACCGAAATTGAACCTAGGACCTTTCAGTCCACAGGCTGACGCTCTATCCACTGAGACAAACTGGTTAGGGCAAGTTTCTTGAGCCAAGCAGAACCTGAACTCCTGGCAGCCACTACCTACTTCCCATCCCAAGCCTAATAGTATTGTGACTTCAACCTCAACCCTGCACACACTTTGTGTTTCTGTGCCATGTGTGATGCTATTTATCTTGTTTCTGAGTTTAGGTTTTGCCTTTTTTTTTACTTTCTACTGTTACATTTTATATATCATTGTTCTGTGTTTTGAAGTCTCTTCAATATTTTGAAATAATTTCCTACTATAAAATTATACTTGTAGAAAATGTAAATTTAGAAATAATCACACAACATTTTTTAGCATTTTCTTTCATCATATTTTTGTAAATATATTTGGCCTATTTTTATTTTACTTACTCCCAATTTATTAATGGTTGAAAACATTTTCAGAGTTTTTTTTCTTTTTTTTTTCATTCTTTTCTGTAGTTTTATTTATAGAGCATTGTTAATATATCCATTTTATAGTCTGTATTTCTTCTTACAGTTATTTGTTATGTTATTAAACACTAAATCAACATCACTTTCTGTTATTGTATAATATTTCACCAGATTGATATACCATTGGTTAGTTAACTGTAGGTAAGATTTAATAATCTACCGTTTTTCTCTATTGTGTATCATGGTTTGCTGAACATCAGCATAATATAGTTTGCATAAAAGAGCATTATTACATAGTCCTCACTTTGCATGCTTTCAATGTACATGGGTTTATGTTAATGCAGCAACACAAGGGCTTCCTATATTTCACTGAGGTAATAATAAATAAAAATTATCCCAGCAATTAATATTATTGTTTTCTTTTTTCAGATCAGCTTTATTCTGCCATCTATTTTAAATTTGGAGCATTTGTTCTGCTTTTTTTTTTCACTTAAAAATCCATACCTTATTAGTAAGGTGATGTGCAGGCATTATTTTTTTCAACAAAATAATATGAGGGGAAATACTTCCTAGAGGTATTTCACATGATGACTTATTAAATAGCCAGGGGAAAAATGCAATCACCTCATTCCTCCAGCCAATGACTGATGCTCTGGCCATTCTGCCCAGCATCAGTATTCACCCACAGAGATAAAAGCTATTTAAATTAACCAGAAAATCAATGTCCCATTCAAAGCAGTGGTTGCATGTTGTATTTTTCTCTAATATTCAGCTTCACGTCCCTAATATGATGCTCACTGTATCACTCTCAGGCCAGTCAGTGTCTTTATGCCACAGAGCATTTAAAGCAAATCAAACAGAATCAATCCAAATATCTTTAGAAATCATTACCTACATTGCATAGAATAATGGCTACTCCCACAATTCCTAAGGAGTTGTGTTTTTCTTCTATATTGTATTTTTAGATCTACATAGTGAAATTGAATTAGCTATCACAAGCTCCTTTTACAAAAAATATTTAAATCAAATAAGCCCTCCATTATAGTAACTAAATACAGTTTTCATCCTGAGACAAATTAGGTGACTAATAATAATCATGAATTCATGATTATTTATAATTTTATGGGGTTTGAGTTGTGAGATATTACCTATTAATATATACTATGCAAGTAGTGCCTACATTGTCTATTAAAATAGAAATGCTAAAATGCCCTTTTTCTTTCTAGCTATGAGGATAGCTATTAACCTCTACTTAGCGCTAGTGTTGCAAACCAAAATCTGGGACTCTTATGTCTGTGCTCCCTTCATTGATGTTTAGTGGATACATATCAACTTGGAAGGAGATTCTGGCAGCTTTTCACAATAATCTAATCTCATCTCTGTCCCTCTCAATATTTTCATCAGTGACTTGGATGAAGACTTAGATAGCATTCTTATCAAATTTGCCAATGATACAAAGCAGGGAGAAATAGCAAATACAGAGGACAAGAATATGAGGAGCCAAAAAGGTTTCAACAAATTGGAGTGGTAGGCTGAAATGTAAATATAAGGTACTGTACTTAGGGTCAAAAGAGATGTAAAATAAAAACAAAATCTGACTTAGCCTGGGCTCCCTGGAAAGACAGAGAAGAAAACTTCCTAAGGTGGAGAGTTGTGTACAGAAGGTTTATGGAGGTTTCCATGAGATACATTTGTAAGTATATATGAGAGGCAGGATTGGGCCAAGAGAGAAGCTAACCCATAATGATGACTCTGTAATGAATATAAGAGTTTATTTTTCAACTTATTTGGAAAAGGGATTATGTGATAGCACTATCCAAAGGTGCAACAGGCTGCCTTGTAAGGTTGCAGAAGTATTAAAAAACAGGTTGGGTAATGCTTTAGGATAATAGAATCGGGTAGACACATGAATTTAGCATCCTAATATAGTCTTTTTCTAAAGTAGTTTCATTTTTCCAAATGGGGTTCTGCCAGAACTAGTTCCATTGCATCTTAAGAAGTGTCAGCTCAAGAAAAGGTTCTTTGTCCAAGCTGGCATGGCTCAGTGGTTGAGCATTAACACATGAACCAGGAGGTCACGGTTCAATTCCTGGTTAGGGCACATTCCCAGGTTGTGGGCATAATCCCCAGTGTGGTGTGTGTAGGAGGCAGCCGATCAATGATTCTCTCATTGTTGATGTTTATATCTCTCCCTCCCTCTCCCTTCCTCTCTAAAATTAATAAAAATATTCTTTAAAAAAATAAAGGGTTCTTTGGTTTAAAAATGTTTAGGTAACAGGTTAAGTAAAGGTAAAGAAATTTATTTTCTGTGAAATTAATGAATTTTTATTATGGTGTATACATTGTGACTAAACAAAGTATGTGTGTTTAGGAAAGAGATAGACTTATATAGTATGTATCCCATGGGATCAATTTCTCAAGAAGAATTTTTCATGACACTGGCATGTAGTCCAATAATCAGTACTTAGTAAGCATTTGTAAGATACATAGCATTGTATCTATCTTAGATGCTGTGTGGAGCTGATTTCCCTGAGAGTTACCAAAATAGTGTTCTTAAGTACCATTGGGACAATTCTTTACTTGGGCATATGCCTATATGTTTGTCATCTAATCAAGAGAAGTTGTGTTATTCAACTTTGACATATTTTCTAGTGTTCTCTTGGGGTTATTATTCTCATTTAATATAGTGTTAGAAGTTTAGGGACTTTTTCTGGGAATATTGATAAATAGATGATTAATGAGAGAAATGAGAGCTGGTAGATAAGGAAAAGGAGAATGAGGGAGTGGGGGACTGGGAGAGAGAAAGAAAGAAAGCAAAAGGAGGATGAGGAGGAAGATGATAGCAGAGAGAGGGATTGATCGTCTGGCACAGCCTATTTGGCTCACACTTAATCATTGTTTTCCTGAGACTTTCCACAATGATAATGAAGGGAAAATAATTTATAAATCACAGAATTAATTTAGGATATATTTAGTAAAAGTGCTCTCTATTTTAGTAGATAAAAATAAACAATATTATAATTGCTAGGATCTGCTAATATTTTTTTTTCCTGAAACAAAAACTTCATCAACACGCCTTGGTACTCTGTCCTCGTCAATATTTTAACAGCGTGGGACTAACTCAGATTTTTTTCCCCACACAAAACATATAATCCACAACCTGCTAATGATTACATTTAGCCTAATTGTTAGGTTGCTGCTGGTGACAAAAATAATGTATCCTTGTCCGGTAGACAATTCTAGAAACCCAGCCAACTGGCATGTGTGTGAATCAGCCTCCACATATTTCTCATGTAGAGTGGCCAACTGGCCAACCCATCTCACTTGGCAGTGATTCCTGACGGATAGACCTGGTGTACTCTGAGGAGAGGCCAGGGCTTTTCAATAGAGCAGTGAAGAGCCAGGGTTGAAGCTTAATGTTCTAGCAGGATTTTGCAGACTCCTTTGCAAGCCAGTGGCTTGGGACTTCTCTTGAGTACAAGTTCTTAATCCATAGGATAAAGCAGCTTCCTCAGGCTGAGTTCCACTCTCCCTTGCCAAATGACAAGCAGGTGGATAGACATCTTTACAATTTGCTAAGCCATATTCTGAATGAATATAACATTTTACAGGTCTGAGTTAACCTTTTCTGAATGCATTGCCATTTCGATATCAAAATATTCCTAGCACGGAGAGCCTGTGACTTTCCCAAGCTCAAACCCCAGCTCTATTGTAATTGTGATGCTAAGATTTTTTGCATTTGAAGAAAAGGAAGAAATTCTTATTTTCCTCTTATATTTATATTGCAGCATCATTTTAAGACATTAATTTCCCTAATTTCTTGAGAATTGTTTCATGAATGGTAACTTGTTCCTTTTTAATTGTATTTCAAATATTTTATTAGCGCCCCCCTCCTTTTTTTACCTTTGCCAATATCATTAAAGTGATTCACTCCAAGAGGACATCTAAGCAAGTACCATATGTGCCATTCTTTCTGGAAAAGCAAGTTTCCCTCTTTCTTCTTTATCTGTATTTCAAAGTTGTTGTTGTTTTTTGTTTGTTTGTTTGCCAAGTTTTGCTTTTAAAAATGGGTTGCCTTTTATTCTTACAACTCTAACTTTATGTGTTTTTTGTTGTTGATTTCAGAGAAAGGAAGGGAGAGGGAGAGAGAGAGAAACATCAGTGATGATAGAGAATCATTGATTGGCTGTCCCCTGAATGCTACACCCTGAGGATTGAACCTGCAACCTGGGCATGTGCCCTGACTGGGAATCAAACCATGATCTCCTGATTCAAAGGTCAATGCTCAACCACTGAGCTGAAAAGTTGGTTTCAAACAAGGACAGTTATATGTGCACTAGTGTGATTACTATGTAATAAAGTAAGGTGAAAAGTCTGATGTTGATGTGCATTTGCCATTTTCTAATTAACTAGAGGCCTGATGCACAAAATCCATGCAAGAGTAGGTCTTCAAAGCCTCGGCTGCCCTAGCTTCATTTGGAAGGTCTTCTGGAAGGTCGTCCAGATAGTCATTTTGCTGTTCAGCAGTTCAGTCAATTTGCATATTACATTTTTATTATTATAGATTGCTTCAATAAAAATTAAACACTGACTCTTTTCCATGTACAGCAATAGATGTTGGAAATGCTGAACACAATTCTCCCAAATATATCTTCCACTCACAAAACTAATATGCAGTTTTATTAGATCTAACACCAAGGGTACACCAATACTCTTATTTTGATCCCATCATTTTTTCATGGAGATAAAAAATAATTGCACTATGTTCTAAGTTTTAAGAGTTACTTTAAAAATATATGTTGCAGGACAAATATGCTCAGGCAGGGGAAATTATGATGTTTATATTTTCAAATGAGAAATCAGAAGTGTTGGTGCCCATCAGAAACTCTCAGTTCATACAGTTTATATGATGAGCTAATACTTCACCTATAGAAAATGCCTTTCTTTTTCCAAAAGAATTCTAATTAATAAACTTAGTACTATAATCTGGTTATAAAATAGTTTTAATAGTATAAATAAGATATGGAAAAAGAAAAATAGCAGTTTATCCACAAATCATTTTTTTTCCTACTGATACCATTTATTGAAGAGAGTGCATGAGTGACATGCACAGTAGTTTCTGGGGAGTACCAATAAATTCTGATCATATTTTTTGTCATCATAGCAGGGAGGTGGAAGAGCTGAGTTCAACATTAAGTTGCTTGGGGAGCCAGTGATATCCTAAGTAATCACTGTGACATTTTTTAAATTAAATTCAACAATTTGATTTATAGCAAGAAGTGAACAGATAGTCATATCAAACTTGGAAGCACAGTCATTCTGAGTGGTATTCATCTTCCCTAGATGCATGGCCTCATCCTGTGTCAATTAAGCTTTCAGAGATGATGTTCATGGATATTTCCAAATGAAATGTCCTTGCACTGCTTTTGATGTGGTAAACTATTTTTTTGCACTCTTAGGATTCATAGAGCAAATTCAGGATTGGGGGGAAATTAAGTCTCATTCTGTGGCTAGCAAAATACAATTAATAGCTACACTTATGTGAGCATTAATATGAAATCAACCAAATTGTTAAGTGATCTACTTGGGTGGGATTTTTTGTGTTGTGTCATTATCAATGTCACTAGCATATTGAAATCAACTAAAGCAAGCTGGTTAATCATTAAGGGTTATTTAAGTGACAATATCTAAATAGCATTTTTATTTTAAAAAACACCATACTAGTACAAGAATGAGCCAGGTGGTTTACAACTTAGTATCCATAATTTAAAATAAGTAGTTGTCACTCAAAGGATATTTAATTGAGTTTCCTTATGATTCATGTATGCTGGGATTTGGAAAAAAACTCTCTTAGGTAATATGAGAAAATGAAATATGTGGATTTTATTATCAGAGCTCATCTCTACGTTTGCTGAACTTGGCTATGTATATTAACTTCCTGATATTCATAACAGTGAACTCTGAAGTTTTTAAAAATGTGAATGTATACCTTTTTCTTGATAATTTTAAAGAATTTTGGCTTACATGAGGATTTTTTATTTTTCTAAAAGTAAAATAATAAAATTCTTAAAAATTTAATTACTTAAACAACACAAAATGGGAACTTTGTTTTCTAAAAGAGAACAGAATCTATGGAAATGTTGCTCACAATATTTAGATTGTTGACTAATTCTAAAGGGAAATGACATCAATTCATACATTGAGGATCATTAAACATTATCTTTTTAATATGTTTTTTATTTATTTTAAAGAGAGGAAGGGGGAGAAAGAGAGAGAGAGAGAGAGAGAGAGAGAGAGAGAGAGAGAGAGAGAGAGAGAGAAACTTAGGTGAGAAACATCAACATCAATGAGCTGTCTCCTGCATGCCCCCTGCTGGGGATCAAGCTGAAAACCCTAGCATGTGCCCTGATCAGGAATCATACCCATGACTGCCTGGTACAGTGGTTGATGCTCAACCTCTTAAGACATGATGATGACTACTATATCATTATACTAAAATGCATTATACATTATCTTTTTATTAAATAATGCGTACTATGAAAATTTGGAATAAAATTAATTTAGATTATGGTATATGTAGCAGATGAATAATCATGGTTTTTAACACTCTTGACTTCCCTACAAAATAATTAAAACTTGCATGAAGAACCAGACTTTAAAATCCATCTTAAATCCCATATAAATATAATTACACTATAAGAAAAATAATTATTTCTTCTTTAGGTATATACATATTAAGGATATTCACAATGTGGTATCTCATAAGAAATGTTCAGCATGGGGTGAATAAGGATGCTTGAGAAAAATAAAACTCCAAGAAACATTTCCCTTTCCATGCCTCCTTTCTTATTTGTTATTTCTATCACCTCTTCTATGCTCCTGTCCCCAATTTTTCCTCCCGCCTTATTCATTTTTATCTCCACCTCAACCTTCGTGTTTCTCTACTGTTTTGGGCATTTGTTTTCCTTCCCGTGGGCTCTTGCACTTTGTCAGGTCTTTTATACTCTCCCTGTCCACATATTCCTCCATCTCCAGTGGCAAATACCTTGTACTTTAGCTCCTTCCAGAATCATTTTGCTTTTCCAGTTCTTCTCCTCGGTATTTTCCTGCTTTTCTAGACTCTTTTTTGTCTCATATGTATATTTCTTTCTTTTGACTCTCTGCTGTTATGCATTGAGAAAATGGCACAGAAGGGCACTGTTCTCAGCAAATCTTTAGCATAGCCATCTGGAATACTGACATGAAGTGGGGCTAACTTGCCATTGTTCATTTTATTTTCCCATAGTGTCTGCAATCTGCCTTGATCTGGATAGAAAGTTATCAACATCAAGGAAATCAAATGCACAAAAATCTCCTTGATTATTTTTCCCTTAGAAATATAGGCAGAAATGATGTTGAACCAGATATGAGGAATGACACTGTGTGAAACAAACAGTTCTCATCTTAGCCTCTTATTGGAAATGGATCCTGATATCTACTCACTTTTTGTTTCCAAATGATAGACACCTATCTATTACTTACATAGTATTATTTTTAACATATTTTTTACATAAAGGACTCTCTTCTAAAAACTCTCATTTTTGGAAATAATTTATAAAAATGTTCACATTTTTATATTTCCCCTTTCTGATCCAAAAATCTAGTTATCTTAAGCTTTGTATATTTATTTAAAAGTTATACTAAAATGCATATACTTTTTCATTCCTGTCAAAACAGATTTACCAGAGTTAGGTGAACTTAAAATATTAGTGTATAAGTTAGAAAGTTGACTTGCTCTTTCCATCGTTTGCTGCCTTTCACTACAGCAAAATTGTAAATGTAAACTTATTCCCTAGAAGATGAGCAGGGCTGCAATTTTCAACTAATTGGGAGAAGCAGCCCTGAGTAGAGCACTGTCAGGCTGATTTGAGTCTTAAGATATGATGATGATTATTATGTCAAGTGTAATCAAGAATGTGGGTCTGAACTGACTAAAGGGCTGGCTGTTTTTAATTCAAGTTCGTATATGAAATAGACCTCTGGTTCACTGGTAGTCACAGCTGGCTGAAAAATAGAGCAATTTTTAAAATGTGATTCAGTTATCTATGGGACTGTAGGGATCAGAGATTGGACATACAGGGGGGGTATCCTAATTATCTTTATAAAAATTGTATTTCTTTTCAGTATAATATCCTTCATCTAGAAATTTCCCTATAGCTCTGTATCAGTGGTTTTCAGCCTTCCCAGATCCAATGTTATCCCTTTCTTTTCTTAGAGTAAATATTTTGTAACACCACTTTACTATCATAAACCAAAATTTGTAGAAAACATACCCAACCTATAGACATATTTTTTAATTATGCCCTGACTTTAATTTTAAAGAGAAATGCGAGTCATTTATAATAAAATCATATGTATTTCAGTATGCAATTATTCCATCAGGCTCAAACTAGAACACAAGTGAAGTTTTGAAATGATTTCACTATGAATGCAATATCAATAAATTCAGAGTGACATCAGTTTTTCCAAAGTGCCAACAAATCTTGACAAAATTCTAAACAACACAAAGTAAAATTTTCCTTGGATTTTCATGGCAGTTAGTTGCTTTTCTGAAAATTTCAATGTGTATGAAATCTTGACAAAAGTATTTGGCCATATATAAAATTGAGTAAGGTTCTAGGTTCAAATGTTAAACAGTATTTCCCTCTATATGAGTGCCCAGTGGTACATTCAAATGTGCCATGGGACTTGAGACAGTTTTTCATTGTGCTCAAATCCCCCATCTCACCCTAACTGGTTTGGCTCAGTGGATAGAGCGTCGGCCTGCAGACTCAAGGGTCCCAGATTGTATTCCGGTCAAGGGCATGTACCTTGGAGCAGGCACATACCCAGTAGGGAGTGTGCAGGAGGCAGCTGATTGATGTTTCTCTCTCATTGATGTTTCTAACTCTCTATCCCTCTCGCTTCCTCTCTGTAAAAAAAACAATAAAATATATTTTAAAAAATCCCCCATCTCCAGTGATCCCCCCATGAAATGCTAATAGCACTCTTCAACCACTGTTAATTAACCATCCTTCCTCAATTTCCAGAAAGGCTATGTTGCGTGCTCCATAAATGTGGCTAAAATTTTTTTCTAGGCAAAAACTGACCTGTGGATTGATGAATAATATTCTCTGAGAATCATAATAGAGTTGCCATTTTCTCAAGACTGAATGAAATGTACACACATTTAACATATGCTACATTGTCTAGCAGTGTTTTAAAATTCTGTGATTATTACTGCAGTTATAATCTATTTCCATCACCTTTATTGAGTGGCATGGTCTCTTCAAAAAGATGATGACATCCCTCCCATGGCTATATTAATTGCCTTCAAACTAGAGGTTGACAAATGCAGTTAAATTCTATATATAAACATCACAGGAGATAATGTAACTCCTCAAGACATTTAAAATGATGAGTGCTACTTAGATGGAAGCTGTAAGAGAAATATGGGCCTACTTCTTGAAGAGATCAACCAGGCAATTTAGTAAAACAAACACAGATGCATATGCACAGATAAATAAAACCTATCATATCTCTAGATTTGAGGCAAAAACAATTTTTTGCATTGAGAAATTTTATACTGGAAGGTAAGCAAAATGCATCAGTCTGTTTGCATTTCACCGGGGTATTTGACAAGGCCTTTCATTATATTCTTGTGAATAAGTAGGAGAAATACTGGCTAGATGCAAGATAAACTGGATGGTTTAGAAACTATTTCATGCTTTTATACAAAGGATGTTGATGAATAGATCAGTGTCAAATACTGAAGGAAGATCCCTGGTGCTATATCACAAGGTTCTGTTTTCTTCCCTGCCACATTGGATGACAGAATATGAGTGGAGCTACAGAGATGTTGCCCATTCAAATTTGTGAGTGATACAAAGCAGGGAAAATATGAGTACAATGGGTGACAGAGCCAAATGGGTTCCTAGAAAGGATAAATTATAAGGTCCTTTCAGTACATGATATCTCTGTACCATGATCAAACTTACAAGCAATCAGAAAATTTACCAAATTAGTAGATTAATTTTGACAGAATTTCTTTATTGTGCCCTCTGTTTTAGCAATGCACCTAAAAATAAATTGGATTAAAATTATTTGCAGAAATGCATTTTAAATTTTCAAAAGAAAGTAGGTTTTCATGTAAGAGTAGAAATTCAGTCATTGAATATTAAATGCAGGATATTGCCCCGTGAAATAGTCCACCATGTTATTTTCATTGCTAGTACAAAACTTGATGAAAGATACAAGATCCAAATATTTAATATCCATGCTTCTACAAAGCAAAACACAATTCTGGTTACAGAGTTGCTTATTCTCATTTTTAAACACCTGAAGAATAGTCTGTTATATAATCAATTTTCTATAACAAAAATGATATCTAAAAATTATTGCGAGGGTTAACTGAAATAATATATATGAAAATAATGTATAATTTATACATGGAAATATAAATTATCCAGTAAACTCACACCAAGAAATAACTTTGATATGTAAGTTTTTAAGAATAATGCACTGTGTCACAAGACAAGTCTAAATAAATTTTAAAAGATTGAAATCATATCCAGCATCTTCTCTGACTGTAATGGTATAAAACTAAACATCAATCAAAAGAAAAACACTGAAAAACACACATAGACAAGGAGGCTAAATAACATGTTACAAAACAATGAATGGGTTAACAATGATACCAAGGGAAAAATCAAAAGATAAAATCATAGTAATTTCTCATAGCAATATTTTTCTAATATATCTCCGCAGACAAGAAAAACAAAAGAAAAAAATAAATGAGTGGGGCTACATCAACTAAAATGTTTTGGCACAACAAATGAAACCATCACAAAAGGAAAAGACAACCCACTAAATGGGATAACATATTTGTCAATGATACATCTGATAAGGGTTAATATACAAGATTTATAAAGAACTTTTACAACTCAACACCAAAACAATAAGCCATCTAATTGAAAAACAGGCAAAGGACCTTAATAGACACTTCTCCAAAAAGGACATACAGATGGCCAATAGACATAAAAAGATGCTCAATGTCGTTAATCATCAGAGAGATTCAAATTAAAACCACAATGAGATATTACCTTACATCTGTCAGAAAAAGAGAATCCTCATGCACTGTTGGTGGAAATGCAGATTAGGTCAGTTTCGGTAGAAACAGTATAGTGTTTCCTCAAAAAATTAAAAATGGAACTGCCTCATGACCCAACAATTCCACTTCTCAAGATATGTCCAAAGAATCTCGAGACACTAATTCAAAAGAATATATGCATCCCTATTCTCATCAGCAGTGCTATTTACAATAGCTAAGAACTGGACACAGCCCAAGTGCCCATCAGTAGATAAGTGGATTCAAAAAGCTGTGGTACAGTTGCACAGTGGCATAGAACTTGGTCGTACAAGAGAAGGAAATCTTACCTTTTGTGACATCATGAATAGACCTGGAGAATGTTATGCTAAATGAAATAAGTCAGGCAGAGGATAATTGAAGAAGAATGTAGAGAGAACAACCCAATCTAGCTTATCAATGTTAGGAAATATACCTTTATAGATATTAACACTGCAAGTTATCAGAGCCAACTTACATGCTCACATTATACAAATCATTGAGAATTTATTTTTTTAAATATATTTTTATTGATCTCAGAGAAGAAGGAAGAGGGAGAGATAGAAACATCCATGATGAGAGAGGATCATGGATTGGTTGCTTCCTGTAAGTCCCCCACTGGGGATCTAGTCCACTACCCAGGAAGTGCCCTTGACCAGAATTGAACCTGGGACCTTTCAGTTCACAGGCCAATGCTCTATCCACTGAGCAAAACTGGCTAGGGCGAGAATTTATTTAGAGTAGAAATTATGTCTAACTATAAGCCCAACCCTAACCTGTTTTTATTTAGCTGGAAGGTAATATAACTGAATTTTTCTAAAGATTTTTTACAGTTCTATAAATATCAAGAATAATAATTTGAGTCTCTGTATTTGAACCAAACCAAATATAATTAGTTACTCCCAATATTATTTTTTAAATTTCCCAAATAGTACCTTTAGGTATTTTATCAGTAGAAAATATAAAGTGCACATCTTACGTTAAAGAAGGGTAATCTGTTAATAATCCTAGTTAGGAATATAGATAGATATATAGATATACTTGAATACTTAACCTGTTCATAATATTTTGTACATTTATTTTATCATGTCATTTTTTCTGTGATATAAGCTAAAAATACAAATTAAAGGAAATAAGTAATGCAAATAATAGAAAGTAGATTTTTTTATTGCTGTCTTCCTAATATTTTCTTTTCAAAAATGCCATAATGGTTTTGAGGAAAGTATATAATTATGGTTGTTTCTCCAATTATATAGTGTGCAAATCTCGATTTTAAAATATTCATACAGTAAAAACATTCAAGTGATAGAGTGTGCATTTTAAAATTTCTTTATATGACTAATAATGCCTGTGCTTGCTTACTATCTAAGTCCAGGTGATTCTTTTTTACTAAAATGTCTGTATCATTGAAGGAACTTTAAACAGATAGCTTCAAAGCTGTGGTTTATCTTTCAAAAACTAATCTATTTTTCCTGCAAGTGTGTTGCTTCTGCACATGTTAAAAAGTCATCCTGTGTTGTCTGGGGTGACGAAAGATGGGAATGAGTTTTCTGAGAACTAATCAGCAATACTTGGGGAACATTTAGGTCGTGGTTTCCAATTAACTCTGGAGAGTTAGAGTAATTTAGTACCAGACCTCAAGAAGAGGGGATGAAAACCTCGTTAATTCCTAAGTCAGTGAACAGCAAACCAGCAAATTTGCGTTGAAAATGGATTTTTTTTATTTGTTTGTTTTGAAGCAAAGACCAGCTAGATCTGACTGCAATAGTTAGTATTGGAGAATGTCTTTGCATGTGTGTTTATTTGTGTATAGATTTTTATGTGTTTCAATGACCATGCTTATGGTAAAGTAACAAATAGATAAATTTGTGCTCCAAAATGACAAATATGATTCAGAAGCATAACCTTCCCTGTACTTTTCTTTCTTTTACTACAATTAATATATCAGAAGGGAGTAGATGCCAATATCTATTTTCAGAGGCAGGAAAACTTCTTTTCTAAGACTCAAGATTTAGGTAGTAATCTCAATTCTGCCACTTACTGGTGTGCAACCTTGAGAAAGTCATTATGGTTCTCTCCGAATCAACCTTTTCAACAGCAAAATGAAACCAGTGATAACCTGTACCGTATATCTAAAAGGTTTCTTAGTTTTGTGAAAATCAAGTCAATTAGGCAGGTGTTTAATGATGATCCCTTATTGTGTTTTAAGAAAAAGTCAGCTAGATTATCTCCATTTCTTTGATAGGAAAAGGCAAAAAAAATGTTTCAAAAGAGATTTATCACTTATTAGGCAATTTGATATTGAAGTTCATAGGGTGAGGCATGAATCCAGATGAATTAGAGCCCTAATCATATTGTAACTGTAGTTGAATGTTTACCTATCTGTCTGTCTCTTTTACCAGACTTAAATATGTTCAATGCTAATGTCCATGTCTCATTGACTTTTATGTCACCATCACCAAGCTTAGATCCTGACCTATAATACATTTAGAAAAGAAGCATGGCTGGCTCAATAAGTGAGATGTTGGTAAACATGTGGAAATAATAATGAGGTTCAGATTTAAAGATCATTTGTATAAGGTTGAATTCATTGGGAGGAAATGAAATATCCAACTGGAAGCATACCAAATAAAAATCCAAAAAACAAAACAAACAGAAGCAGCTTGTAGGTATGAAAAAAAATGGGAAAACCTTGTGAAATAATGAAAGAATAAGTCTGAATAAGTTTTAAAACACTTAGAGCTGCTATATGGCTGTTAGCTTTTATTTATTTATTTATTTTTGTTTAAAGTATTACAAATAGTAGTACACATGTCTCCTGTTTTTTCCCCCATTGACCTTCCCACGCCCCCAGGGAGCACCCATCCTGATCTGAGACACCCTTCAGGGCAAACCAGCTGGCCCCCACTCATGCAGCAGGCCTCTATCCTATCTAATAAAAGAGTAATATGCAGATTGATCATCACTCCAACACACAAGATGGCTGCCCCATGTGGTCAAAAGATCCTGTCCCCCATATAAACACAGGATGGCCACCATAAGATAGCCAGTAGGGGAAGGCAATTGGCAGGGACCAGGCCTGCAAGAGAGGGCAGTTGTGGGCGATCAGGCCAGCAGGCGAGAGCAGTTGGGAGAGACCAGGCCAGCAGAGGAGGGAAGTTGGGGGTGACTGGGCCTTTAGGGAAGGGCAATTGGGGGGGGGGAGACCCAGGCCTGCAGGGAGGGCAGTTAGGGGCAAACAGGCTGGTTAGGAGGTGATCAGGCTGGCAGGGGAGTGGTTAGGGGGTGATCAGGCTGGCAAGCAGAAGCTGTTAGGGGCAATCAGGAAGGCAGGCAGGTGAGCAGTTGGGAGCCAGCAGTCCTGGATTGTGAGAGGGATGTCCAATTGCCCATTTAGGCCAGATCCTACGTGGATCCCAATTTCAATGTCCAACAGTTCTGAGTCTCAGTTTCAATGTTCCTTATATGTACATGTCAGCAATGGTTTCTGGATGGTGGACAAAAGGTGGCAGTGCAGGTCCAACCCTCTCTGGTTTGGTCCTAGGCATCCTGTAGCAACACACAGCTGCTGACTGCTCACATGGCAAGGTGTCGTCAGCGTCTTCCATCTCTGGACTGTTTCTCCTCTTGTCTTCATGGTTGGAGGAAACCTGTCAGTTCCTCTCTGTTGCAGGAGTCCACTTGGTCTTGGAGTTGTTTTCTGAAAGTATATAAACATATTCTCGACTGAAAGTTAATAAAAGTAGTCTTTTCTATAAAATTGACTTGGCATCCTTTTTATTTTTGCCCAAACGATTTTCTTTTGGCTTATTTTGACACCGTGTGTGTTTTTCATGGATATCTTGCTGTTAGCATTACAAATGAAAATTAATTTTCTAAAGTAAAAATGTTCTAGATGTAATTTACCTACAGGATATTTTTCCTTACATGATATTACTCCACTACCCCCCCCATTTTTTGATTAATGGAGGCTTTTGTAAATTTTTTAATGCAGTCTTAATAACTTTAAATTTTAATTTTTTGCACAAAAATATGACTGTTTTAGGTTCATTGCATGTTAAGCAATTTTACCATGAGATGAACTACCAATAGAAATTTTAGTTAATACTTTAGAAACAGCTTTTTGTCCAGTACAATTAAATTTTCTTGAATATTCACTTATTTCAATTAGCCAATTTAAATTAATCTGAAAACTTGATTACTATTTTGCTATCAAATTAATACTCTACCAACAATCTTAGATTACCCTGTAAATATTAGTGGAAAGGATTATTTGCATTGAGTAGGCCCTGAGTATTCCTGGTGCTAGGCTGGATTTAGCTATAGGGCAGCTGCTATCAGACAGTCTCTGTCTGTTACCTGGGTCCCAATCTGGGCTGGGCATGGGAAGCGAAGCAGCCATTGGGGCAGGAGACCTCCCTCAGAAGGGGTGAGGGTTCAGGCCCCTGCAAGGTTGTGGGGGTGAGGGTCTGTGTCTCAGCTCTTTTGACCCCCAAGTTCTCTCCTGATGGCCCCTCTGCAACTCTGCCTGTCTTAAGTTGTTCCTTTCGTGAGGAATCTTACCTGTCTCTGGCTAACCAGTCATCCTCCAGGGCCAAGCAGGGTGATGTGAGGTTCAGGTCTGTCTTCTTGGTAGCTTATGCCCCCGTGGTGGCCATTAACTTTTAAAATTTATTTTCTGTGCTCTACCTTGGATCCTGCATCTTTCACCCTAGATCAGTGGTTGGCAAACTGTGGCTCGCCAGCCACATGCAGCTCTTTGGCCCCTTGAGTGTGGCTCTTCCACAAAATATCGTGGCCTGGGTGAGTCTATTTTGAAGAAGTGGCAATAGAAGAAGTTTAAGTTTAAAAAATTTGGCTCTCAATTAAATTCCAATCATTGTACTGTTGATATTTGGCTCTGTTGACTAATGAATTTTCCGACCACTGGTCTAAGTCAATAGTTAAATTAAAACGACAGAGGATATTTCTTTCTTCACAGTTGTATAACAGAGGGGAAAAAAGAGAAACATTTTTTCAGTGCTACAACCCTTCAATAGCCATATTTCTAGGTAGATGCTGCTCAAAACAGATAAAGCTGAGGCAGGAAAGTTGGAATAGGGAACAAAGGCCTCATGCTCTACTCTCCTTTGCTATCTTGGCTGAAACACCACAAACAAGACTGTCACTAACCATCTGTTCCCCCAATTCCCCTCCCCCATTTACTATAATTGGGAGGACCAAAAAGAAACTATCTGGAGAGGAGAGACAAGGACAAGTCACAAAGGCAGTCACCCCGTCAGCATCAAAAGCAGAGGCCAACCCTATGCCCCCTTGCCTACATTTAATAAAAACTTTCCATCCAGACACTATTATTGATGCATATAGTTCTCCAAGTCACAAACTCACTTCTTGAGTGCATACTATTGCTTCAATGAATTTACTGTGCTTTGCTAAATCTTTCTGTCATGCTTTTGAATTACTTCCTGTTCCATGACAAGGACCTAGACAGGGTTGAGGCCCCCCTTTAGACACCCCGAGTGCTACCCAGCATCAAAGCCACAGTCTTAGATTTGTTGCCAGAAAAGGAACTAATGAGATGCTAGTCCAAGCATTATTGAGGGAGTTTGCTTAGGTTCTTCCTTCTAATTAGTACAAATTACTAATAGAATTGCTGGATCCTTTCTACAAACTGCTGTATAGCCATAGGTAATAAAATTTTAGCTGCTTCTTTCAAATACAATACAAAGTTATTTACCAGAAAATCAAAGTGTAATTTATTTACTAGCAAATCAGTACAGAGTTATGCTTACAGATAATTTGAACTTCAGATTAACCCTGGTTCTATGGGTGCTATTAGACATTGCTAGAAATTTTTTTGGTCTTAAGTAAGGTGCTCATTCATTCTGATCTATAATAAATAAAAAAAGGGGGAATATGTTCATCCCCTACAAATACCATAGGAAATGATAGTGGTTAAAATGCAAATAAACCAGGAAATAAAGATTCAAAGCATTCTATTTGGTTACTGGACAATACCAGGACCCAGATGGAAGTGTATTCTTTAGAAGAATAAATTATGTCAATTTCCCCATTTCTCACACAGAAACACCTGGAAAAAATAGCCTTCTATATAAGATTGACCCTTATTTTCCTAAAAATCTTGAATGTGTTTATTTCTATCCATATGTAATGTATAATACATATAAAATTCTGCAATTCAGTACACTGACGAAGTATTGTCCATCTATGTAGCTAATAATGGAATGTTATCTCTACATTAAGTTTTTCAGCCTTATCAGAAAGTAGTAAATTTCCCTTTTCTCCTTTTATTTTTATGTATTAGGTTGATCATAAGAAATTGATGATAGTCAACTCAATAAAAAATCTGGAATCTTGGAGATTTATTCAGAGATATATGATATGTGAGTGTGTGTGTTTGTGTGAGTGTGTGTGTGTGTGTGTGTGTACATGAAAGAGTGTTTATGTTTAGTTACAGATCCAAGTATTACTTATCTGATTGCCATGTTGATCATCAGTTTTAAAAGGAAAATGGAGATGCTAAAGACATGTCTTCTGTGATCCTCCCCCCTTAGATAGAATTGTCTCTGGATGGGCACCTTCTTGGGCAGGTATAGGGTTGTAGTAAGCTTTATAGCTCCAGCACTTTGCCCTTCCTGTAGATTTTTACTAGTACTACTAATTGGTAACAATGCAACCAGGAATGCAGTAGCTCTTCAGACTCATTGCTGAGGGCGACAGTCCTCCATCCTGTCCCCTTTTGAGACCACAATCTGTACAAGTGGATGTATATTTATCCACATACATATCTTAGGCAAGTATATTTTCGAAGGCCTTAATAGTGTGACAATTCAGGTTCTTAAGAAGGCAGAGTCTTATAAAGTGATTAATATGCAGGAATTTCATTGGAGAGTGCTCTCAGAATTCCCATTTGTGAAGGGGAAGAAGGAGAAGGAAGCAGAATAGGGCAGAAAGAGAAGCTGGGCTTCAGTGAAGCTATAACTACAACATCCATTATCCCCTCCTGTGGTCTGCCCTCTCCTACAGAATTGTCCTGAGTGGGAGCAAGGGGGCCAGGTTGTTGTTTTTTTAATATATTTAATTGATTTTTTACAGAGAGGAAGGGAGAGAGATAGAAAGTCAGAAACATCAATGATGAGAGAGACATCAATCAGCTGCCTCCTGCACACCTCACTGTGGAGATGTGCCCGCAAGCAAGGTACATGCCACCAACCGGAATCGAACCTGGGACCTTTCAGTCCGCAAGCTGACGCTCTATCCACTGAGCCAAACCGGTCTCGGCTTGGGGGCCAGGTTTTTATAGCCCACACATCAACCAGTCTTTGGATACATGGTACTTCCAGCAACTTTCCCAGAAATTAGTGCAAACCATATTTAAGTCCTGAGAAGGGGCTGACAGCTCAACACAGTGCCCACTGCACCAGTAGTTCAAGTTTGGTCTGCAGTGGCAGTGATTCTCAAGCTATAGACTGTATCAGAATTACCTGGAAGGCTTGTTGGAGCACAGCTTTCTGGATGCCACACTCAGAGTTTCTGATTTAGTAGGTCTAGGGTAGAGCTTGAGTATTTACATTTCTAATAAGTTCTCAGATGATGCTCATGCTGCTGGTCTATGGGCCACACTTGGGGAACCACTGTACCATACCGCCCATGTTTACATACTGAGGATGGTATATGATGCCTTTATGAAGGGATAGAAAACCTTTTGAAGACACCATACTATTCCATACTCCATCAAATTCATAGCTATTTTCATAAATTATAAAGGTGAAATAGCTCAAAATTAAAATTTGTTATATGAGTAGTACTTAACCAATACAGATTATATTTGTAAAGCATCATTACTATTTCTGATATCTAATTGTTACTTTTAACATTCAGCCAAATTTTCTTCATGGTCTATAATTTGATAATCTAGATAGGAATTTACAAAATAATCCATGTTTAAGACGTTTAGTTTTGTTCTAAGGCATTTTTAATTTTTTATGATTCTCATAATGTTTTTTTTATCATTTTTTTAATCATAGAAGCCATTTCAAGCCACATGGTTACAGACAATTAAAAAATACAAGCTACATTCAGGGCTATTAAATGCACAAATATATCATACGTGTACCCTTGACTCATTTCTAGTCTAGACTTGGCACAGTGAAAATTTAGGAATTTAGTGTATACAGACTGACCTCAGGAGAAAGGATGGAGCCTTAAAATTCCCACACAAGCAGGAAACAGCCTCGCCTCCGATCGAAGAGGCCTGGAACGGGCTCATTTGAAGAAATTTTCTGCTGTTGCTGCCACTGAATTTTTAAACGTATTTTCCAAATTGGAAAATATTCAGCCTGATGTTGTCAGTATTTGAGACCATAAGGGTATTGTTTAGGAAAATGATGCCATACTGTACTGAAAGAGTTACTGTTCTTCCCTAAAGGCCTAATTTACAAAGCAGCGAACTCACTGGTAGGAAGTGGCTGGAAATCTCATTGTCTCAGTAGAACTCTTTCATCTGATTTATGTGCATTATGTTTTACAAAGAACTCGAAGTTATTTACTGGTTACTTTCTCTGGAAGCAGAGGGTAAGTGGCATTTCAAGTTTAAGAACGGAAGAGGTAGGATGCATCGAGTGCAGCTCATCATGAAGATGAAGCTGATCAAAAATGCACACTGTCTAATTCTCCAAGCTTCCCTCTGCCACGAGACCTTCATACTGTCTTTTGATTTTGTGTGAAATTAGAGTCTATTCGAAAATATGTCAATATTTCTATTCCAAATTTGGGGCTAGATGTGGAGTAAGTTCTTAGTGCTTTCTACTGCATAAGCCAACCTAGAAATATTAGCTTGAACTGGATGAAATTGCTGCCTTTGTCGCCAGAAATGCTCCAACATCAGCAGTTACATGTGCTGCAACCTGTACAATTGTAACGTGAAGAATCTGGTTGCCGTAGCAATGGTTCTGAATTTTTAAATCATATTAAATTAAAAGATAAACAAACAACAATTTGGCTCTTTCTCCCTACATTGATAGTGTGCCTGAAAGCTGGAGAAGCAAGGACCCACAAGTCCAGGGAAGCCCTGGAATTACACAAGGTTTAACTGATTTCCCTAACCAGCACACTAAGCTACCTTTCAGCTGTGCTCTATTAAAGTTTATTTAGGAGTTGATAGATATCTTAGTGCAATGCTTCCTTTTTTCCAATAGCTACATCCTCATAAACCTATTCTACCCTCCACCAGTTAATGCAGACAGAAGATTTTTCTCCAGTGTGAGTGCCGAAATGACACTGTAGAAGACTGTATGCTCAGCAAAAACTTCACCCATGATGAATAAACAGCTCTTCCGGGGACTTTGCTGCCGCTAGCTCGGCAGGAGTTGTTTATTGCCTGGTTTGCACATCCCATGATAAAGTTGTTGCTGAAGTAAATTGCAATTTTGCATAATTATTGACAATCACATCTTAACAAGCAGTGTGTATCATATTCAAGTGTTCAATTTTTTTAAAATCCATTCTCAGTTTATGTTTAATCCCAGAAAGTGTTTGTGTGGTAATCAAAGGCAAATACAGCATTGAAATAGAATACTAATTCCCTCATTGCAGACAAAATTTACCTGAATCTGTTTAGTTGGGATTGTTACCTCCTAAGGCAATTTTACCTCCTACGCTATTATTATGTAGATGTTTGCTGAGTGTATGTGTGTGTGTATCCACAATGCTTGCATTATATATATTTTCAGGAAATGTGAATAATTCTTGTTTAGATTTTTTTTTTTTTTGCTCAGGGAATGTGGTTTCTTCCCTCTGAACAACTAGAGGAAGTGACAGAATGGGATGTGGGGATGTGGGCAGAGGAAAGTAACATTTTTGAATAACTATAATGTGTAACTAGATAACTTGTGAGACTTTATAGACATTGTATTTGCATTCTCATCGCAGCCATATGTACTGCAGATGAGAAACTAAGAAATCAGAAAGGTTAAGTAACCTTCCCTATCACACAGTTGGCAAGGGATAATGATATTTAAACTCAGATCTGTCTGTTTTGGGGCTCTATCTTTTCCATTACATATAACTTTTTTTTTAATATTCTCAGTTATATGACAAGCAGATAATGAAATATAAAGCCAACCCAATAGTTAAAACTATTAGAACATCATAACGAGTGTTACACAAAATAATATTCT
Source organism: Lasiurus cinereus (assembly GCA_011751065.1). Classification (NCBI taxonomy): domain Eukaryota; kingdom Metazoa; phylum Chordata; class Mammalia; order Chiroptera; family Vespertilionidae; genus Lasiurus; species Lasiurus cinereus. The sequence goes on along the minus strand of JAAGEH010000029.1, from coordinate 7,464,849 downwards.
GCACAGAGCTTTCTATGAAAGATGTTATTTTTCTACTTGTTAGTCTTTTGTTTTCCTTTATCCTCCAATCCCCTTCTCTTTTTTCATCCAGCATTCAACTTTCTATTCTCGTTTTACAAAATCTTGACTTTCCTCCTGGCCTATCCAATCCCGTTTTCTGCTGCAGGTGACATCAAAGATAAGCATGATATAGGGATTTTAGGGTTTTACATATAAAGATTAGTTTAAACTTTTATAGCATATTAACATACACTTTCAAAAAAATACAATCAACTCAAAATTGATTAGTAAAACCTAGAAAGCTTAAAGAACATTTTTGAGCGTTCGTATATGAACTTTCAAAATCAAATATCCTCTATAATAAAAGGCTAATATGCAAATTGACCAAGCAGTGTAATGACCGGCCGCTATGGCACACACTGACCACCAGGGGGCAGACGCTCAATGCAGGAGCTGCCCCCTGGCGGTCAGTGTGCTTCCACAGGGGTTGTATCACTCAGCCAGAAGCCGGGCTCACAGCAGACAAGCATAGCAGCAGTGGCAAGAACCTCTCCTGCCTCCACGACAGCACTAACAACATTCCCTGAGGGCTCCCGGACTGTGAGAGGGTGGGGGACTTCCCCATCCCCACTGCACACATTTCGTGCAATGGGCCTCTAGTACACACACACACACACACACACACACTTGTATATTCACATATATACGTATATGTGAATATATAAATGTATGTGTATATATAAACTATTCTAGTTGTTGCTTTTAAGAGGAGCTTTAGCAACAACTTACCCAGTTTATATATACAGTTTAGTCCCTTTAGCCTTGCTCTTTTTATGGGGTTCTCCGGGTACACCATTCAATATTTGAGAATTGTGTCTGAATATTTGTTCCTTTGCAGAGTGAACGAGCGAGAGGCTGCTTTGGAAGAAACTTATAGATTACTGCAACAGTTCCCTCTGGACCTGGAGAAGTTTTTTGCCTGGCTTACAGAAGCTGAAACCACTGCCAATGTCCTACAGGATGCCACCCATAAAGAAAAGCTCCTAGAAGATTCCAAGGGAGTAAGAGAGCTGATGAAACAATGGCAAGTAAGTCAAGCATTTCTACTTTAGCATTCTTGTGAAGGCAATTGAACCATTCTCAGCATTTGTCCTTGTAATTGATATGCGAGGGACAAAATATTTACATGGCCTGATATATTTAAGCATTTGGGCAAGGGGGAGAGAGGCAGAGGGAGAAGGGAGAGTCATTTATTATTTCATTGAACAACCTGATCTTCTAAATAGTACATGTTTTCAAGCAGAAAGAAAAAGAAAATGCACATAAAACCAGAGCTTTGGTCAGGGAAAAACTTTCCTCAGAGAAAGAAATTAGGGGTTGGTTTATTAAATTGAAAAAGTTGCCACTTTGAGTGTTTATTTAATATCTTACAGGGAAAGCATCTGTATGAATTGTCTATTTTATTTAGCATTGCTAACTTAATCAGTTTCCCTTCATTACTTTCAAATACATTTTGAAATGCTAATCTGGCATTTTGTAGCTCTCTTCCTAACATGATCTGTGAAAATAAAAAATGAGATGGCTAAATTTGTCATAGTTAATGATAATACAATTTTCAGACAATTGTTTTTCCTAGAAACAAAAAATTGCCATAACATTTCATATCATAAACTGTGAAAGCAGAAGCAGAGGGTAGTTGTATTTAATGAAGTCTTGGTGAGAATCATATTTTGCAGCTCAAGTTTATTCTCAGTATCTTATATGATTTTCCTGAAATATGATGGAGTTTTGTTATGTAAAAAGTTGAGTTTTCTGGCTTGATGTACAAACTTCACTATTATCACAAATACAATTTGGAGTGTTAGAATAATATGATCAATTTTTTGGACTAACTTCATTTACCTCTTTGTTTCATATTTTTAAATCATGAAAAAAAAAAAGATCATATACCCTAGGTTGAAAAACAATTTCAAAATCAAATCATAATAAGCAAATGCTTTTCTCCTTCCCCTTTTTGTTGTTCCCTTTTTCTGTTTCGAGTTGATATTTGATCTACTTTGCTGCTCTGATGCATGGAGTGGATGGCAGTGGCAATTTATCACTTCTTGAAGTCTTCATTCTTGCTTTATCATTCTCCTCAGACCCTACTAGCCCCTCTACAGTGTGTGTTGAATCAGTTTGATCATTTGGAGGCATTTTGTTTACAACAATATCTGACTATCTTTGTGGATATCTCCCATGGTTTGAGACTGTAAAAGCAATGCAAAGTTAGACTTTTTTGATTACTCTTAAATAAATGGTTAGAAAATGTGATGCTGTAACTTATTTTACTTACAGCATCTTATAAATAAAAATTTCTCCTTGTAAATGCCCATAAAGCCACCCTAGAATTTTAATAAATACTACACAGATTCACATATTTTCATTAGCTTTAAGAAAAAGTAAAACTTTAAGTGGAATTTCTAGCAGGTTACTTTAAAATAGAAATATTCTCAAAATAATTTTATAACAGGAATGTAATAAAATAGCCCTTAAATTAGAGTTTAAGTCTGGTTGAGCACGAAGATACATCCATCACCTATACATTTTATATTTATATCTGCATTACTATACAATGAAAATTCATTTGTAATTCCTAATCTTGAGAAACTGTAAGATTCTGTATCATTAAAGAAAAAAGTTGACATGTTTCCTATATTGGAAGAATGAAGAATAAAGTACATTTTGAGTTTAGATTTCTGATCTATTTTAAATATAGTTAGAAATTATGTTGAGGAAACTTTCTTCACTTACGCTATATTACTCATAAAAATGTATTTATTCTTAAAAACCATATAAAACTACCTTAGAGTCCCTAAAAATCTTAAATCCTTACTATAGTAGGACTAAGATTTCAACATTATTTTAAAACAGAAAATTTTCTCATTTCCTCTTAGTTACTATTATGTTTTCGATTAATACCAGTTGCCTGAGGTTGAAACTACATTTTATGAATAGGAATGGCTTTTGTAGCCAGCTCTGATGTCAGTTAGATGGCTAAATAATGGTCTTTTGATGAAATATTTAGAGGTATTAAGGTAAAAACTCGAAAATACAAAACTCTTGATTATTGTTAATGATACATGTCAACTGAGAGAATTGAATCAAGATACTGGAGTTTACAAGCAACAAATGGAAATACCAATTTTGAAGTAAGTAAAGCCACATATCATAAGAGATTACAAGCAATTTCAGCTATTTCAGCTAAGTGGAGGTATTTGCTTTTTCCCTCTGAAGATGATTTTTAAATCTTGAACAAAAGGAATTTTATATAATATGTGGAAAGGAAAAATGTTCAACCATTTTCCTTTTCACTTCATTTCAAGAAACTGGTAGTGCCTAGCCAATGTGGCTCAGTGGTTGAGTGTTGACCTCTGAACCAGGAGGTCAAGGTTCGATTCCCAGTTAGGACATGTGCCCAGGTTGTGGGCTCAATCCCCAGTGTGGGGCATTGCAGGAAGCAGCCAATCAATGATTCTCTCTCATCATTGTTTCTCTCTCTCTCTCTCCCTTCCTCTCTGAAACCAATTTTTAAAAAAGAAGCTGGTAGTATTATATTCGTTGTTTGGTTCCTGTTGAACAGTAGTCCCCCTTTATCCAGTTTCAGTTAGCTGTGCTCAGCCATGGTCCAAAAATAATGAATGTAAAATTTCAGAAGTAAAAAAATCATAATTTTTAAAATGGTATGCCATTCTGAGAAGCATGATTAAATTTTACTCCAACCACTCTGCCCCAAGAATATGAATCATTCCTTTTTCCAGCATCTCCATGCTGTAGATGCTCCCCACGCATTAGTCACTTACTGGCCATCTAGGTGTCAAACTGTCACAGTATCATAGTGCTTGTGTTAAAGTTACCCTTTTTTTAATTTAATAATAACTTCAAAGCACAAGAGTGATGATGCTGGAAATTCTGATATGCCAAAGAGAAGCCATGAAGTGCTTCCTTTGAGTGAAAATATGAGTACAATATGATATTTTAGACTACATTCACATACTTTCATTAGAGTATATTATAATAATTGTTCTATTTTATTATTCGTGTTCAATTACAGTCAAGGGCATATGCCCAGGTTGCAGGATCAATCCCCAGTAGGGGTGTGTAGGAGGTAGCTGATCAATGATTCTCTCACATCAATGTTTCTATCTCCCTTTCCCTTCCTCTCTGAAAACAATTTTAAAAATTGTAAAAAAAAGAAATAGTGAAAATATTTAAAAGTTTAAAAAATAAAAGTCAATGAGGAAAAAAGCTTTACCATTAGCAAAGTTTTGGTGCAAAACTTATACCATGGAAAAAGTAAAAGTATTTGTGTAATGTGTCCAAGATCTTAAAAAACACTTTCCATAAGAACAGCTACTTTCTTCTATTATATACACATGGAAATTCTATTTTCCCTTTTATTCTCACATAGCTACTGTAAAAAGTCCATACACATTCACAGTATTATACAGATCATAGTCAGGTTGAAGAACCATATGCTTGTCATCTTACTGTAGTCCATACTTTATTATGTTCCAGGTTTAGACCCTGAAATTTCTGTAGAGCGCAGAGAGAATAAAAAAGAAATAGTGAAAATAATTAAAAGTTTAGAAAAGAGTCAGTGAGAAGAAATATTCAAGACTGGATAACAGATTGTCAAATTACAGTGGGAAGGCTGGAGAGTCTTGGGGGAAGGGAGGGAAATAGATCAACCAAAGAACTTCTATGCATGCATATAAGCACAGCAATGAACACAAGACACTGTGGGGGAGGGGGATGAGGGCATGTGACAGGGGGTAGGGGAGGCTGGGGAAAGGTGAATGGGGAAAAAAGGAGATATATGTACTAATATATGTAATACTTTAAACAACAAAAAGATATTTTAAAAAAAGACTGGTGCTGTATCTCCTATAGTAAATAATTCTAAATACAGAGCATAAGAATCCATTCATTTTTATCCAATGATCAAGAAAACAGTCACTTCAATTTAATGCAATGAGTTTAGACATTTGATTAAGAGTTATAACATTCTGAAACATGTTACCATGATCTCTTTCATATGTAAACATCTTAATTGAGTGTATTACAAACTTTAGACCCTACCTTTCTGGATATTGCTATTAGAGTTAGCTATTATCTGGAGTGATGCATGGAAGCAATAAGTTGAATAACTTTGTAATCAATTATTGGATCCTGTAACTTCATATATACAGTACAAACCAAAAGAAGGATACATAGTTAGAAGATACTGTGCATGATGAAAAGTCAATTTGATCGCCTCTGATAACAATTGTATTTTATTCCTTACAGAGCTTTGTGAGCATCTTATAACTAGAGGCCCAGTGCGTGAATCTGTGCACAGATGGGGTCCCTCCACTTGACCAGCAATCAGGGCTGATCAGGGCCATCTCACCCAGTCCCGATCAATGGGACCAATGGGGGCCAGCCCACCATGAGGTGGGGAGGGTGACTGAGGAGATTGACCAGCTGTGGGAGCTTGGCTGTGGGAGCACACTGACCACCAGGGGGTAGCTCCTGAATTGAGTGTCTGCTCCCTGGTGGTCAGTGCACATCATAGCTACTGGCCAGTCATCTAGTTATCTGGTCATAATGGTCTCTTAGGCTTCCTATATAATAAAAGCCTAACATGCTAAGTGTCTGGTTGTCTGGTCGTTCATTCAACCAATCAAAGTATAATATGCCAATGATATGCTAAGGTTGCTCAACCACTCGCTATGACATGCACTGACCACCAGAGGGAAGACTGTCGATTGGTTGACCAATAACTATGATGTGCACTGACCACCAGGGGGCAAACACTCTGACCAGTAGGTTAGCCTCCTGCTGGGGTCTGGCCGATTGGGACTGTGCAAGATGGGCTAGACATACCCTGGAAACCTCCCGCAGTCCCTCCCCAGCTGGTCAACTTCCTGAGTCACTCCCTGGCCCCTATCATGCACTGTTGGGATCCCTCGGCCTGGCCTATGCCCTCTTGCAATCTAGGACCCCTCAGGGGATGTCAGAGAGCCAGTTTCAGACCAATTCCCACAGGCCAGACCCAGGGACCCCACTGGTACACAAATTTGTACACCAGGCCTCTAGTTTATATATAAAGATAAATATAAAAATACTTTAAAAAGCTATCTTCAAATGAAAGATCTGTATTATTAATATTCTGAATTTCCACTAGACAAAAGTCAAACTGAAAATATAAACCTAACATTGTACTCTTTAAAATCAATAAATCAGTTATATTAATTAATAATGACCCCAACTGGTGTGGCTTGGTACTTGAGCTTCGACCTATGAACTAGGAGGTCAAGGTTCAATTCCCAATCAGGGCACATGCCTGGATTGCTGGCTTCAACCCCAATGTGGTGCATGCAGGAGGCAGTCGTTAAATGGTTCTCTCTTGTCCTTAATGTTTCTATCTCCCTCTCCTCCCTTCCTCTCTGAAATCAATAAAAATATCTTTAAAACATTAAAAATGAGGATAATATCTAAATTTTTCAACTTTTATAATTGACAAAGCATTTCTACTTTCATTCTCTAATTTGATTCTCACTGAAAACCTCTGGTATTAATATGATTATTACCATTTGTAGTTGACAAGGTGAAATTAGAAAGGTTAAGTAATCAACTATTATTACTTCCTTGAAAATCAACTAATTTGAATGTTATCACTCCAGATGAGGAGGGAAATGATTCAAAAGAAAAACCTATTAAAAATGTTTAGTTTTATGGAATTAATAACACCACACATTTATCCTATTATTTGACTAGGTAATAATAATAGCTCACATAAGAGATTATTATGTGCTTGACAGTGAACTAAGTACTTTGCTTACATGATACTGTATCATCCTATACTTTCTACAGATACACACACACACACACACACACACACACACACACAACTGAAGTTTTAAGAGATTGGGTCACTTCTCCTAAGGTCACACAACTATATAAAGAGAGGAGTCAATATATAAACCTATTGGACCTTTTGACCTTCAACTAATCCTAATACACTATCCATTACTCTAAAGGACTCAGTCTTCAAGGAAAGACGAAAAAAATAACCCGGAGCAAGTTTCAAATCATTGTTAATAAATAGAACATCCATCTTTCCTTTACATTTTTCAGTCTATTTTCTACATTTACCTCTCAACTAAAATACTTCTCTATGAAATCACCATGATTTCCAAATGCAAATGCCTTATTGCCTTATAAATCTATGTATAATGTATGGTTGTTGCCCATCGTAGTCTTCTGGAAAATTTCTCACCTTTTTACTCGCTGGGGTATTTTAGTCTACTAATTTTCTCTAACTACTCATTCTTTTTTTTTTTTTACCTGAGAACCTAGTCTGAGCTCTCTTTTCTGTCTTCATTAGTCTCATTCTCTTCATTCAATAGTCAATCAATAGTTACTAAGTGTCAGTTATCAGCTAGGTATTAGACTAGAAACAGTCTTTTGTCCATCATTTTTAATCCAATGATTTAGATTTAAATATTTTTCCAGTAGCAATCCCACATTTCTTACTGTATGTGGGGCATATCTTACTCAAGTGACTCACAGACATCATAAATTCAATATGATCCAAATAGGCCATATCTTTTATACAAAGTCTTTTATCTCTTGTCCTGCCATTCATCACACTACTGTCTTTTTAGTCAGAAATTTCAAACCAAATAGTCATTTCTACATCTCTTTATCACTTGCGTTACTTTCTAGTTCATTTTTAAGATCTATGGATTTTATGTTTCACATCCTTTGTACTCATGCTTTTCTGCCCAATCCCCTTAACACTCTTCTAACTTGTTATTACCTTCCTCCACTCCTTTCTGCCAACTGTATTGCTCCAATCCAACTTGCAGATTGTCATTTGAAATTACCCTTCCTAAAGCATAGCTTAGATTATGACTCCATTATATATTCCATGAGGGCAGAGATTTCATCTATTTATTCACATATATTCCCATTTCAAGATAGTGCCGAGCACATGACAGGTGCTCAATAAATATTTGTCAAATGAGTGAAAGAATATGGAACTCCTTTGTTCAAACACCTTTTATGACTTCTCAAAGCCTTCAGAATATTCTACAAACTATTTTACCTGGCCCTCCAGGATTGAGCCTCTATCTCAATTCCCAATCTTATTTCTTATTTTTCCTCCTCTTGCACCTTCAACTCCTACTAAAATGCACAGCTAGCCATCTAGCTTACTGTTTTGTCTTTTTAAAATTACATTTACTGGGGTAAGAATGGTTAATAACATTATATAAATTTTAAGTATACAAGTTCATAGTAATCTGCATATTCCATTGTGTGCCAACCACCCAAAGTCTAGTCTACTTCTCTCACCATATATTTGACCCCTTTACCCTATTCATCTTCTGCCACCCCCTTCACCTCTAGTTACCACCATACTTTTGTTACTATCCGTGTTTCATTGTTTGTGCCATTGTGACAGTATACTAATGGCTGGATCTCGATAATATCATGTTAAGTGAAATTAGTCAGCTGGAAAGGGACAAAAACCATATGATTTCAATCATACGGGGGATATAAAACAAAAAATAAATGAACTGACATAATGTTTTCTCTTTTTATGTCCTTGTTCCTTCTCTTGGGATACCTTCTCCACGTCTCAGTTTACCCAGGTACTACCTAATCTTCAAGGAAAGCCATATTCAAATCCTTCCTTATTCCCTGGGTACCCAAGCTGGAATACATATTGCCTCTCTCTCAATTCTGATAGGTAATTATCTGCATTTTAAATTATGTTTAGTGCTTTCTGTATTGCATCAGAGAGGCCAGAGAGAAGAATATTTAATAGTATGGGAGGTGAAGCCTGACTGGTTAGGTTTACATTGTGATTCTGATACTTACTGACCATGGACACAGTGCTTCATTGCTCTCAGTACGCACAGCGGCAAATCAGGGATAATAATAGCATCTACTTCATCAGGTTGTTGTGAGGGTCATTCAAATTATATATGTAAAGTGCATAAACCATTATTTCACACATAGTAAGCAATCCGTAAACATAGCTAGTGTCATTATTATCAGATGTGTGTGTGTGTGTGTGTGTGTGTGTGTGTGTATGGATGAATAAATGATAGATCGATGGGTAGATAGATAGATAGATGCTTTTATATTGTTTGTTTCACAAAAGACTCTTTAATGGCACAATTCTCATTTGATTTGAATAGGAAATGCATGGATTAATACAAAATATTCCCAAGACATTGGCTACCATGTTCTTAGAACTCGGATTTAAAAGAATTTTTTTTTAAATTTACTGGGGTGACATTGGTTAACAAAATTATATAGGTTGCAAGTGTACAGTTCTATAATAATTCATCTGTATGTTGTATTTTGTGTTCACTATTTCAAATCAAGTCTCCTTCCATCAACATTACCCCCACTTTACCCTCTGTCTACTTCCTCTCACCTCCCTTTCCCTCTGGTAATCACCATACTGTTGTCTATGTTTATAAATTGTGGGTATTTTTTTTTCCCTTGCTTAATAATTTCACCTTTTTTTAACCCAGCATCCCTACTCCACCATCTCCCTTCTAGCAGTTGTCAGTCTGTCCTCTATACTATAAGCTTGATTCTATTTTGTTAGTTTATTTTATTCCTTAGATTCCACATATAAATGAAATCATGATACTTGTTATTCTCTGACTGATTTATTTCACTTAGCATAATACTTGCAAAGTCCATCCATATTGTGACAAAGGTAATATTTGCTCTTTTTATAGCCAACCAGTGTTTTATTGTGCAATGTACTATGTAGCTTTTTTTACCCATTCATCTACTGATGGACACTTGGACTGCTTCCAAATCTTGGATATTGTAAGTAATGCTGAAATGACCATAGAACTGTATATATTCTTTCAAATCAATGTTTTGGGTTTCCTCAGATAGATTACCAGAAGAGGAATCGCTGAGTCATAAGGCAGTTCCATTTTTAATTTTTTGAGGTAATTCCACAGTGGCTGCACCAATCTGAATTCCCCTCCAACAATACACAAGGGTTCCCTTTCTACCACCTCCTCACCAACACTTCTCATTTCTTGATTTGTTGATGATAGCCATTCTGACAGGCATGAGGTGATATCTCATTGTGATTTTAATTTGCATTTCTCTGATGATTAGTGACTTTTGAGCATCTTTTTATATATCTATTGGCCATCTGTATGTCCTTTTGGGAGAAGTCTATTCAGATCTTTTGCCCATTTTTAATTGGATTATTTGGGTTTTTCTTCTTAAGTTGTATACATTCTTTATAAATTTTGGATATTAATCCCTTTGCAGATACATCATTGATGAATAGGTTCTTCCATTCAGTGGGTTGTCTTTTCATTTTGTTGATGATTTCCTTTGCAGTACAAATACTTTTCAATTTAATGTAGTCCCATTTTCTTATTTTTTATTTTGTTTCCCTTGCCAAGGAGATACATCCTTACATTTAAGTCTTTAACCCATTTTGAGTTTATTCGTATATATGGTGTAAGGTGGTCTAGTCTCATTTTTTTTGCACATATTTGTCCAAATTCCCAACACCATTTATTAAATAGACTCTCTTTACCCTATTTTGTGTTCTTTGGCTTTTTGTCAAATATTAATTGAACTTAAAGGTGTGTCTTTATTTCTGAGATGTCTATTCTGTTTACTGATCTATAAACTTGTTTTTATGTGAGACCATGCTGTTTTGATTATTATGTCTTTGTAGTATAGTCTGATATCAGTGAGAGGGATTCCTCCAACTTTATTCTTTCTCAACATTGCTGTGATTATTTAGGGTTTTTTGTGGTTCCATATAAATTTTGGAATATTTTTTCTGGTTCTGAGAAATATGCGATTGGTACCTTGAAAGGAATTGTATTGAATCTACAAGTTGCTTTGCATAGTATGGGCATCTTAGTGATGTTAATTTGTCCAATCCATGAACAAAGTATATGCTTTCAGTTGTTTGTATCTTCTTCAGTTTCTTCTTTATATGTCATAATTTTCTGAGTACATGTATTTTACATTCTTTTTTTAAATTTCTTTATTGATTAAAGTGTTACTTTACATTTTTGGTTAAATTTATTACTAAATATTTTATTCGTTGATACAATTTTAAATGGGATTATTTTTCTTAGTTTCCCTCTCTTATAGTTCATTATTGATTATTGATGTATACAAATGCAACTGAATTCTGGATGTTCATGTTGTATCTTGCTACATATCAGTTCTAGTAGTTTTGTGTTGAAATTTTTAGGGTTATCTATATAGAGTATCATGCCATCTGCACAAAAATGACAGTTTTATTTCTTCCTTTCCATTTGGATGCCTTTTATTTCTTCTTCTCTGATTTCTGTGACAAGGACTTTTAGTACTATGATGAATAAGAGTGGTGAAAGTGAATATCCCTGTTTTGTCCCTAATCTTAAGGAGAGTGCTTTTAGTTTTTCCTCTTTGAGTATACTGTTGGCTGTGGGTTTGTCATGTGTGACCTTTATTACATTGAGGTATGTTCTCTCTATTCACAGATTGCTCAGAGTTTTTATCAAAAAAGAGTATTGGATTTTATTAGTTGCTTTTCCTGCATGTACTGATATTATCACGAGATTTATACCCTTCATTTTGTTTATGGTGTGCATCACATTTATTGATTTGCAGATGTTGTACCAACCTTGCACCTCCAGAATTAATCCCACTTGATCATGGTGTATGATCATTTTATTGTATTGCTTTATTCGGTTTGCTAACATTTCTTGAAGATTTTATTATCTATGTTCATCAGGGATATTGGTATGTAATTTTCTTTCTTCGTAGTATCTTTTTCTGATTTTGGAATTAGGATAATGCTGGCCTCATAAAATGAGCTTGGAAGTTTTTCCTCCTCTTGAACTTTTTGATATAGTTTGAGAAGGATAGATGTTAGTTCTTTGAATGTTTGTTAAACTTTGCCTCTGAAGCCATATGGCCCTGGACTTTTATTTGCTGGGTGTTTTGTGTGTTTTTTTTGTTTTATTTTTGTTTTGTTTTATATTTACCACTTCAATTTCTTTAGTTGTAATTCATCTATTCAGATTTTCTGATTCTTACTGATTCAGTTTTGGAAGATTGTATGTTTCAATAAATTTATCCATTGTGTTCAGATTGAATAATTTGTTGGCAAATAGTTGTTTATAATATTTTCTTACAAACTTTTATATTCCTGTAGTGTTAGTTGTTACTTCTCTTTCATTTCTGATTTTATTTATTTGGGTCCTTTCTCTTTCTTTCTTGATGAATCTGGTTAAAGGTTTGTCAATCATGCTTATCTTTTCAAAGAATCAGCCCTTGGTTTCATCAATTTTTGGATTTTTTGTTTAGACTCTATTTCTTCTATGATCTTTATTATTTTATTTATTCTATTCACTTTGGGAACTGTTGTTCTTTTTCTAGTACCTTTAATTGTATTGTTAGATTGTTTATTTGAGGACTTTTCTTTCTTGAAGTAGAGCTTTATTTTTTATATTTTGTTTTTACTAACCAAGAGGAATAATCTTCAATAAATTTTAGTTCTTACATGTCTATAATGACTCATGTTTGTAATCTCTTTAAAGTCTTCAGATACAAAAAAAAAACTTTAGTACCTCCATTCTTGAAAATAAAAATGCTGCGCTGAAATTTGAAAAGAAATATTTTGTCTTTCATAATCGCCTTTGAGAAAATATAGTGACTTGCTGTACCTCTCTTTCAGCTAGACACCAGACATTGAGATTCCTTCCCTGAAACACACTTCAGTAAAAGTAGTTTATTTTTCCCAAACAGTCTTACCAACACTGGGAGCCATATCAATGGCTTATAAATATGTTAATAAATCAATAAAGTTGTTTTAAATGAATGCTTGAAGCATTAGTACTGAAGACAGCAAGAGAGGCTGAGATTATTCTTTAACTTTCTTTGATCTCTATCAGAACCTGAACAACATATAATTTTCAGCCTTCTTCTCCAATCATGAATAGAAAAAGTCAGGAAAAGTTTAACTACAGAGAAGGTCAAAGGAATGCATACCACATTTTCCTTCTCCCTTTGTTTAAACTTGAAGGTTTTTTTTGAGGGTTATAAATTTTTGAAATGATACTTTTTAGACAAAAAGTAGATATTCTATTATGTAGTGGGTAGTGGCCCCCTTACTTTTGGAAAATTCTGAAAGTGCAAATTGAGGGAATGAAATAAAAGAATCTTCAGTCTTATATTTACAAATTACTTTTAAAATGAACTTCATTAATGTCTCTCTTGTGTCTTTCATAATTCTGGTAATAAAACATTTCAGGTATTGGTCAGAGATTAATAGTATTCAAAATAATTTAAGTTATCAGCATGTGGTTTTCATTCCACATGAAGTCCATTTGCAGTTTACATGGTTTTCTAAATTATATTAAAATACAATGTCAAAAAGTTCACTTTTTTCATTTTTAACAGCATCAATCTTTGAAGAAAGGTTATTGAACAAAGGTCTTTGCATAAATCAACCATTCCCTGTAGAGATAAAAGAAGCCATTACACCTGGTTATGAAAGAGAGTTTCATGAATGCAAGAGAAATAAATCATTCCTCACTGGAGATCATATTATTCTAGATTGAAGAATGTCTGTTTCCTGATAGTGAAAAAGCAAAAAATTACTTTTGTTTGCTCCTGTATTGTGGTTGTCCTTGAGAGGTCTATTAGTAATTTGACTTTTCAATATTATTATTATAACTTACAATAATCTGAGTCATAATAAATGTTATTTTTTAATTCTCTAAAGATTTCAGTTTTTCCTCTCTAATTTCTATTCACCTCCAGCAGCTTTTAAAATATATCATTCCTTGGGAGTTACAGAAAAACTTACTCTCTGCAGAAAGCAGAGAGCATTTCACCTGCTCTCAAGAGCCAACCATATTTCACTTCAGTCCTTTGCTCTCAATTCAACAATTCAATATTGGATTCAATTCAAGGCTATGGCCCCAAATAGAAAGAAACCTGGATATTTATGAACTGCTTGACTAGGCATTCCTCCCAATGATTTACTCTATAAATCCTATTTTTAGTTTTCACATTGGTTTCACAAATGGTTGGGAAACTGTTGTACATTGCAGTTTTAAAAACTGAAATGAGTATAGATAGCATTTTTTACCTGCTATGAGAAATTGTTGACATTTTCTGTTTTGGAGTAGGAAACAATTGTCATTATTTGGATGCAACTATTAGATTGAGTAGACAATTCTAAATTCATTTTCTATCTATAACCTAAAAGAATTTTTTATATTCATGCAATGTATACACTTAGTAGAGACATAATTTTTTAGCAGATTCCTGAATGTTACTTTTAAGGACAGCCATTGAGAAGTGGGATATGCCACAGATCAGTAAAAAGGATCCAAAGGTTGATGAGAACAGTACATGGCCCCAAAGAGAAATTGATAATGGTAGGACTAGTGAGCAGAGGACAGGGAGATCCATTCAAAGGAGTATAGAGTCCTTTTGTCTTCTAGAGGAGGGGACACCTCCTGCATACCTTATAGGGTAGATCAGGGTAGTTATTCTGGTAAACAGACCAAAATATAACAGCTTAAAACAATAACAGTTAGTTGCTTTGCACTTAAGTCTACAATTTTGGCATGGTTTATTGGAGTTTCTTGTCTCTAACTCTTCATGATATCAGCTGGGGCAGGTCCACTGGCTGCTGGAAGATCCACTTTCAAATGGTTTACTCACATGCCTGGAAAATAGATGTCGGTTTCTCTTCACATGAGCCTCTTCACAGAGTACTTTGGGCTATTTCACACCATAATTTCTGGGTCTTAAGAACAATCATCCCCAGGGACAAAAAATTGAAGCTGCCAGCTTTTGAAGACCTGGGCTGGAAACTAGCATAGCTTTGCTTCTGTCATATTCTATTGGTCAAGAAATCAGAGAGCCCAGATTCAATGAGATTGGACACAAACTTCACCTTTGCGTGGAAGCGTCAAAAAGTTTGTGAGTCATGTTATAAAGCTACCACAGAAAGTCTGTTGTAAAACTGCCACAGAAAGCTTCTTGTAAAAAAAACTGTTCTGAATAGTAAACAGTAAGTAGGTATCATCCCAGTCAAGAGAAGAGGCTCTCTTTGCCAGAAATACCCTTTCTCTCCTTGTCTACCAGACTAACTCCTATTCATGCTTCCTGTCTTGGTCAAAACCTCCTTCTCTCAGAATCATTATCTGGTCTTGGCCCCAAGTGAAAAAAAGGGGGGTATATACCAGTATTTGGATATTTTACAAATTTTAAGCTTTTCTCTACAACAGAATATAAATAACTCTCCTTCTTTCTTAAAATCTATAAAATACTCATGACAGTAACTAGATAAATAAAATTAAATCTTAAGTGCAATAAAATATCTCTCAAATAGCAATAGAGATGCTTACTTTTTTAATTTTGTTATTAATTTCAGAGAGGGAGAGAGATGCAGAGGGGGAAAGGGGGAACCTAGGTAATACTTCTAATAATAAGAATTATTTTTTTTAAAAAAGAAACATCAATGATGAGAGAGAATCACTGACCGGCTGCCTCCTGCATGCCCCACACTAGGGATCCAGCCCACAACTGAGGAATTGAACCATTACCTCCTGGCTCATAGGTCGGGGCTCAACCACTGAACTATGCAGGTCAGGCGACATGCTTACATTTTTACTCTCCTATTTCCCTAAGGTATTTTAATGCCATCATGGCTCATCTATACTAGTGTATACCAGTTAATTTTTAGAGTATGTCTGTTAATAACCTCATTTACATAGCTCTTCTGACTAATCTGGGCAGAAGGTAGCCTTAGGGAAGGAGGTCTTTGTTTTACTAAGTTTAATACATCTTTCCTATAATTCTCTTAATCTCTCTTTCATCTCTCTCTTTCTCCCTCTCCCTCTCCCTCTCCCTCACCTCATTTCACAGCTAGATGAAAGAAATGTTTCTCAGTTCACATACAACCTGCACCATTTTTACTTGGGAATTGATTAAAAATGCAGTGTCCGAAGGCGGCTTTCTAGAGATGGGCCAGGAATCTGCTTATTTTAAGAGCTTGCAGGTGGTTCTTGTGTCCATTTAAATTTGAGAATGACTGGGCCAGATGCTTGCTCAAGGCCATTTTAGCTCTGAAAGTTGACAAATTTTGCTTCCATGAGGCAGATACGGTGTGCTTATGCTGGAGAAAGAAAGTACTGCACTTTCTGCTTGTGTTAGAGAATTTTTCCTTCAGTATCTTCATCTCTAATGCTTAGCCAATCAGGAATAGTGTTGTTTATTCTTCCCACTGTTTTGGAGAGGCATGGGAAAGGATAAGCCAGATGGTTCTGAGGAAGATTTACATTACCATCTTCTTTCTATTTTTCCTCTTTGCATATTATATAAAACTACCCATGTTTTCATCTGAGCCATGATCATTAATTTAATGCTATGATCTAATGGCTCATGACACTAAATTATAACTTAGCCTAACATGACCAAATTACAGTGTCAGAAGGAAAGTTTCTTTTCTCGGGTTGATTTATAGACCTTAAACCAATTATATGATTAGCTGATTTTTTCATAATTATACCTCAGCCTTGATTTAGGTAATCTCCCCTCTTTCTTAGAAATGCATTGTGTTAAACAGAATCTAGGTTATAATCAATTTTTCAAAAGTAATGTTAAGAAAGGGAGAAAATGTGTTGTTTTGCTTAGATTTGATTTGGGGTGTGTGGGGGAGTGTGGGGGTGTTTACAGTACTGAAATAGACTGTCTGGACTATCTATCTATCTATCTATCAGCCTAATATGCAAATAGACCAAGTGGCCAAAGAGCCAAACAACTGAATAACTGGTCACTATGACATGCTCTGACCATGAGGGGATGCATGTGGAACATGGCGTGTGTTGACTGCAACAGGATGGTGGAACAGGTGAGAGGGAGTGCCAGACCTAGGCGGGGTATCGGTCACTGTCATTGGAGTAAGCCTCTGATGATTACTGAAAATTCTTTGGTCCCATACACTGCAGTCCCTCCCAGTGCTCACACCTGCTGCTGGTGTCGACCCCGCTTGCACCTGCTGCTGGCACTGAAGCCATCACTCACACCAATTGCTTGGTACTATCAAGGACTTCACCTCCTCCTCCTGCTTCTGAGGGGCAATTGGAGTCAGCAGCCACCTCTCACACCCACTGCCTATGACAGCCCTGCTCACACCGACTGCCAGTGCCAGAGCCACCACTCACACCCACAGCCAGTACCAGAGCTGCCCTTGCGCCCCCTGCAGGCACCCAGCATCGATCCCAATTGCTTAGTGCTGTCAGCAGGTGTGAGTGGCAGCTGCCAGCCCTGATCTTCCCTGGGGGCTTCTCCAACTCCCCCTGCTAGTGAGGGGTGATCAGGGAAGCAGCCACTGCTCACACCCACTGCTGGCACTGGCCCCACTCATACCCATTGCTGGCACTGGCCCAAATTGCTCCACCGTGAGTGGGTGGGAGTGTGGCTGGCACCATTAGTGCATGGGAGTTATAGTGGCAGAAGCAGGGCTGATGATAGACAGCAGACTTGGAGTATAGGTGGAAGTGAGTAGGGGCCAAGTGGGGGCAAGGAGGATGGGCCAATACCCGCCCCTGTGCCCACTGCAGCCTTGTGGCCCACAGTTCCTTTCAAGGTGCATGAATTCGTGCACTGGACCCCTCGTATAAGATAAAAAGTGAAGGAGAGTAGACAGTTATCATATACACTTGATAGTGAAATAATTAAGTATTCTTAGAAAGGCACAAACCTTTCAGGTACATTTTACTAACCAATCAGTAAGGTCCCAACCACATCTGTCTTAAATAAATAGTTTTGCATGGCTCAAGAAATGAAGTTGTCATCCTTGGTTAATTCAAGCAAAGAATATTTTTATGATGAACAGGTTTTTGTTGTTTTACATATTTGAACTTGCATATAAAACAGTTTGTGTCATAAATGTGATTAAAATAGAAAATAATAAGTTGATGTAACAGAGAGAAAAAGAGAGAACAAGCAAGGAAAAAATATAAACTGCATGCTTTCCTATATAAAATTCACATGTTTTTTTTTTCTATAAAATCTGTCAAGTGCAGGAAAAAAAGCTTGCTCTGGCCTGTAAAACAAAAGAATAAGAAACATGATAGAAAGTCCTGCTATTTTACCAAATGTAACACTAAGAAGTCTGAGACAAGTTGGGGCAGAATTTAGGCTCAGAAAAACTTACACAATTGACCTGCCATGTGAGAATCTCAAAATGTCTTTAGGTGGAGGCATAAGACTTGAAATCCAATAATATATGCAACAGTGATCACACCATAATTGCACAGAGAAAGCAAATTAGTCCTCTAATAGCACAGCCAAATTGAAATTCATTCTCTGAGCAGGTTTCCAAACACACTCTTCTTTTACATCTCTTTTTACATGCTTTTTATATGCCATTTGAATAATTGCGTTATTCAGTATTTATTCATGTTTAGTTCCTCAGTGGAACAACATCAGAAACACAAGAAGTTGGGAAACAAGATGGAAAAAAAATGGAAGTGGAGAGAGACAGAAAGAAATTATACACACACACATGCACACACACAGTGAGAGAGTAATTGGCTTGCACGGTGTATCTGATTGAGAAGTCCCTTTGCTTCAGGCCTTCTCATAGGAAATGACTAATTGTCATGATTTGAGATATTTTCTTTTATATGGTATTGAAAAAGAAAAGAAATTTACTCACACTCCTTAAGGGCAGTGCTGTATTATTATTCCTATATAATATATTCTCTTCAAAAAAGAAACTCCAGAGTTGAGTGAAACCGGGCTTGTAACTCAAATGGCATTCTCTCTCCCTGTAGTAGAAATTGCATCAATATGTCCATACTCACAGAACATTGCCAAAGGTTGCTCTAAATAAAGTATGTGTTTGAATTCTGTTATAAGAAACTGAAAAATGAAAGTAAGATTTTTTATTTATTATAATAGTAACAGGCTAGTTGGAGATTAATCACTGATGACATTAATAATATTCCAAAGCAGTCATCAAGCCCAGGTAAATATCTGACCGAAATTATACCCTGAAGAAGTAACTCATAGTTATAAGTATACATCATTCTCACATTCTGCAATATATTACCTGCTTTAAAGGAACAGTTATACAGTTGGAATAGGTTGAATGATCAACCTTATTTCTTGCTTATTTTCTGAAATTGCAATCTTGATGTTGCCTCCTATTGGATGGGGTATACCACCCAAATCCTGGCCTTAGGCCTTAGCCATGTGGCTTGCTTTAGCAAACAGCAAGTGAGCAAAAATGACAGTGTGTTAGTTTGAAGGATAGGCCTTAAGAGACATTACACTTTCTTATGTGTGCTACTACCATATGAATAAGAAGAATGTGCCCTATCTAAGCTGCTAGTCTAAGAAGAGGATGAGAGACAGCAGGATTGTTCTAGCCATCCACATCCAAGAAAATAAATGATTATTTTTTGAAACCATAATGTAGTGTTCTGCATTATCTTGACAACAGCTAATTGAAACAGCAAAGAAGCTTTTGTTTTTTCTGAATACCTACTGAAAATTAATAATATCAGCCATATTGTGGTAAAAATATAAAGACTATTTTTTACCTTTAGTGGTTATTAATTTTTTTTAAATAATTAGATCTATCCTTGTCCTGGATGTCATTATATTAATCTTATGCATAAAAATACACTATTTCTGTTCATTTATTTGTAAGTAACATTTGTAAGTTAATTTATTTGTAAGCAACACCACCAATCTTGAGTGGATATGCACATTTCTGTACTACATTTTAAAAAAAAACCTTCTGACATCGAAGTATTAAAAAATAATATGTTTCATTTAAATACATCATGCATTCCCAAGAGAAAGTGGGTAATATTTGGTTTTGTGTGAGAAAGAAAAATATTGAATATTACCATCTGGTTTAACCCTTGTGGTGATATGGAATCAGCTGTGCTAATTACTCAGGTGGTTTGTTTTTATAGAGATAATTATATGTGAAATTCATTTCCAATTTGTTATATAATATTAGAAATACATCTAAATGTAATGTGGATTCATTATGTTACCATCTTGTTGGCATAATCATTAAAGCTAAACCCATAAATCTATTTAATTAAATGTTTAGAGGCTATAGTATTCAAAGCAAGAATATTATGAAAAATGATATTTGAAATGCTTTTTATATGCCATTTGAGTAATTGGATTATTCAGTATTTCTGCATGTTTAGTTCCTCAATCTAAGTCATACTGTCTGTAAAAATAGATGTCAGCTGAAGACATCCAGGCAATGGATTTTTCTTGTTATATATTCAGACTTCATTTATTATTAGACATGTCTTTTTTATTGTTATTTCTTTACCTTTCTGGATTTAATCAAATGACACAAGCAAATAACATTAATTTTCTCTGCCATTTTGGCTGAGTCAAATTTGAGGCTTCCAAGAGACAATGTCTAATGAATTCAAAGAGACATTTGAAAAGATTGCTGTTAATATATATTTGAAATTAATTAGTGGTATAAACTGTTGCTAGGTGACTTAGGTACAGTTGTAATTTTTAGTAATCCCAGAAGAAGATGCAATGCATTCTAAATGTCACATTGAAAATGCTGGGAGGTTGGTTCTCTGTAAGGCTTCCTAATGCCATTGTTCCTAGGGGAATTTCATTCCAGTATTCACAGCAGCTACAGCCATAATGATTTCTGTATTCTTCCAGTCCTAGTTATTACTCTATTATTCACAAACACATATTGTAGTCTGCAAAATAAGTGGACTTCATGTTCTAGAGAAAGCACTTGAAGAAATGAAAGGAAGTTTGATGTGAATCTGAATATCCCACATTATTGTTTGTGGGATCTCAGGATGAATTGAGTGATGCCTTAAAGAAGGGAGGTCAGATGATGAGTCTTGCTGTTCCCTGTTCCATGTCATGAGTGCTATTCCTGTAGAATAGGAGTAGAGAGTGGGAAGAGAATGAAATCTGTCAATGCTGTGAATATATAAATTATAAAAGTCGCAGTAGGACTGATTAATTCTGAATCATCTTTATAAAATGACTGGAACCGTGAAAATGCTCAGTCTGCACAGCTGATTGGAAATGTGTGCAATCTGTTTATCAGAATTTATTTGTGAATGCTCTCTTCCAGAAACTTAGATACCAGAGTTATTAAAAAATATGTTTGGCTTCATTGGAAAGGGAAACAAGCCCCGGTTTGTATGGCTCAGTTAGTTGAGCATTATTCCATGCACCAAGAGGTCACTGGTTCAATTCCTTGTCAGGAAACATGCTGGGGTTGCAGGCTCGATACCCAGTAGGAGGCATACTGAAGGCTGTTGATAGGTGTTTCTCTATGGCATTGATGTTTCTCTCGAATCAATTTTAAAAATTAGAGGAAAAGAGAACAGACCTGAGAGATTGCAATTTAAAATAGAAGAAAGCATTTTCCCAATTGTATCAAGTGTTTTCCACCAAACAAACAATTGATACAAATAAGTCAAAATGCAGTTTAGTTTCACAGAATAGTTTCAGAATACTTTCAATCAATATAAACCTGTTGTTTGGTGGGAAAATAAAAAGCTATGATCTTGTATAGTTAACTAGAAAATTTAGCAAAAATAAGTGAAACTATAGGTTTAGTTCAGTGAAACTAAGAAAAGAAATACATTTACTATTGATCTTTTCATCTCAGGTAGGGTACACATTATTTTATTTTTTTATTACTAAAGCAACTGTGTCGTGACATTATATATAGTATTATAACAATTGAAGTCCTCTTAGCTAACTTATTAATAATCAGTGTGCATTGTCTGTTATTTTTTACTTTCTGTTTACAACCAAAAGTGTATACCATTTACAAAATTGTTAGTTTTGCATGTTCTTCTTTTAAATATTTTTTGTTCCTTAAACCAAGCTACATACTTGGTTTTTTTGTTTAATGCACAGAGCCTAAAGCTTTGTTTTCTGAAGTTTCTTCTCCATAAAAATATATTATCAACATCCATTCTTTGCTGATCCATTCAATGAATAAAATATCTAATCTGTTTTCCAGGATTAGTTTTGTAGCTATATGGTAGTTTTAGCAATAACTTATGGCATATATTTTCCAAATGATATTAGGCTACCTAAATTACCTGTACCTGGTATTATTATATTTATTTCTCACCTTAAAATCCCAAGTGACACATTCAGTTCAGATACATTTAAAAATAATTCAAGATATATAGGTATTTTATTTACAAGGCTATTGGTAATGCCTATCAAATGACTCTATCATTTTAATTTCATAAAACATTATCCATCTATATCCAAAAAACTAAAATTGAATTTATTATAATTTCTCTTTTATCTAGAAAAATATCTTTTATAAAGATCAATTAAGATATGGATTTTTAAACTAAAACAATATGACTTATTTGGCATCTTTCTCTTTGTATTTATTTTAGGAGTCTAGCAATAGTTTTTCTTAGATTACCTACACAGTTATTCATGTTCTTTGAATTCAATTTGTGTATTGAAGCTCAGGTGGTAATTTGAGTTTGCTAAAATATCAAAGTAATGGGAATGATGGAGTATGCAACAGCTTGAGTATTTCTTATTAAAACCAAGGTTTACTGAAGAACATAAGCCTTACCAGGGCAGGGTCAGAGAAAGAATCAAAATCTGGTCAGCCAAACCTCCCCTAAGCCTATAGTTAGGTTTAAACTTTCTAAGCCTTCAAAAAGGGGTGTAGGCCCCTTGAATGAGAGAGGCATCCTAACCACTTCCTTGAGTTTTGGCTGCCCAGATTTATACTTTTACTCATTTCTAAATGAAATTTTTTCCATATAGTCTAAACAAAGCATTCATTCTGCTTTACCATTTTAGCTAGCCTTAATATCAATATATACCCAATGCAACTAAAGCAATTATAAACACAGTTTTAGTCTTCTCTCATAAATGAGTTCCTTAGAAGAAACCAATTGGAAAGCCCCTAAAATGCAATTTTTATTAAAGACTACATATTAGCCACCCCTACAACCACCAGAAATGATGAAAACCAGATTTGAAGATGCCCAACAGGCCTTTAGTTTTTGACTCATTCTTTTTCCCTGTATGATCTTCTTAATTGCAATATTTACCACTATTTTGAGCTGTGACTGGTGAACTGTTCAAATGTATAAACTACAGAGAGAAAAAATCAAGTCATCACAACTCTTTTTAATATTTAATATTTAAAGTTTATATATATGTTTGGTACTTAAAGGGAAAATATGCCGAGGAGCGGTGTCATTATAGCACTATATAGAATGTACATCATGCATCCTATTGAAATGACTCCCTAAAAAAGGAAAAAAATTTTTCATTCCATACTTACTCAGAAATATGATAGTAGTTGCCATCAGATTTTGGTTTTGTTTTAAACTTTAATTATATGTACTCTCCTCTTGATACTTGGAACTACAGTATCTATAGGTCATAGAAATACTGGGCTGAAAATGAAATCTTAGAAATCATTGAATCAACTTGTTAGATGAGGAAAAGTAAGCCCTCAGAGATACCCATTTTAAAATACATCAATCCACTACTTTACAATATTGAATTGTCCAATCTAGGACTATGGTAGATCATTTCATTTATTTACACCTATCCACCTAAATGTCTTGCAAGAGATAGACTTTTATGTGTAGGGGCTTTGCACACATTTAGCATGATTTCTTTCAAAGCACTTAATATTTTTAGTATCTTTAGAAAATGAAATTGACATATAATAAATTGTATAAAATATAAAGTGTATAATTTGATATGGTTAACATATGTGTACACCCTGAAACAATAAATACAATCAAGACAATATACATATTCATTACTTCCAATCTAATCAGCCTCTAATATAAAACAAAGAATCATTGTGTTTCAAGAATTTTGATGTTAAGATATTTCATTGATTCCTCACTTGGTCTAGTATACTCTTCTCATATAACTGCTAGGAAGTTGTCATTCAAATTCAGAGACTACACCCTGGAGAGGCAGAGTGGGAGGAAGGAGGCAAAGGAGAGGGAAATGGGAGACATCTATAATACTAACAATAAAAATATATTTAAAAAACAAATTCAGAGACTAGAGAATAAGCAACGGAAGCATTTGGGGATGCACATGAAATTGGAACTTTACCTGCAACATTGTTTCTTGTAAATACTCCTAAAATTCATTGTGGAGGGTTCCAGGTGAAATGCAGCATCCACCCATTAGCAGTAATCATACATAGGGAGGAATCTGTAGATAACTAAACAACAGGAGAGAACCAGCTTTACCATTTTTGGAAACATAACTAATGGAAATGCCAAAAGTACCTTATCACTTTCTTGTTCCTTTCTAGACCAGAGGACTTATTCCCTTTCTGTGCCAGAAAATTTACTTGAGAATCCACTTTTGTTTTAAATATGACTGTAACATTTTGTAGATATTTCAGAGATCACAAAATTTACAGTCATTAGCATGTCACAGCAGACTTCTTTCAAGTATTGTAAAACCTGGAAATATGCCCTAGTGAGTTAAAATTGATTGGTAGTTTGCTTTTTAGTTTTAATCCTTGCCTCTAGCCAGTTATCACCACCTAATCCTGGTACCTAGAATGAATGTGAACTTTGTTATAATAATTTGATTGCTCTCTAATCCCTCTCCCCTACCTATCTATTCTTTTTTTTAATATATTTTATTGATTTTTTACAGAGAAGAAGGGAGAGAGATAGTGAGAAACATCAATGAGAGAGACATCGATCAGCCGCCTCCTGCCATGCCCCACACTGGGGATGTGCCTGCAACCAAGGTATATGCCCTTGACCGGAATCGAACCTGGACCTTTCAGTCCGCAGCCCGACGCTCCATCCATGGAGCCAAACTGGTTTTGGCCCTATCTATTCTTGTTCATTAATTATGTTAATCATTATATTCCACATATGAATGAGATCATGTGATTTCCCAGGCTGGGAAGGGATATGGTAGGAGGTCAATTGAGGAAAAAGGAGATATATGTAAACCTTTAGACAATAAAAAAAGAGGATATGATAATTAAAAAAAAGACTTTGATAACTTTTTAATTAGTTGGTTTTTTTCTTCTTTTACTTGATGACTATCCATTCAGCATAACTGTCCTGGGTTGTATTGCTCTTAAACCACATTTTGTTTTATAGTATATATCAGCCAATTTTACTACATAATAGACAACCGAAAATTTTCAGTGGCTAGTAACAGCAAATATTTATTTCCTGGTGGGTCTGCAATGTAGTGAGGCTTGGCTGGTCTTGCCTAGGCTTGGCTTGATTCTGTTTATCTCCAGACCGCACATCCAGTTTGTTTGTACCCTTCATCCCACATCTTATTCTGAGACTCAGGCTGAAGGGGCAACATCTTCTCGGGGCAATGACAGAAGCAAAATCAACATGTTTCAAGTCTCTGTTCTTGTCACATTTGCTTATGTCCCAATGGTCAAAACATGTCATGTGGTTAAACCCAAAGTCAAGGATGGGAAAATATTTTCCACCTACATGAAGTCGTGGCAGGGGTGTGAATGCATAATGCTATCAGGGATGTCAAATAATTGAGGCCAATAATGCAGTCTACTGTACAGTATAGTCTATTGGAGACAAGCTCAGGAAGGCTGACTAATATTTATGGTCCTTACAATCCCTAAAAAAGAAAGCAGGATCCCTCTGACTGTGCCTGAATTTCCTACCCTCACCTTTCAAGTTATACTGAAGCCTAGAAATATCTATCATAAAAATGAATGGCTCCTCCTTCGGGATTCAGCATGTGAAATATGCAGCATCTCGTTGTAATGGTAGCCAAAAGAGTCATTTTCTTCAATTTAAGAATGCCAATGTGGATGTGTTAATTTTTAATTAATAGCTCTAAACTTTATATTCTTGGCAGCTCTTCCATCTGACTGTTAATGTTGCCTTTTGACCTACATTTGAAAGGAAAACCCAAAATTCAATGGCTATGATAATAGTAATTTTTACAACCTATTTGTCTTTGGTTAAGCAAACTAAAATTATACAACTGCTCTTTTGGGCCAATACAAGTATAGAATAAAGTGACTTCCTTTGATGAGCCAGTGAATTGACCTCAAATGAAAAAAAAAAAAAAACTCACAAATTAACAAAGCACTAGTTAGTCAGCATTTCCCAGGAAGGATGATATCTAAGAATGATAGAGATTGTGGGAGCACATTGCATCATGGATCATGAATGTGAAGGCCTTCTTTTATGAAGCAGTGTCAACTGGTTAGCAGGGACTTGTTATTTAAAGAAGCCACCAAAAGGGAAACAAGCAGCAATAAAGTTAAAAAGCTGATGTGTAAATCTCACCTAAGGCAACATAAGCCATTCCAATAAAATAATATAGAACTTTGCTTTTTACATGGACCTAGAGTATATTAAAATAAGTCAGTTTGTGCCCATTGACAGCTTATTTGAAGACTTTTACAGGAAACCCCCCTGAAGCATTATTTCACACTGCTTTTATGTTTTTTTTATGTTTTTATAAGTGATTGTAATCTCAATAAGAAAGTGATATTATTTTTATCATATGAGGTGGCTAATTGTTTCCTAAAATATGTTTGTAGTATAGGTGTCACTTCCAAAATATGACTAAATCTGACAACCTGGTGTATTTACTTATGCATCAATGTAATATACAGGGATGTGACAAAGTAGATTTATAGAACAAATAAACAACATAATAAGTAAATAAATACATACATACATACATACATACATACATAAATAATACAAGGATAAACTTTGCATTTTATACTCACATTGTACTCGTACTTCTGCTCTCCCTTGTATTGTTAATACACTAAAAATTTATTTACAACATAGTTCTTGTACAACTGATCCAGCGCAGCCAATTCAATCCTGTTGACAAGTTAGATCATGTCAACTATTTTGTGATGGGAAACCTGACGTTCTAAAATTTCCATGCCTAATGCTGAATAATAATAACCAACTTCTGTGTAACACTTAAGAGTTAACAATCACTTTCACATCCATTTAACAGAAGTAATATAATAACTGTTTAGTGCTGAAACTTTGTCCTGTTCCATGATCTTATTTGCTGCCCCTTTGTGTTGGTGTCTCAGTCAGGGTTTCAACAGGAAACAGATGGCACATTCTAATTAGGGTAATTTGAGTATTGATTTAGAAGCACTAAACACCCAGGGTGGGAAGAGTGTAGGGAAATCACAGACAATAGCACAAGACCTGTGGGCTAACAGCAATACAGATGTCACCTGTCCTAGGAGGAGAAGAGAGATTTCTGGAACCCAGAAAAATAACCATCATGTAGATTTCACTGCCTTAGGTGGAACAATGGCCTTCTTTCCAATGATAAAATAAGCCTTGAATTGATACCCAGAGAAGAAAACAAAAGAAACCAATATTTTGACCTCAAACTCTTCCTTCCCTTCAATCTCTTGCTTCTTCTCTCCATTAGTCAAGTTCAACCAGAAAACCTACTGATGGGCATAGGAGCTCATTGATGTAATTTTACAATTCAGCCCCTTTGATTGGTGGAGAAAGAGGAGAAGAGTAGATCTGAAGGGACAAAAAGAACATAGGTGGCATAGCTGGTTTGTGTTTTTATCTGCATGATACAGAAATCAGAGAAATACAAGGTCTCTTAACAATTTCAATAACCTAATAATAATACTCCTTTTTTAAATATTTAACTCTTCTGGTTCAGTTTAAAATGTAACTCTGGCCCTAACCGGTGTGACTCAGTGGATAGAGCGTTGGCCTGTGGACTGAAAGGTCCCAGGTTCGATTCTGGTCAAGGGCATGTACCTTGGTTGTGGGCACATCTCCAGTAAGAGGTGTGCAGGAGGCAGCTGATTGATGTTTCTCTCTCATCATTGTTTCTAACTCTCTATCCCTCTCCATTCCTCTCTGTAAAAAATCAGTAAAATATATTTTTAAAATGTAACTCTGTAGGTATAATTTCTGTTGATATTAATTAATAGATTAATATTAATCTATCAGTGGAGTACCCACCATTTGCTAGTTAATGTGCTAGCTTGTATTGTCAATGTAAGAACATCTAAACCTGTAGAGAATTTTTATAAGAATTTTTCTGAGCCCAAACTGACTATGGTTATTGGAAAACAAGATCTCAAATGCTCTGTAGACTAACAGTTGTACAGTTTATTTTATGCATTTGAGATGAATGAGTTATTATGTAGATTAAAGAAGATTACATGAAGGTGAGAGAAAGCATGGGGATAATTGGATTATAGTACAGTTAAGATTATGTGCTCTCTTGAGGGTGATTACCCTATGCCAACCTCTTTTTCATCCACAGTAAGGTACAGAATAAGAAGAGTGTACATTCTACTGCAGAAAAAAATACCATATTTTCATTGTGAGATTTAAAATTTTGAATGAGTTAATAAAATCATTCATAAATTCTTTATTCTGAACCCATAGTATTTTCAGTATTGCACTGAACAGAGATCATAGTCCTTCAACAAGTTCAAGTCAGAATCAAATCACCTGCAAAATAACCCACCACTAAACTTTTCCTTAAATAATGTGTTATTTTTAAATATCTTTAGTATTTCATCATGTCAAAAAAATGTATATCAATAATAGTTTGTTGACTCAAATCAAGCAAAACTTGAATAGATTTTATTAAAACCATAGTTTATGCAATTGACTTTCTAACCATCTCTTTTTTATAAATAAGACAGAAATAAGTTGCTCTGGAGAGTTTAAATATCTTCTAAATAATTCCTTTTCTTTCCTCTTAAGCAATTTCAACCCTTCAAAACATATTTATTGAGTATCTAATATGTACTTAGCACTGTTCCAGGTGATATGAAGGATGCCAAGATAATAGGATGAACTTGTAATTCATTGGAGTTCCAATTAAGCAACCTAAAATTAAACCAATTTGGGGAGGGAACATTGTGCCTTTGAGACTCTAGGTTTCTCTTGATTAGACCATATTAAACAAAAAGTAACTAGATAGATTAAGAAAAATTCAAAGATGCCTCTCACTAGTAAATTTGGATTAGTCTAGCAAATTTAAGACCTTAAATGGAACTCTGCAATAATTAGAAGAAGAGGAAATTATAACTATAACTTTTGCACAATCTGTTTATCTCTCAACCTTCTTAATCATTTTTCTGAATATAACTGGTGATCAGGTTCTTATAACTCAAGAAAATATTTCTATACATTCTCCTCTTTTAATAAGTTCTTTAATTTTGTATTTTGTCAAAAGCCTCCAAGAAAATGAGATAAAAGTCAGTGAAAGACCATAGCAATAAAAATCCGATGTGATTTTTCTCTTGAATAACATCTCCTTTTTACAACCCTCTCATGTTAAACTGTACAAGCATTTATTATAAAAACCTTTATTGACAGATAAATTCTACTTTTAAAAGGAGTTCTTTTTTCCCTCCAGTGGTAGTATTTCCCCTTTCTTAGAGTACCCTAGTTGGAGATACTTCTTAGCTACACTTTGCAATGTAAAGTGTAATTTCTGACCACCTGCATATGATTTGTATTTTCTGAGATCCAGTTTGTTTACTATAAATACAAAGGCATTTTCCTTATCCCACTGTATTATTTTCAGTTTTATCCTGTAGTTGTTAACTAAGAATATTAAATGTTCTTATTAGTCATAATTCGTGTTTAACTAGGTAGGTTTGGGGGTCTCTATTGTGCTCTTCAAAACAAGCAATTGAAAATCAACTATTGAGTAGTTGTACCAAAGGGGTTTAATATTAGAGGACATATATACACATTTGAGTAGATTAGGATCTCTAATTTCACTTTAATAATTTTTATAAGGAACAGCCACTTTTATAGTACTTATAATATGAGTGTCAGTATGTAAATATTGACTCATCTCTTCTTGATAAATGAAAGGGATGGGATTAGATCAAGGAGAGAGTAGTTTCTCTCCACACAAATTAGAGCCCCTCTTAGTAACTGAAAGGAAAGTTAAGGCCAAAAGAATAAGAGTCAAAGTAATAAGTGAAAGCGCAAATATAATGTGTCCTGTGTCAAACCGAACCAAAACCCTCTAGCATGTTATGTGGTATGAATAGGTCATTTTTTTTTACAACAGCACCAGTTCTCAGAAATAAAATGGTCATATAAAGGTATTAGGAATGCTAATAATAGCAGTATTTCTCAAATGCCTTTTGTATTTAACTTTATGCATTCTACTACTCCTTCAAGGCTTTCTCTTCCATTGGACATTCTGCATTGATTTCAGCCAACACTTATTTCTCTCTTTTCTGTATTCTTCTTGTGCAGTTGAATTAAAAAGCCAGAAATTGGAAAAACAGAAGAGTATATTAACCAAGAAACAGAGAGGGCAGAGTTTCAACAGTGGCAATCTAAAGTTTCCCACTACTGTGGACTGCATCCTGATTATAGTTGGTGATTAAATCTGATCTTTTCTTCAGGCTATAAAGTCTCTCATGGCATACTCTTATATCCCCCAATGTGCCTAGCTAGGTTCACAGCATACATGTAGTTGGTATTTGATTTATCAATTAACTGAATCTTAACACAGTATTATAACTTTCAAATTCTAAAACAAAACAAAAATACACTTAAAATTGAATATTTCACTCTCTACCCCTAAATATCATCTGTTTATTTTTCACAGCACCCTGGTTATCTCTTCCATAGTATTTTCTACAAACTATAATTATTTTATTTATATATTTTTACTTGGTTATTATCTATCATCTTCATTATACTGTAAGCTCCACAAAAGCAGAACCATATATGTATGCCCAGCATCTAGCACAATGCTTAATATATCGTAGGATCTCACTATTTGTTGGATGATTAATTTACATAATTTTATTATGAACCATCTTTTTCTCTAAGTAGTTTTACATCTATTTTCTCAAAAAAAGGTTATTTTAGGCAAAATATTAGAGATTATACCTCTTCTTTGTTCTTTCTATTACTGCTTCTATTAGTGTACATAAGAATTTTCTAGAGCTTAAAACATGCATTACTTGGTCCCATCCCCAGAGATTCTGATTCATTCTGTCTCTGGTGATGCTTCTGTTGTTGATCTGTGGAACATACTTTGAGACATACCACTCTAGGATATTAGATGTGTAGACATGTGCTCATTAGAGGGATGTCTGCTTACTTGCTTGATAAATAATAAATGTCCTCACTGAATTAAAGAACATTGAAACTTGCAAGGACCTTTGGTATCATCTAGTATATGAATGGCAAATATCTAATACATATACTATAGCACTCATCCTCATTTAACCTGACTGTGGCCTCAGAATCCTCAGGAGCTCCCCATCACCATCTCTATCCAAGGGAAACTATTCTCTCCTTGATCTAGTCCCATCCCATTAATTAAAGATCAAGAAACTGAGATTCAGAGACCCTGAGTCTCTTAACAAAGTTCACACAGCCCCATTCTTCTCAAGTCTTGTTCAGCTTTCAACATCTGAATAGAAATTTCCTAAGATATACTGAAGTGGCTTCTATCAAATTTGAGTGTCTATAGTATGCTAAACAGAGAACTTCATTCCAATAACATGAACTTTCCTCCTGACTCATTCATCATTCCTTGAATTTTTTCCCAAGTAGGTTTATATAAGTGAAAGTTAAATTACAGCAGAGCCTTCTTTATATAAGTCTAGAGTAGCTTACTAAAATATATCACAAAGTTTTTTTTTAGGTTATTTTAATTATGTATGTTTTCTTTCAGTAATGCATCTTTTTTACTTCATCAATATTGTTATCTTAGCAATAATAATTGAGAACAAACTATGACAAATAGAACTAAGCCAAAAAAGCAAGAAAGCAAATACTCTTATGAATTGATCTGTTTCAGTCCTTGAAACTTTGATAATATCTGTCTTTATTAACTTTTGCTTTTTTGCTGATTGTTTCTCTCATTTTATTATAGCTCATAACATTGTAAATTAATTTAACATGAAAGGATAAAAATGTTGTTCTTGAAATGTTTCTCATTAAATTATGGAAAATATTACAATAAATAAAAGAAAGGAGTGCCTCTAGTACCAGCTCTATTTGCTCAATTATTACAGTACCAGAAGTGAATTATTACACAGTTAACTTAGTGGCAATATTATTACCATTATGATATAAAATAGATGAGTTGCAATCTTCAAAAAAAGAGTACAACATAGGTCCTTTGAAAGTGAAATATGTCTTTATTTTCTTATGTTTCATTTAAATACATATTGACCCCAATAGTCATTGTTTTTAGAGTTCTTTTTTTCAAATGAGCCTAAGTTTATATTAAGAACTGCAAAGTAAATTTCATCTAATTACTTTATTCAGGAGAGTTATTAAATGGAAAGTCTCTCTACAAATTTGGAAGGCATGTACTACCAATTAGCTGGAAGTACTACTTAATGTCCTTTCTATAATTATAATATTTCCAGTGTATATTTCATTGAAGACAACTTCTACAGAAAAGGTGTGAGAAGTTGCTTCTTAGTAGTAATTATTTTGATGGGATCAAGGGTGTGGAAGACATGTATTTATGTCTCTGCCCCCTCACAAAGAATGGTACTTAATTAATTCAGAGTATGTAGGAAAGAGGATTAAAGATGTATTTATAATGAACCAAAACAATTGTTCAAAAGTAAGAAGTGGAAGCAGTTTGAGCCCCCTCAACCAGATTGGCTCCTTTTTTTCATATAGAATTCAATGCATTAATTTTTAAATTTCTATGAGTCAAACTCTCAACAATGAGATAAATACTTGAATAATTTATATCCCCTAATACATATGCCATTAAAGGATGCAATCACCTACCAAGTGTGAGGCCCTGTGGTATGCTCTGGAGAGTAAGGCAGTTAGCCAGAATTTACCTTCTGGGAGCTTATGATAAGGCACAAATAAATAATTAAAATGCAATGGAAAAATGGCACATCCCACCAAAGAATAGCTGATGAGAGTATTATTAAAATTCTTAGTTTGAAAAATGTATTGTAAGTCAATTGGATGATTTTCAGAACAAGATGTCCAGTTAATAAACTATCAAAACTATTATATGGCTTTACCATATCTGGTTTGGCTCAGTGGATAGAGCATTAGTCTGCAGACTGAAGGATCCCTGGTTTGATTCCCTCAAGGACACATGCTGGTTGTGGGCTTGATCTCCAGTAGGGGACTTGCAGGGGACAGCCAATCAATGATTCTCTCTAATCATTGATGTTTCTATCTCCTTCTCCCTGTTGCTCTGAAATCAATAAAAATATATTTTAAAAACACCAAAAATATTGTGACTAAAATAAATCATCAATTTTCAAAAAATTTAGGATAAAGTATCATAAAACATATTAAGCACCCAAATACTATTTTTTCATGACTCAGAGTTACAAACTATTTCAGAAAACTTGTATACATATTTATTAAACTTATAGACATGCAGAAGTCTTGATTCTTCCAAGTCAGAAGTTAGAAGGGCTGTCTCCACATTGTTTAGGCAAAAATCGGTTAGAGAGAGTATAACTCTGAGCTTGTGGGGAGGAAAAAAATAGTGGCAGAATAGACAGACGTATCCCAAGCCTTGTCCCTGAGCAGACAGAGAGAATATCTGAGGGTCACACTGGGAGTGTTTGTTGGTGAGTTAAAGGACAGCTATACTCCAGGAGAAGGTGGGGGACTGCTGGACAGGGCTCCCCTGACCGAGCAGCCCCCCTGCTGCTGGATATTTTTTCCTGGAGCCACAAGCTCAGATATGGAGACCATGCCTTCTTGAAGGGGAAAGTGGATGTTATGGGAAGCCTGAAAATCTACAACTGTGGCACCCACTGAACAGCTGTGAGCCCCAGAACACCAGTCTCAAATTGACACAAACACTCAAATTCAGAGAAGCTCTACACTCCACATGGAAAGGTCAGATTTTCACTGGGTTAAGGAGAGAGAGAACTATATAACCACCCAGAGAAACTATCCAGAGAAGAGAGACCATGGGGAGACAAAAAACAAACAAACAAACAAACAGCATGCATATTAAAGAAAAGCAGGCATCACCAGAAAAAGAAGTAAATGGTATGGAGGAAAGAAATCTGCCAGAGAAAGAATTTAGAGAAATGGTCATAAGGTGGCTGAAAAGAATGGAAGACAAATTTGACAATATGAATAAGAAACAAGAGGAAATGAAAAACCAAGAAAAATGAAAAATGACATCACTGCTGTAAAGAATTGAATAGAAAGCATCAAAAGTAGACTACAAGAAGCAGAGGACTATATCAGTGAGCTAGAAGACAAGGTAGGAAAAAATACCCAAGTAGTACAGCTTCTAGAAAAAAAAGAATTAAAAAGCAGGAGAAGAGCCTAAGGGAACTTTGGGACAACATGAAACAAAACAACATCCCCATAATAAGGCTTACAGAAGGAGAGGAAACTGAGCAAGGAATAGAAAACCTGTTTGAAGAAATAATGACAGAAAACTTGCCTGATATAGGGAAGAAAAACTCACACAAATCCAAGAAGCTCAGAGTTCTAAGCAAACTGAACCCCAAAAGACTGGCACCAAGGCACACTATAATTAAATTTGCAAACACCAACAACAAAGTAAGAATCTTAAAAGTGGCCAGAGAGAGACAGAGAGTTACCTACAAAGGAACTGCCATTAGACTAGCAACTGATTTCTCAACAGAAACTCATCAGGCCAGAAGGGAATGGAATTAAATATACATAGTCATGAAAAGGAAGGGTGTGAATCCAAGAATACTGTACGCAGCAAGGTTACCAATCAAAATTGAAGGTGAAATCAGGAGCTTCACAGACAAAAAAGGACTAAGGGAATTTATTACCACTAAACCAGCAAAGCAAGAAATGCTGATGGGTCTGCTATAACAAAAAGGAATAGGAAGTGAAGAAGGAACACAGGGTTAAACGATAAAAATGGTGACAAGTAAATTCCTATGAATAATAACTTTAAATGTAAATGGATTAAATGCTTCAAACAATAGATTGGATAAGAAAACATGACCCATATATCTGCTGTCTACAAGAAAACCACCTCAGAAAAATAGATGCACACAGACTGAAGGTGAAGGGATGGAAAACAGTTTTTTAGGCAAATGGAAATGAAAAAAATAAAAAAGCTGGGCTAGCAATACTTATATTAGATCTCAAAGTGAAGGACATAACAAGAGATAAGGAAGACCACTTCATAATACTAAAGGGAACAATCCAACAAGAAGAAATAACTCTGGTAAATATATATGCACCCAATACAGGAGCATCCAAATATATAAAAAAACTCCTGGAGGATATCAAAGAAGAGATTGACAGCAATACAATCATAGTAGGAGACTTTAATATCCCACTATCACCATTGGACAAATCCTCTAAACAAAAAATCAGCAAAGAAAAATCAATCCTAAATGACTCACTAGACCAGATGGAATTAATTGACATCTTCAGAAAATTTCACCCCAAAGCCACAGAATATAGATTCTTCTCCAGTGCACATGGGTCATTTTCAAAGAGAGACCATGTGTTGGGTCATAGACAAAGTCTTTTCAAATGTAAGAAGATAAAAATCATATCAAGCATCTTTTCAAATCCCTGGCATAAAACGGGAAATCAACTATAATAAAAACAACCCAAAGAAATCCAACACATGGAAACTAAACAGCATGCTATTAAACAATGACTGGGTAACCAGAAAGATCAAGGAAGAAATAAAAACACATCTTGGCAACAAATGACAAAGAAAACAAAACAATCCAAAATCTATGGAACACAGTGAAAGCAGTCATGAGAGGGAAGTTCATAGCTCTATAAGCCTACAGAAAAAAACAAGAAACAGTGGTAATAAATTACCTAACCCTACAACTCAAAGAGCTAGAACGAGAGCAATAAGAAAAGCCCAGTGTAAGCAGAAGGAAGGAAATAGTAAAGATCAGAGTGGAGATAAATGACATAGAAACCAAAAAACAAAAACAAAACAAAAGATCAACAAAACCAAGAGCTGGTTCTTTGAAAGGATAAACAAGATTGATGGACCTCTAGCCGGGCTCACCAAGAAGCAAAGAAAGAAGACCCAAATAAACAAAATCAGAAATGAAAGAGGATAAGTAACAACAGATCCCTCCAAAATTCAAAGGATTGTTTAAAAATACTATGAACAGCTCTATCCCAACAAACTGCACAACCTGTAGGAAATGGACATATTCCTAGAAAAATATAACCTTCAAAAACTCAATCAGGAAGAATCTAAACATCTCAATAGGCCAATAACTATAGAAGAAATTGAAGCAGACATCATAAAGCTTCCAGCAAACAAAAGCCTAGGACCAGATTGCTACCCAGGAGAGTTTTACCAGACATTCAAGGAAGAATTAAAACCTATCCTCCTCAGACTATTCCAAAAAATTCAAGAAGAAGGAACACTTCCAAGATCTTTCTAGGAAGCCAGCATCACCCTAAAACCAAAACCAGATAAAGACAACACAATGAAAGAAAATTATAGTCCAATACCCCTCATGAAGATAGATGCCAAAATCCTCAACAAAATTCTAGCAAATCAGATCCAACAGTACATTAGAAAGATCATACACTATGATGAAGTAGGATTTATCCCAAGAATGCAAGGATGGTACAATATCCACAAATCAATAAACATGATACATCACATAACCAAACTGAGAGATAAAAATCACATAGTCATATCAATTGATGCAGAAAAAGCATTTGACAAAATCCGACACCCTTTCTTGATAAAAACTCACAGCAAGGTAGGAATAGAAGGATCATTCCTCAACATAATAAAAGGCATACATGAAAAACCCACAGCTAACATCATAGTCAATGGGCAAAAACTAAAACCATTTTCCCCAAGAACAGGAACAAGACAGGGATTCCCACTCTCTCCACTCCTGTTTGACATAGATCTAGAATTTTTAGCCATTGCAATTAGACAAGAAGAAATAAAAGGCATCCAAATTGGAAAAGAAGAAGTAAAGCTGTCCTTATTTGCAGATGACATGATATTGTTAATTGAAAAAATGAAAGACTCCATCAAAAAACTAATAGACTTAATAAATGAATTCGGCAATGTAGCAGGATATAAAATTAACACCAATAAATCTATGGCTTTTCTATACACTAATTGTGAACTTACAGAAAGAAAAACTAAAAAAGCAATCCCATTGACCATTGCACCAAAAATATTCAGATACCTAGGAATAAACTTAACTAAGGAGGTAAAAGACCTATATGTATAAAACTACAGAACACTGAAAAAAGAGATAGAGGGAGATATCAACAGATGAAAGAGCATACCATGCTCATGGATTGGGAGAATCAACATCATTACAATGTCCATACTACCCAAAGCAATCTATAGATTCAATGCACTCCCCATTAAAATAACAATGGCATATTTCACAGACCTAGAGAGACCTCTCCAAAGATTCATCTGGAACAAAAAAAGACCCCGAATAGCCACAGCAATCCTGAGAAAGAAGAATAAAATAGGTGGGATGTCAATACCAGATTTCAAGCTATATTACAAAACCACTGTTCTCAAAACAGCCTAGTATTGGCACAAGAACAGACATATAGGCCAATGGAATAGAATAGAGAATTCAGATAATGACCCAAACCACTATGCTCAATTCTATTTGACAAAGGAGGCATGAACATACAATGGAGTCAAGACAGTCTCTTCAATAAATGGTGTTGGGAAAATTAGACAGATAAATGCAAAAAATGAAGCTAGACCAACAACTTATACCACACAAAAAAATAAACTTCAAATGGATACAAGACTTAAACATAAGAAGGGAAACTATAAAAATACTAGAGGAATCCACAGACAGCAAAATCTCAGACAAATGCTGAAGGACCTTCTTCACTGATACTGCTCCTAGGGCAATAGAAGCTAGAGAAAATAAACAAATGGGACTGCATCAAAGTAAAAAGCTTTTTCACTGCAAGAGAAACCATCAAGACAACAAGAAAGCCCACTGTATGGGAGAACATATTTGCAAATGTTATCACTGATAAAGGTTTAATCTCCAACATCTTCAGGCAACTTATACAACTTAATAAAAGGAAGATAAACAA
The DNA here is from genome assembly GCA_011751065.1 of Lasiurus cinereus. Lineage (NCBI taxonomy): Eukaryota > Metazoa > Chordata > Mammalia > Chiroptera > Vespertilionidae > Lasiurus > Lasiurus cinereus. Next base: position 7,426,696 of record JAAGEH010000029.1, on the reverse strand, counting down.
TCCAATGGAAAAAAAATGGTCAATGGACATAAATAGAATTTTTTCAAATGAAGATGAAAGGAAGGCCAAGAGACACATGAAAACATGTTCAAAGTCACTAATTATCCAAGTGATGCAAATCAAAACAACCATGCAATACCATCTCATGCTTGCCAGAATGGCAATCATCAACAAATCTACAAATGACAAGTGTTGGCGAGAATGCAGAGAAAATGGAACCCTCCTGCATTGCTGGTGGAAATGCAGACTGGTGCGGCCACTGTGGAGAATAGTATGGAGTTTCCTCAAAAAAATTAAAAATGGAACTCCCATTTGGCCCAGTAATCCCACTCCTAGGAATATATCCTAAGAAACTAGAAACCCCAATCAGAAAGGATATATGCACCCCTATGCTCATAGCAGCACAATTTATAATAGCTAAGATTTGGAAACAGCCTAGGTGCCCATCAGCAGATGACTGGATCAGAAAACTATGATACATCTACACAATGGAATTCTATGCTGCCATAAAATGAAGGAATTCTTACCATTTGCAGCAACCTAGATGGAACTGGAGAGCATTATGCTAAGTGAAATAAGCCAGTCAATGAAAGGGAAAATACCACATGATATCACTCATTTATGGATATAAAGAACATTATAAACTGATGAACAAAAAGATAGATACAGAGGCAGTAAAGCATCAAGCAGACTATCAAATTACAGTGGTAAGGTTAAGGAAAGATGGGGTAGATAAGAGATCAAGACACTGAGAGGTTAGTGTATGCATGGTAGTGGGGTGGGGATGGGTGCAATGGGAAGATATGTACACATGTAATACATTAAAAAATGCAAGAAAAGGAAGATAAAAAATAAAAACAGAATAACATGAATCATAAGGTACCAGACTTAAATTGATAACTAGAATGAAATTCTGTTTATAAATGGAAACTTAATTTAGATCATCTTGAAAGGTACATTAGGGAAACACTAGACTGGAAATATATCCCACAAAGACTCTTAGCAACTTGAAAAGATAATCCCCTTGTGGCTGGAGTCATTTTTGATTTTCAGGTAAAACCTATCATCTACCTTTGCAAAGCCATTGGGACCTTTTTGCATTGGAAAAAATGATTTACAGCCATTCAAAATAAAATCATAGTGTTAATACTTTGGAATAGAGCTACTAGTGAGTAGTTAGAAATCTGACCTGAAAATTACTGTCAATTGTGAATCAGCAAATTGAACTCAATTGTTCATTTGCTACATGTGTATCAGTTATCAGTTCCCTTCTAATTTATAGGTAACCCCCCCCCCAAAAAAAGGGAGTTTATAATTCAGATGTTTGGGATTTGAAATAAATTTACTACAAAGGGAAATAGTACAAATTATAATTTATTTCCTAGGCTATGTAATTTGCTTTTTATTTTATTTTTTAATCCTCACTAGAGGATATGTTTTTTATTGATTCTAGAGCGAGAGGAAGGGTGAGGGATAGGGAGAGAAACATCAATGTGAGAGAGAAGCATCTATTAGTTGTGTCCTGATGTGCTCCAACCAGGCATAAAATCACAACCTGGGCATGTAGCCCCAACTAAAAAATAGAACCTGTTACCTTTTGGTGCACAGGATGACATTCTAACCATGTAGCAACACCAGTCATGGCTAAATTACTTTTTAATATGCCTGTATGGGTTATTGTCATTCATAGCAGTTTTGCCCCAAGTGTTCACTTCCCACTAGACTCACTAGAGTAATGAAAATAGAGAATTATTACCTGGTACATTTTTTGATACTTTTACACAACATAATAAATGTCCACACCTGTAAAGAATTTTTATAACAGTTTATTTGAGCCAAAACTAATGACAGTTGCCAGGAAGCAAGATCTCAAGGGCTTCCTAGCCCAGCATTTACTTCATTTACTCATTTGAAATTAAGGATAGAATTTGAAGAATAGTACAGGAAGGGGAGAGAAAACAAAGTGGGGATTGGATTATAAGATAATTAGAAGGTTATGTGTTCTCTTGAGGGTGTTTATGCCTCTAAGGCATCTGAAGAGTGCATTAACCTAGATGCACAATAAAAATGGACAAAATTTGCTTAAAAACCTTTTACTAAAGAAGTTATGGGCCGGAGACATGACTATACACCATGGCCTGCCCAGTTAGACATTTAGGATCAGATCACCCTGTGAGGTTACTTTCTGTAGAACTCTCTTTTATTTTTTGATTGATTTTAGAGAGAGGGGGGAGGAAAGAGAGATACCAAATTGTTTTTTCACTTAGTTATGCCTTCATTGTTTGATTCTTATATGTGCCTCCCTTCCCCCACCAGAGATCAAACCCGAAACCTTGGTGTATCATTATGATGTTTTAAGCAATTGAGCTACCTGGCCAGAGCTGCAGAACCCCATTTTCATTCACAATTTAATTAATGTGTTTTAGAAAAAAGTAGCCAGTACCATAAACAGTTGATTTAAGATGTCATTGCTTAGAACAAATCTAAGTAAAACAAAACGGGTCAATGTAAGTCAAGAGAAAAATGTCAAGTATTTAAGTGAACAAACATGCCAGTAGTTCCAAAGGTGGTTTGCAAAACTGATTACAATTTATTCACTCGTGGAAAAATACCTTCAGAGTTGCAATTAGGAATGTCAGAAACTGCCGAGACCGGTTTGGCTCAGTGGATAGAGCGTCGGCCTTCGGACTGAAAGGTCCCAGGTTCGATTCCTGTCAGGGGCATGTACCTTGCTTGCGGGCACATCTCCACTGTGGGGTGTGCAGGAGGCGGCTGATCGATGTCTCTCTCTCATCGATGTTTCTGACTTTCTATCTCTCTCCCTTCCTCTCTGTAAAAAATCAATAAAATATATTTAAAAAAAAAAAGAATGTCAGAAACTTCTCAACCAGTTTGGCTCACTGGATAGAGAGAGCATTGACCTGCAGACTGAAGGGTCCCAGGTTCAATTACAGTCAAGGGCATGTACCTCGAATGCAGGCTTAATCCCTGTCTCTGGCAGGGGCACATGCAGGAGGTTTCTCTCACATCACTGTTTCTTTCTGTCTTTCCCCCTCCCTTCCACTCATATCAATGGAAAAATATCTTCGGATGAGGATTAACAACAAAAAAGAATGCCAGGAGCTTATTTCTCTTCCCTGATACCTAATGTTTCCTTCCTTTTCATCCCCCAAATTCCTTCTTTCTCTAATTTCTACTCCCTTTCCTTTTCTGACTTTACCAGGAATAAGAAGTGCAGAAAAATGAAAAGATGGCAGGATATGGGATGGGATATGACCTGGAATAATAAAATAGCTCAGCCTTAGGGAAGTGTCCCTTGATATCTAAACAGGGACCTAAAAGATGGGTCTCTCAGGTAGGAGGCAAAGAAGTGTGCAGAGCATTCTTAGCTGGACAACATACTGTATGCAACTCTGAAATAGTTAAAGTGATTTTGAGATTATCATAGCTTGATAAAGCTAGAATTTGGATTGGGAGAGATGAACCTGGAAAGTTAACAAGGATCAAAAAGGGTTTTTTTAATTTTTTTACTTGGGTAACAATGGCAAACCACTTAAGTTTCTTTGTGTGTTTGTTTGTTAAGTAGAGATGTGACTTCCTATAAAATTAAAATTGAATTGAGGGTAGGAAGGGCATGAGGCAAAAAAATATCCTACACTAGAGTATTGAAATCCAGACAGGACACAATGGTGTAAGTGGTAGAGTGGGAGGAATTGATCCCAAAGTTTGTTTGTTGTTTTTGCTATTGTTAGGCTAAACTTAGCTGTATTTGATGATGAATTAATGTGGAGGCTTAAAGGAAAGGGAAAAACCAAGGTTTCCAGTTTGGACAAGTGGAGACCTTTACTGAAGTAGGGAACCTAAGACTTAGAGTATTTTGGAAGGGACAGAGTATTTTATTTTCTATAAATTATGTTTTTTATTGATTTCAGAGAGGAAGGGAGAGGGAGAGAGAGAGAGAAACATCAATGACAACAGAAAATCATTGCTCGGTTGCTTTCGACACGCCCCACACTGGAAATTGAGCCCACAACCTGTGCATGAGCCCTGACTGGGAATCAAACCTTGACCGCCTCATTCCTAGGTCAACACTCAACCACGGAGCCATGCTGGTCAGGCGGGAGCAGAGTGTTTTAGTTGTACTTGGGATTTCATTTATAGGTGTCACTGAGTGATGACAAAGCGAGGTCAGCGCGATGAAAGGAGTTTTATTACTCACAGTTCCCAGGAGAAGGGGACATGTAACACTATGCAGAGCTGCAAGAGGAAGTACCAGAGTCATTCAGGAGGCAGAAGGAGCAAAGGAGAAAGCATGGTCTCTTCTTTATTGTGGTTTTCCTGGGAAAGAATGGGTGAGGCAGGGGAGGCATGTTTGAGCAAATTTAGGATATGATAGTTTAAATAATTTCAGCAGGCTTAGGATAGTTTCTAGTTATCTGGCACATGACCCTGGAAATATTGGCTTGGTGTGTATGAGTTAGATAAAGCAGGTAGTTGGGCATAAGGGCTATGGATTGGTTAGGTTACATATGAAAGCCTCACTCACAGAGGAGTGTTTTGCTGTCTCTTGAAATTCACTAGACCTGAGAGGGGCAGTCCCTTCCTGATCAGCAAGCCCCCCTTCCAAGTTGTCAAAGCATTATAAAACATAGAAAATTAAAAAAAAACATACAGAGGGCAAATGTTATGCACCATTTAGGACAACGGTTCTCAATATTTGAATCACTTTGAAGCCTTGTGAACAAACATGCAAATGACTGAGGTATGGAGAAGTCAAAGAGAATCTGCATTTCTAAAAGTTCTGTCATGGAGCTGATGCTGGTGTGGGACCACATTTTGAGAACAGTGATTTAAGAGGTATACCGTTTGGGTAATTTCAAAAAAGGAGCATAAACTCAGAGGATATTCTTGGGCAGTTGGCTATGTGGTTCTGAAATTCAAGATAAAATATTAAGCTAGACATAAAAATTTTGAGACTTATCTGCATCAAAGAGATAATTGAAATGTTGAGAGTATATGGAGGGGGGGTCTATGTACAAAAATAGTAAAAAAGACTAAATTCTAAGAATCACTGACCCTTGAGAATAGAGGAGTAAGAAGACTCCACAAAGGAGCCCCAGGAAATGTTAGGCCCTTAGAAAGCCAAGCCAAGAATTCATTCACCACCAAAATGAAAGGCTCTTGTGACCGATTTGACTAGTTTTGCCAGCATGCATGAATGGCTCCATCATCACTCTATTAATTATGGTGATAAATACATGTTGTGTTTTTTTTATTTTTTTATTTATTTGTGTTGAGAATACATCCATTAAAGCTGGGAACAGTGGAACAAGGAAGGGCTTGGGGTAGAAGAAGCAAAGGAGGGAGTTAAGGTGGTACTCTGCTGTAGCTCCCTAAAAAAGTTACAGGAGAGAAGTGAGCCAGGGCGGGGCTGCTGGCAGAGAAAAGGGGTCTTTGGGGACAGGTTCAGGGCGTTAGCCCAGGATGAGCTGCTGTTCTCCTGGGTGCAAGTCTCATGGGGACCCTTAGTGTTTAGTAGAGTAAAAATGCTCACCTGAGGAGGAAGAAAGCTGTGGGTGTCCTGGAAGGGAGGGCACTCCTCAATACAATTTTTAATAAACAGTTAATGTAATGCGACAGATTTTTTTAATTAGAAAGTTAAATAAAAGTGTCAATTAGAATTCTAAATGGTCACCTAAGGACGCTGTGGAATTATTCCTAGAATGTTGTTACCATTCAAACCGCTTTGATATCCTTTTTCCAGGGGGTCATTTTCAGTGCTGTGGTATCTTCTTTTTCAGTGTCTTTAGAGGTATCAAGTGTTCGTATGTTGAGGGTGGGTTTGATTTTTATCATCATTCTTCTGGTTTATAAAATAAATAAATTATCAACCCAGATGACTTCAATTTTTTAAAGAAATAAGATATCTACTAGAATGTCTTATGCCAGATGTGGGTTTTCTTTGAAGGCCATTTCAAAGGAGTTTAATTCCTAAATTGTTAAATTACTCACTGCATGCATTAAAGAACATTTATTTGAATGAACATGTTCTTGATCAATTTATTTTCAATGTCTTTCTACCTGATAGTCATCTCATATAGAGGCATATAACTTTCCCAGATGGTTCTGAGTAATGTGTTAACTCAAACTTTTTTGATTCTGAGATTCATGGTATATGGGTACTGTACTGTGATCCAGGGGTGGGAAGCTGTTTTTCTGCCAAGGCCATTTGGATATTTATAACATCATTCACGGGCCATACAAAATTAGCAACTTAAAAATTATCCTGCTATATTTGGTCAAACATTGAATTAACTCACTTCTAGTGCTTTGGCAGGGGCCAGACCAAATGATTTCACAGGCCTTGTAGGTTTGGCCCACAGGCTGGATGTTCCCCATCCTGTAACCTCATCAGCCTGTCTGAGAAGTTCAAAATCCTATTCACGAGCTTCCCCTATACTATTCTGCTATCAAGAATATGGACAGGATCCCTGGCTGATGTGGCTCAGTAGTCTGGGTGTCGACCTGTGCACTGAAAGGTTGCCAGTTACATTCCTGGTCAGGGCACATGCTCGGCTTGCAGGCTCAGTCTCTGGTAGGAGGCATGCAAGAGGCAGCTGACCGATGTTTCTCTCTCACATGGATATTTCTCTCTCTCCCTCTCCCTTCTCTCTGAAAAAAAAAAACAGGAATAGTGAAGTAGTTAGGGGAAGATGTTCATTCTTGAAAGACATTTTCCTCATTTAAAATTAGTTTACAACATGCAAGGTGTTGCCTTCTCATTACAAGAAGCATTTTGTATTAATATAAATGCATATGGCAGTTGTGTTAGAATTGTCCCTCATAGTGACACATGGAAAGAAGAGTCCTGAGATTTAGCACATATATAGTTTTAAAAAATATACTGTTTCAAACATGATATACCATTTCAGGTTCTCTTCAGTCATTTTCAGTTACTTTTTTAAAACTTTATATTCTTTTGTGTGTGGATTTTTATCTAATCCATGCGCTAGGATTCCTTTAGCACTTGAATTTTACCTTTATTAATGAACAGAAAACTTTGATTTTTTCATTCCTCTAAGACAGCGGTTCTCAACCTGTGGGTCGCAAACAGCTAGCAGGGTCTCCTAAGACCATCAGAAAACACAGATATTTACATGAAGATTCATAACAGTAGCAAATTACAGTTATGAAGTAGCGACAAAAATAATTTTATGCTTGGGGATCACCACAACATAAAGAACTGTATTAAAGGGTTGCGGCATTAGGAAGGTTGAGAACCACTGCTCTAAGAGTTGTGTTCTATATCTATATAATCAGTTATAAACTATAAATCCATTATTTTGGGGTAAATTTGAACAGAATTACTTGAAGACTTGTTAAAATACATATTGAAAGGTCCCACCCCAAGAGTTTCAGATTCAGTTAGGGCTGGGTAGGGACTGATCACTTGCATTGATAGCAGATTTTCAATTGAGAAAATTTACTGGTCTGGGGACCAAATTCTGTGACACATTGAAAAAAGGAAACTTAGATGCAGAAATTTTCTTCATTGACCTGCCACTGAAGACATTTAGATGGAGAAAGAATCATCAAGGAGTACACAGTAATCAGTTGTATATAAGTAAATCCTGAGAATTTGCATTTCCATCAAATTCCCAGAGAATGCTATTGTTGGTGCTCCAGGACCACACTTGATGAACCACTAATTAAAATATCATTTTTAAAGTGTGGGACAGCAAAAGCTCCTACATAATAGGCCGAAACCGGTTTGGCTCAGTGGATAGAGTGTTGGTCTGTGGACTGAAAGGTCCCAGGTTCGATTCCGGTCAAGGGCATGTACCTTGGTTGCTGTCATATCCCCAGTAGGGGGTGTGCAGGAGGCAGCTGATCGATGTCTCTCTCTCATCGATGTTTCTAACTCTCTATCCCTCTCCCTTCCTCTCTGTAAAAAATCAATAAAATATATATATTTTTAAAAATCTCCTACATAATGGGACATAGAGAGTTATTTTAGTTTAATGTAATCAGTAGTTTATTATTGGGTAAATTAGCACCAACAGAGCTGGGGTTTATTTTGTATTCATAGCATCATAAATGATATTTTGGAAAAAGCTGAGATTGGTTTTGGAGGTAGGGCTGAGTAGGGAGGAAGACATGTTTTAAAAAGCTTTGTAGCCCTTTACTGTGACATTTTTTAATAGAAAACTTTCCTTCTAAAATGCTAATAATTGCCAAAACTGGTTTGGCTCAGTGGATAGAGCATCAGCCTATGGACTGAAAGGTCCCAGGTTCAATCTGGTAGGGCATGTACCTTGGTTGCGGGCACATCCCCAGTAGGGGGCATGCAGAAGGCAGCTGATGGATGTCTCTCTTTCATTGATGTTTCTACCTCTCTGTCCTTCTCCCTTCCTCTCTGTAAAAAATCAGTAAAATATATAAAAAAATAAAATAAAATAAAATGCTAATAATTATAATAATAAGTTGATCTCCAACCAATTCCCACAAGTTATAGTGTGTAGAATGGTGATAAAGTTTTGCATAATATAGGGTTTGTATCAAGTGTGCATAAGTTTCTGTTAAATAAAAGTATATTTCCAATGCTCCAAAAAAATAAAAAAGCAAAGAAGACAAACATTAAGTTATTCAATAGGGGGGAGAAGAGATGGAGTAACTATAAATTTCTTAAACTGGTTCAGCAAGGCAGGTCCCTCACACCCACAAAGGAGAAACTTTCAGGACTAAAGGGTTCATTGTCCTGAGCTCATCAAAGCCCAATGAAAGGCTAACAGGAGTTCACAGCCAAGAAAGTAAAGATTTATATTTTAAATATATTTTTATTGATTTCAGATAGGAAGTGAAAGGGAGAGATAGAAACATAAATAATGAGAGAGAATTATTGATCAGCTGCCTCCTGCATGACCCCCACTGGGGATTGAGCCTACAATCTGGGCATGTGTCTTGAACAGAATCAAACTGTGACCTCCTGGTCCATAGGTCGATGCTCAACCACTGAGCCACTCTGGCCAGGCTAAAGATTTATTTTTAAGGAAATGGAGCCATGTTGGAGTCTTAGGTGAAATCATGCACAAAGACCTGGCTCCCCGATGGCTTCCAGGGAATGAATTATATAGGGGGAAAATCATTGATCATGGTGGCTAAAGGAGTTAGGGTCGTGGCTCTATTGATTGGTTGGGGCCAGGGTAGGGAATAGTTGATCATTGTGTCAGGTCCTGTTGTCAGCCAGGGCATCTTTCTATCTGGTTTCATGAAGGTGTGCTCCATAGAGTCACTCTGCTTTCATGGGCCTGGAACTGAAACACAACTGAAGATGTTATCTTTAGCGTGACCAAAACTCTGATTCTGTGGTCAACAGACCTGAGGCTTTGTTCTTAAGACAGTTTGATGCTGACCAGAATCTGATGTTATATTCTGAGTTCCATTTCTTTAGAGCTGTGTTCTGTCAAAAATCTTCTTGCCAGAACTGGTTTGGCTCAGTGGATAGAGCGTCGGCCTGAGGACTGAAAGGTCCCAGGTTCAATTCCAGTCAAGGGCATGTACCTTGGTTGCGGGCACATCTCCAGTAGGGGGCGTGCAGGAGGCAGCTGATCGATGTCTCTCATCGATGTTTCTAGCTCTCTATCCCTCTCCTTTCCTCTCTGTAAAAAATCAATAAAATATATTTAAAAAAATCTTCTTTCATAACTTTTTAAAAAATATGTTTTTATTGATTTGAGAGTGAGAGGAAGGGAGAGGTTGAGAGAGAAGCATCAATTGGTTGCCTCCTGTATACTCCTCACCTGAAGGGCAAACCCATAACTTGGCTATGTGCCCTAACAGGGAATTGAACCGGCAACCTTTCAGTACAAATGATGCTCAACCAACTGAGCCACACCAACCCAGACCTTTCATATCTTTTAAGTCACTTTCCTACTGATACTTTACTGCCAGTTTACCCCTTGCTTCTCTTCATAAACAAGCACACACACTTCCTGTCACCCACTCCTCTCCCAGCTTCTTTCAGTGCCAACTCTCTGTTCTCCTTCACTTCATGGCCAGTCTTTGTGAAAGAATCACACAGGTGGCTCAATCCCTTTCTTTACCCACAATTCACTTTTCAACCCATAGTTTCTGGTTATTACTCCTACATTCCTGGCAAACTGCCCTCACTAAGGAAACCAATTTCCTACCACTTGCCAGACTGCCTGACAGTTTCTTTGTATAATCATTTCCTTCTTTAGTTCCTTGACATCTTCTTCCCCACCTTTTCAAATCTGACCTATCTGCCTACTTGTCAGTCTTTCTTCCAGATGATTCATCCTCTGCCACTTTCATAAGCATGTGTGCTACCTAGATCCCTTCAGCATTCATTCACTTTCCATCCCACACGCCTCCCATGATTTTGTCTTTGTCCAAAGTTCCATTTAGTACCTATAAGCAGATGGCTCCCTAATTATTATCTACTCCCTCTATCTTTCTCTTGGCCATTCCATATTTACTGTATTTTTGCCGGTATATTACCTGTACAGTTAAGATGTACTGGCTTGTAGCAGCTCTGATTGGTTGAGCTGTAGCAAATGTTAAATATTTTGAGTCTTACCCTTGCCCATAGTTATTTCAAAATTAACATGTCCCAAATAGAAATTCCCAGCAGCTCTGAACATCCACTTCTACTCCTGAGTTCATAAAATGGTACCACCATTTACCTAATTTTCTAAGCAAAAAGCCTCTGGTTCCAGCCAGACTTCTATCATACACACAAGTACACTGACATGAAATATAGTTAATTATACCTCTAAAAGTCTCTCTTAAAACAGACTTTTCTCTATGACTATCCCTCATTTCAGGCCCAATTTAAATCTCAAAGCTTAGGCAAATTTCTTAATCTCTTCTACCTTCAGTTTCTGCTTAAAATTTCTTCTTTAGCTGGCTGAAGGGATTGGATAAGATTCTTTCCTTGTATATTTTTGCTTTTGTTGTTGGTGCTTTTGGTGTTATACCTATGAAATCAGTGCCAAGACCAGTGTCATGAAGATATTCCCTATATCTCCTTCTAGGAGGTTTATAGTTTCAGATCCTACATTTAAAACTTAATAATCAATTTTGAGTCGAATGTTGTATTTAGTGTTAGATAAAGGTCCAATTTCATTCTTTTGCATGTGGATATACCATCTTGCCAACCATTTGTTGGAGACATTATCTTTCCCATTGCATATACTTGGAATCCTGGTGCAAGATCAGTATAGATTTATTTCTGGGCTTTCTGTTCTCTTCCATTGGTCTATATATCTGTCTTCACGTCAGTACCATATTGTTTTAATTATTCTCATTTTTTAATATATTTAGAAATCAGAAAATGAGATACTTCCAGCATTATTTACCTTTTTCAACATTTTCTTTTACTATCTGAGATCTTTTGTGGTTCCATTTATTTTTTTTCTGTAAAATATGCCATTGAGATTTTTATAGAGATTGCATTGAATCTGTAGATTGGTTTGAGTAGTATGGATATGTTAACAATGTTTAGTCTTCCAATCCATGTGCATGGCATATCTTTCATTTGTTTGGGTATTCTTAAATTTCTTTCATTAATATTTTATAGTTTATAGTATACAAGTCTTTTACTTCTCTAGTTAAGTTTATGCCTAGTCTTTTATTCTTTTTGAGGCTATTGTAAATGGAATTGCTTTTCAAATGTCCTTTTCAGATAGTTTGTTAGTAGTGTATAGAAACACAACTGATTGTTTAATGTTGAATCTGTATCCTGCAACTTTACTGAGATTACTGCACAGAAAGATATAGGTACTAAAAATGCAATAAAAAAGAGTAGTTACTATGATTGTTGTCACTGATATTATTGCTATTAGTTTCACCTAGAAAACTGCAGTAGTCACTTAAATGGTTTTCCTGCATCTAGTTTCAGTTCCTCAGCCAGAGTCATCTTTTAACATGAAGGCTCTCCCTGTCAGCTCCATGGCCATGTTTAAAACCGTTCAGTGTTTTCATGATAAACTCCCACATTCTTGGAGTAGCATTTAAGGTCATTCATGATGTACTTTCTCCATGGCCCCATTTTTTTACTCCCCCCCTGATGGAGATATATAATAAAAATTCAGGGCTAATCATACACTACTCGCCTTCTGTCTCCATACTTCTGTCTTCTGGAAAAACCTTCTACCTAACCTCTCCTTCTCAGCCCTACTAATTCTTATTTATTCTTCAAAATTATCTTAAACTCCACAGGGAATCCCAAATCTCTCAATCAGCAAGTTGCACAGGATGAGCATGCCCACACAAACTGTTGTTCAGACATTTCAAAGTTAGTTAATAATTGTATTTACAGAAAAGAAATGGCAACAAAATGGTGACTACTGCTATAACTATAGATAAGGATATATTGTTTGTAATTAAAGATTAATTTTTCTAACATTTTAATATATAATTGTTTAATCACACAGCCAAGTTGGAAGTATTTTACAGTGAACATATATATACTCACCACCTGTATTTTTCCATTAATATTTTATTATTCTTGCTTTATAACATATCCATCCATCTTTACACCCCTCTTTATATGATTAATTTTTAATATTCTAATATTCTTATCCTTAAATAATAAATTGTCTTATTAAAATACATAGGTATTTCTATACTAGTAGAGAAAAATATATTGTTCTTGTAAAACAACAAAAATCGTAGTGCTTTCTCATTCAATACAATGAGGTATTCATTAAAAATGGTACCAAAGACTATAAAACATTTTTTGACTATCTTTTTATTTTATTTTTTTCTGAAAATATAAGTTGACAGAATAAACTTTATTTTTTTAATTTTTATTAATTTTTATACATATCTCCCCATTGCCCCTCAACCCCCCAGTGTCTATGTTCATTGGTTATGCTTTAATTCATGCATACAAGTCATAAAACATTTTATTCATATTGTACTGTACCTGTTTAGATGTAGATCATTAGGAAGAATTGTTATAATTAAAGGATCTGGGCTTAGCAACACATATGTTAAAAAGCCTAAAGTTTTCTCTTCCAGTAGAATGTTTTGTGAGGACTCCTTTTCCCCATTTTTATAAAATTTCACTTTGACCTATATTTTGTTCATGCACCATGGGTTAAGCTACATCCAACATGTGCTAAATAGATCTGGCAGTTTGGAAATTGGATTTTTTTCGTTCCTTTTACATTAAATCCCCATAACACCTTATTGATTAATTTGTATCCATTACCATTTTAAATAAAATTCTCAGAATGTCAGGTGAGAATTAAAAAGAAAGCCATTCAACATGGTAAGCCCCCTTCAAGCCAGTCAGCATGTAGTCAATATGTCCTTTTACATTAGTACTGCACAGCTTTCCACAAAGTCACAGCATTACTTGACATGCTACAGTAGTGTTTCTAGTATAAGGGAGAATACAAGAAATATAAAATGTTTATTTTTTATAAGTTTTCGTGATGCTAAGTACTCTGTAATGACCACATTATTCAGTTCCAGAATTCGTAGCACGCCATTGTGAATGGCACAGTTCACATTGTGATCACTCATTCAACAAAGTTTTTGAAGGTTTACAATGTGTAAAAGCATTCTATTAAGTCATCTGTGGCAGAAGTTCTCAAATGCAGATGTTCTGTGAATATTTCCTCAAGCGGCAGAGAAATGAGAAATATAAGCAGTGAAAGAGAGAGGAAGGGAATAGACAGAGAAATCATGGAAGCTTGTCACCTGCCTTTCTTAGGAAAGCCTGCCCTTTATTCTGAGGTTATATCCTTGTAATTATTTTTTAGTCCTTTAAGTGTCCCTTCTGTGACAATGGGATACTAACAGTGGATGATGGGTTTTGTTTTGTTTTAGTAGTGTACCTGGCAAAATTATCATTTGATATCTGTATTTGTTGCCACAAGAATGATGTGTACCAGACCACCCCCAAACTCAACAGCTTAGAAAAAAGTATGTCTTTTGTTCACTAGTTGGTGGCTTGATTGAAGTTCGATAGTTCATGTGTTCTAGCTGGGCTAGTTTGCAAATCTAGAGTGTGGCTGGAGCTGTCACAGCTGATGGTTACCAAATCATCTTGGTGCCGCTGCTCATATCTTGGCCATTTTTCCAGTAGGTTGGCCCAAGCATGTCCTCTTTGCAGAGGCAGAGGTGCAAGAGCAGGAGTGGAAACAAACAATTTCTACATCTCTCTTTTCATCAAGCCTGCTAATATTCCCTTGGCCAAAGCCAGTTTTCTGTCCCCTCCGTGTTGTAGGCAGTTTCTAACTCTGTGCCCCCCGCCTCCCAAAAGATGTTCCCGTTCAGATTCCCAGAGCCTGTGACTATGTCATGCTACGTGGCGAGGGGGAATTGATTGCAGATGGAATTAAGATCACTAATGTGGTGACCTTGAGATGGGAAGATTATACTGAATCATGCAATGGACGCAGTAATCACAGTGTTCTTATAAATGAAAGAGGGAAACAGAAGAGTGGGAGTCAGAAACAGAGAGACATGAGGATGCCATGCTGTTTGCTGGCTTAGAATATGGAGAAAGAGGCCACTAGCCCAACAATGTGGGATCCTCTAGAGCAGTGGTTCTCAACCTGTGGGTCGCGACCCCTTTGGGGGTCGAACGACCCTTTCACAGGGGTCGCCTAAGACCATCAGGAAACACATATTTCCCATGGTCTTAGGCACCAACACACCACTCCTTGATGTAGCAAAATGTAGCAATGTAGTTTACTGTTGTTATATGAAGACTGTTGCCCATGCTACACCACGATTCAAGACAATATTTCATTTATTTGTAATTAGAAATATTTCACAATATATAATTACATATTGTTTTTGTGATTAATCACTATGCTTTAATTATGTTCAATTTGTAACAATGAAAATACATCCTGCATATCAGATATTTACATTACAGTTCATAACAGTAGCAAGATTACAGTTATGAAGTAGCAATGAAAATAATTTTATGGTTGGGGGTCACCACAACGTGAGCAACTGTATTAAAGGGTTGCGGCATTAGAAAGGTTGAGAACCACTGCTCTAGAAGCTAGAAAAGACAATGAAACAGTGTCTTCTATAGCTTCTCCAGAAGGAGCACAATCCTACTTTGATTTTGGTCTGTGAGACCTATTTTAGATTTCAGACTTCCAGAACTGTAACATAATAAATTCATGTTGCTCTAAGCCACTAAGTTCGTATTGATTGGTGACAGCAGCAATAGAAACTAGTATACCCTCCATTGTCCTATCTTTTCAGTAATATCTATACTATTGCTTACTTAATGTTTTACTTAAAATCATCTCATCATGGTACTTTGCTTTTATCCTTAAGCAAAATTACTTAAGTAAAATTATAGTGTGATGTGCTAGTGTGTGTTTTTATAATATATGAAAACAAATGAGTGTTAAAGTTTAAACTGTTCATCTGCATAACACCACAAATCAGCTCCCTACCACTAGTGCAAAGCAAACCACATTTTGGGAAACCTGGATCTCAGTGATCTAAAGGAGCAAAAGATTGTACAAAAATTAGAATTTTTTCTAGAGAAGGAGACATTTAGCCAATTAGGCAGAATTTTTGACAGATAAAAGTAGAGGAAAATGCTGGGAGGGGCAATGGGAAGATGTGTATACATGTAATACATTCATGGGGGGAAAAACGTAGAGGAAAATGATAAGTGATCCAACACAGTTCTGGCATACTGTTTTTATTTGTATTAAGCAATTTAAAATTTCCAATTCTTGACATGCCTTAATGCTGTTGGATTGTTCTTTCCTCTGGCTGAAATGTTCACCAGGACTCTCACCTGTCTTCTGGTTTAAGCTTTAAAAAAAATAATCTTCTGAGCCCAGCCCTCCCCCAGCTAGGATACATACTCCATTCTGTAAAATAGCCCAAACTTCTTAACAGTTCTCCTTGGTCATTTTGATATCATGGTATAAAGATAAGAAGACTCATGTCTGGGCACTCCAAGCTGCCCCCAGTTCCTCTATGCCCCGGGACTGAGAGCAGTCAATATCTGAGATATCTATGACCCAATCACAGCATGTGTTTTGGCACACCCATTAAAAAGTCCTGTTTTAGAGCATTTATCAAGTGTGAACTTCTTGAAGGCAGTGATTTTGTTCTGTTATAACTTCTATTCATAATTCATAACATTTATATGTGTCAATAATTGTTGATTGAAATAAAATTAAATGAAGAGCAAATGACTTGTCCAAGGTCAATCATTTATGCAACCTTATTTCCCTTCTTTGTACTACCCTTCAGTACCAGTTGTATATACTGCTAGGCTGTATCTATAGTCCAGAGCCATCTTAGTTTCAGAATTAATCTTAGTGATTCCGGTAGCACAGCAGAAATCTAAGCTTGCTCTCTGGGGGGATTTGTACTTAAAATTCTGTGACTTGCAGACTTGGTATTCAGTATGTTAGGAATATACCTGGGGTGCCCAAATGGTTTAAAGTTCTGATATGCCTAACTTCTTGTCTTCCTCTTCTCTCCTAGTTTCTCTATTGGTCCAGCAGTTTTAGTTATTTGGACACTGTTAAATTCTTGGGAATTTCCCTTACAAATGTTCTCCAAAAGCTGTCACAAGTGGGTAGAGGCAGGCTTGCAATATGTTATAGTGGGGAAAACCACAGAACTAAGACTTAGAAACTCTGAATCCTAATAAAAGCTATGTAATGGAATTCAGGGCAAGTCTCAACTTCTTTCTGTGTCAATCTCCACATTTGTGAAATAAGATTAATGATACCTGTCTTGTCTATACTTCAAGATTGTTTTGAGGTTCATATATATCCCCCATATAGACTATAAATCTCAGATATGTAGATAACCTATAATGTTCTACAGTAAGCTTAATGTTTCCAGGATTAAAAATCAATGACCAACATTGATCCAATCTAACATAATAATATATTGTCAATATGTATAGGAGTCTCCCTGGTTATTGATGTTAATGAAAGTGTGTAGTTTACCTAAGATAGGACTATAATATTAATATAGATCATCAATATATGTTTTATTAGAAGATTAATTTTTTCAATATAAAGGTAGCAATCCAAAATTAGGTAGACAAAATTTAATGTTGATTAATCTACAAGTCAAATGATAAACTCTTTATTTTTTTCATTTAATCAAAAGTGCACTTTTTACATTCAATATTATTTTGTATTAGTTTCAGGTGTATATTATAGTGGTTATACCATAACATACTGTATAAAGTGTTTCTCTGATATTTCCAGAACCCACCTGGTACCATACATAGTTATTACAATATTATTGACTGTATTCCCCATGCAAAAGAGCTCCTTCTTTTAAATACCAGTTCTTTCTTGCATTGAAACGAATTTGTCATTTAGGAAAGGGAAACCAAGTAGTTTGAAGATTCATTGGCATAATAGAACTGAAACAGTCAATTTTGAAACCTCTCTATCAGCTTTATTTTTCTTCCTTTTATAAATGGAGTGGTGATACTTATGGGTGTAGAGGAAGCATATTGGTTGACAATAAAAGGCAATATATTTTATAAATCTCTCACTTAACCATTATTCCCTTTTTCCAGATGCATATGAACCCTCCTTCTGTGTTCCTAGGTTGATTTCCTTTCTTGAACCTTTTCAGTTCTAAGCTCAGACACATTACTATGGTTATTTGAGAAGCCACACAAAATAAGTATTGCCCAATGCTAACACTTTGAAATGTTATATTGTAATTACTTACCAAGTAACATTAATCACTACTAGATTAGAATGAAATTAATGTTATGTTCACATTAATAGCAAATGAGTTTTCCCTGATTGATGTTGTTATAATGAATACAAAAGGAATTAATAATGATGTGGCACACTTCATAAGAGGTGTAGTCATTAAGGCCATACCATCAAAAGGTGAGTAATACTTTATAATAAGTGAGTATTAATTAAAGTACAATCACAAAGAACTACTATTGAATTACTTATATCCATATTACAAATATATTAGACTTATTAGAATTAATGTGATTGCAATATTTTTATAAAAAATAAGGGTGACTAGCCATTTAAAATATTTACAAAGCAAATACTTGTTCATATTTGCTAAATAGTTATGTCACTTAGCTTTTTAAAGTGACTTAGGAGCATAGGGACAGTGATGAATATTACCACGTGTTATGTATATTAATTCACATTTTTTTAATCTGAAAGTGTACCTTTTGTCTTAGCATTTTTGCTTATTTCCAATAAAATATTCTAAAGGGCCTATAAATTGTATATGTAACACTGACTAATTTCTGTGTTTTGTTTTGTTTTGTTAAGTATCTAAAAGATGGTCATCAGTAAACCAGATGTTAAGAACACCCTAGTCAGAACTGAGACTTGGGAGCAGAGAAGCAGAACTAAACTGTTCATATGTAATTTATAAGGACTATCAAGGAGGATAAAAGTTCAGGCTCTCTCAGTCAAGGTGATTTCTTTATTTTTTTTTTAAAGTAATTTTTAAAATTTTCTATGGCAACAAATCCAAAGAAGAGAGGAAAGAGTCTTGCATTAGTTAAATGATCAGGATATCAATCTTATAATTTTGATACATTGAACATTATTTAGAATAATTTAGAATGATATAAAAATACCTCTAAAATACATTTGTCTAAAATAACTATTAGTGTTTAAACTAGATGAAAATAATTATGTCCTGCTCAGCTGACATGGCACAGTGGTTGAATGTTGACCTATGAACCAGGAGGTCACCATTCAATTCCTGGTCAGGCACATGCCAGAATTTCGGGCTTGATCCCTAGTAGGAAGTGTGCAGGAGACAGCTGATCAATGATTCTCTCTCATCATTGATGTTTGTATCTCTCTCTTCCTCTTCCTCTCTCTCTGAAGTCAATAGAAATATACTTAAAAAAAATAATTATGTCCTTAAAAGAGTGCAAATAAAAACTGGTAAAATCTAAATGAGGTCTATATTTGAGTTAATAACATTGTACCAATGTCAACTCCCTGGCTTTGATAATGTATCATGGTTACTTAAGATATCATTGGGGGAAGCTGGGTGAATGGTACATGGGGACACTCAGTACTATATTTGCACTTTTTTATTAGTCTTAAAACCATGTCAGATTAAAATTTATTTTTTAATAAAACTATACATTTTAAGAAAATGCAGCCTTTTTTCTGCAATCAGTGGCTCACTGCCCAGTCTAAAAGAGATGGTTAGGTACTACTAAATTAATTATATTTCTGACCTGGGCGTAATTGATTTTTTTTAACCATTTGCCTTTTATTTTTTTAGATAATTCTTAAATTAGAAAGTGAATATGTGTGCCAATGTATGTTGTGGGGCTCATAAATATGTAAGATAAAACGAAAGACACATTATTTCTTGGCATATTTCATTGGGTCCATTTAACACCATGTATGTAGGAAGCTGCTGTAATTATAAAAATGAACAGCGCTGAACAGCCAAACAGATTAACTGAAGTTTAAAGGTGTGCTTGAGATTTGAAGTGACTTACAAGGAGCTTTGAATTTATTTTCACACAAGGCAGACACATTTTATTTTTATTTTAGTGTTCCACATTATATGCTACAGTACCAAAGAAAAAATCTAAAATACGTATGCATTCAAAATACTGAAGTGCCTTCCCTTCCACTGTGGAGTCAGCCTTCGGATTAATAACATCTGAGGACAAACACAGCAGTTGTAGCAGCGTGATTTAGCTCCTGCTGTGACGATTATTACTTCTGTTTTATTAATTTTGCAATTAAACTGCAGAGTTAAACTCAACATATTTCAAGCTGTGGCTATTTTCAACTATCTCAGTTTTATATAGATAACTTCAGATGTGCAACAACAGGGAAAGCAGAAAGAGATTACTTATCTAGCAACAATTTACTGTGGAAAAAAAAGGATTTAAGTAAACTAATACAAGTTCCATAAATTAGTTCCATTATACATCTAAAAATAAAATAAGATTAAAGAGCAGAGAAGATTTTTTAAATAGCTACATTATGAGCCTAATCTTGCTTGTTACCATCAGGAAGTTACTGAAGCACCACGTGTATATACCACCACCAGGCATTTAAAGGGAGGTAGGGGTGGGTAGAGAAAAAAATTCTCTAACCCTCAGGAATCGTACATTCTAACAGTGTGTATTTGCCAACTTTGGATAGACTTATCAAAATACATCTTATTTATCTAGATGTTGAATAGGTATTTTGTGATTGTTTAGGAGCCATGAAATAATCCATACTTCATTTAAACATGAAGTTTTTGTCAAGGTGACATTTGCAAAAGATTAGGAGAAATGTGCCTTTGCTAATGAAATCATAGTTTCTTTTGTCTTCTGGAAATTAGAGTTAATTGTTAGTTTTATGTCTGATATGGCCAACTATGACCTGCAATTGGACTGAAAACAGAAGAGAAGCTACGTTGAGAATTGCAAGTTGACAGACCATGTTATGATTTAAAATATTAAAAAGTTGAGTTTCAGAGTTCCCAAAGAAATTATTTCCCCCTTTGACTTGGTGCAACTGTCTTTAATGGTTCAGTGAACTGCTGGCCATCTGGGCACGGTTCTGGCTCTGCCTCCCTGTAGCTGGGTATTTACCAGTATGGACCAATAACCTTGCTTCACAAAACATTAGATTTCTTGCTGACAGACTTGGGGTTTTTATTAAATTGATTGGGCCGACATTAGTTAATAAGATTATATAGGTTTCAAGTGATATATTTCTATGATACATGATCTATATATTGCATTGTGTGCCCACCACCCAAAGTTCAAGGCAAATAATCTTTTGTCACCATTTATTTGGCCTCCTTTACCCTTTTACCACTCCCCAGCTCCCCTTCTCTCTAGTAACCACCATGCTGTTCTCTGCATCTATGGGTTTCAGTTTTATATCCCACATATGAGTAAAATCATATGGTTCTTGGCTTTTTCTGACTGGCTTACTTCACTTAGCATACTATTCTCAAATGGCAGTATTTCATCTTTTCTTATGGCTGAGTAGTATTCCATTGTATATACTCACCACATTTTCTTTATCCAGTCCTCTATTGCAGGGCACTTTGTTTTTTGTTTTTTTTCCCCCATATCTTAGCCACTGAATAATGCTGCAATGAACATAGGGGTGCATATATGCATATCTTTTGCAAATAAATGTTTGTGACTTTTTCAGGTAGATACCCAGAAGAGGGATTGCTGGATCATATGTTAACTTGTTAACTCTCTCTCTCCTATATAGAGGCACAGTGCACAAAATTTGTGCACAGGGGTGGGGAGTGTCCCTCAGCCCAGCCTACACCTTCTCCAATCTGGGACCCCTTGAGGTATATCCGACTACCCGATGGGATGAGGCCTACATGGGCAGTCAGACATCCCTCTCACAATCTAGAACTGCTGGCTCCCAACCACTTGCCTGCCTGCCTGCCTGACTGCCCCTAATTGCTTCTGCCTGCCAACCTGATCACCCCCTAACCACTCCCCTGCTAGCCTGATTGATGCCTAACTGCTCCCCTGCTGGCCTGATTGCCCCTAACTGCCCTCCCCTTCTGGCCTGGTTCCTCCCAACTGCCCTCTCCTGCAGGCTTGATGGCCCACAATTGCCCTCCCTGCTGGCCATCTGGTAGTGGCCATCTTGTCTCTACATGGGGGTGGCTATCTTGTGTGTTGGAGTGATGGTCAATTTGCATATTACCTCTTTATTATATTGATCAATAATGAGAGAAAGTGATTAATTTGCTGCCTCCTGCATGTCCCTTGCTGAGGATTGAGCCTACAACCCAGGAATGTGCCCTGACTGGGAATTGAATCATGACCTCTTGGTTCATAGGTCAATGCTTAACCACTGAGCACACCAGCCAGGCATATTAATTCTCTTATTAATTTTTTGAGGGGCCTCCATACTGTTTTCCATAGTGGCTATACCAGTTTACATTCCTACCAGTAGTGAATGAGGGTTTCTTTTTCTATACAACCTCCCCAACATTTGTTATTACTTCTCTTGTTGATATCAGCCATTCTAACAGGTGTGAGTTGGTATCTCATTGTAGTTTTGATTTGCACTTCACTACTAGCTAGTAAAGTTGAGCATCTTTTCATATTTATTTTTGCCATTTGTATGTTTTCTTGGGAAAAGTGTCTGTTTAGATCCTCTTCTCATTTTTTAAATTGGATTGTTTCTTTATTTGGTATTCAGTGGTATGAGTTCTTTATATATTTGGGATATTAACCCCTTGTTGGAGCTGTTGTTTATAAATATCTTCTCCCATTTTGTTCTTTGCCTTTTTGTTTTGTTGTCAGTTTTGTTTGCTGTGTAAAACTTGTTAATTTGATATAATCTCATTTGCTTATTTTTGCCTTTATTTTCCTTGCTTTTGGGTTTAAATTTTTAAATCATCTCAAAGACCAAAGTCCATAAGTGTAGTACCTATGTTTTTTTCTATATAATTTACTAGTGGCCTGGTGCATAAAATCCATGCATATTAAAAGGGAATTAATTACAGAAAATATTTTAATATTGCTATTTGCTCTTCCTCTATAATAGAAGTGTCAGAGATGAAAGAAAATTAGTAAAATGTATATGAAAATAATATATAAATTTATCAATAAATAAACAATAACAGTGTCATGTCCCCTGGCTGATTCTGGGTGGGGGACACAGCCTCACATTCCCACAGGCTCACTTTGCATGCAGCCCCATCTACTCGTGCCTGCCAAGCATGCAGCCTGCTGCTGATCAGTCATTATGGTGTGAGGGCATCATGACTATTTGCATATTAGCTCTTTATTATATATGATCGTTTCAGATCTTATATTTAGGTCTTTGATCCATTTTGAATTAATTTTTGTACGTGGGGAAAAACTGTTTTCTAGTTTCATTCTTTGGCATGTGGCTTTTCAATCTTCACGGCGCCATTTAATTGCAGAGGCTTTCTTTTCTTCATTGTATGTTTTTGGATCCTTTGTCAAAAAATTATTTGCCCATGTATATTTGTAACTTTTAATTCCCATTAGATCCACGTTTCTATGTTTCAAAGATAATCGTTTGCACCAGTATGATCCATGTAGTAGAATATAGTGATAAATATATGACTCTGGCCCTGCCCAGTGTAGCTGAGTTGGTTGATGGTTCAATTCTTCATCAGGGCACATGCCCAAGTTACAGACTCAATCTCTGGTAGGGGGCATCCAGGAGGCAGCCAATTGATGTTCCTTCTCACATCGATGTTTCTCTCCCCCACTCTTTGAAAATCAATAAAAATATTTAAAACTATATATAACTCTGTGTCTATACACTGTCTACACTACTCTCTTAAGGTCAATGTGTGATGTTTCTACAACCCTTTTAACCTCTCCAGGCCTCATTTCTAAAATGAGGATAAGAATAAAGATTAATATTGTGAAGACTGAATGTAGTAGGTTATATGAAGCACTTAGTGTAGTGCTCTACATAGTGTGAATACTTAGTATATGTCTGTAGCTTCATCTTATTATTAGCATCATCATTATTATTATTAATAATGACTTTTGGCTCTTTGTAAAGTTAGTTTTGTCCTCTTGTCTCATACAATAGATTAAAGAGCCTTTTATCTCATTTCTTTTTTTAACCTTTATCATTGAAAGTATTACAAATGCCCCTTTTTTCCTCCCATTGGTCCCCTCCACCCTCCTCCTGCCCCTCCCCAGGCTTTCCCATCACTATTATTTATCCACGGGCTATGCATATATGCATATAAATTCTTTGGTTAATCTCTTCCCATACTTCCCCTTCTGAAATACGCCAGTCTGTTGCATGTTTCTGAATCTATTATGTTCATCAGTTTTTTTTTTTCTTCATTAGATTCCACATATAAGTGAAATCATGTGATACTTGTCTTTCTCTGACTGGCTTATTTCACTTAGCACAATACTCTCCAGATCCCTCCATGCTGTCTCAAAGGGTAAAATATCCTTCATTTTTATAGCTGCATAATATTCCATTGTGTAAATGCTTTGTTTTGTTTTTTCATCCACTCATCTACTGATAGGCACTTAGGCTGTTTCCACATCTTAGCTATTGTAAATTGCACTGCTATGAACATAGGGGTACATACATTCTTTCTGATTTGTGTTTTGGGTTTCTTAGAATATATTTCTAGTGGTGGGATCAATAGGTCAAATGGAAGTTCCATTTTAATTATTTAAGGGAAGTCTACACTGTTTTCTGTAGTGGTTATCTCTTATTTCTGATGATGTGTTAATAAATACAGTAATGTGCTTCATTTGTATATGGTCCCTTGTAGTTTACAAAGCACCTTTTATGTTATCTTACTAAAATTTCTAAAGTGGGTGTTAAAAAAAAACCCAGAATTTACAATAGTGCAACTCAGAGAAGTAATTCTTTTTCTCAGATTTTTTAGTTTTGTTGCTTCACATCTTCTCATATCTCAAATAATCTCTCTTGTAATAAACACAATGCTATCCAGAGTACGACCTTGTTTGTGTATATTTATTCAGCCTGAGAAAGAACCAGAAGTATACAACTTTTTTTTTTAAATCCAGGCTCCCCAGCTAGCATACCCAGTACAACTTCCAGGAGGTCCATAAACAGTATATTAAAATAATAGCTTGAACGAAATAATATTTCTAATATTTGAACGTTTTAGACCTATAAAACTAGCAGGATTCAGGCTTCTTGCATGTTTCAACCTAATGTTAAAAGAAAACCATGTAACTTAAAGTTACAAATTGTTCCCACATATTTTGCAGCACAATGTAATGAAGACAATAAATATTGCTAATAAATTACAACTGGGATGTTTAAAGCCATAAAGAATTATAACTCATTCATAGGGGAGTACTTATTTGCAATCATCTAGTGGCCAAATTTAAATGATCACAAATTCCACCATATCCTTTACTTTACCCCTGACCTATGCAGTTGGCCAAACATTGTGTTAGCAAACTTTTCCTCTCCATAGAATACTTATGGGGACTTCTGGTTAGAAATGGTAGATCATGAAACTTCTCTAAAAGTAGAATAGGGGAATTGAAATCATATTTACTCACAAGGAAAAAATATGGGTTAGAAACAATAAAGTGTGAGAAATGAGATATTTTTGGAATATGTAAAAGGAACGAAGGAGTTAGCATTTCTGGGAAAACTGAAAACCAAGTACCTAGAACCTATAAAGTCTTAGAACTGGAGGGTCCAGCCACTACAGAAGGCAGAGCTGAGCATGGGGCTGAAAATAGGGCGATACTCTACCTTCTTCTCTATCCAGAATTACTAAAAGCACGTACTTTAAAAAATATTTTTTACTGATTTCAGAGAGGAAGGGAGAGTGAGAGAGAGAGAAACATCAATGATGAGAGAGAATCATTCATCAGCTGCCTCCTGTACATCCCCTACTGTGGATCAAGCCCACAACTCAAGCAAGTGCCCTGATCTGTGACCACTTGGTTCATAGGTTGATGCTCAACCACTGAGCCATGCTGCCTGGGCTAAATTTATTTTTTTTTCCAAATTATTTTAAAAATGTGTCCAAGTAGCAATTATATCTGCAAGCTTCCCAGCCCTTTCCAGGGGCTCAAAATTATTGTCTCTTTCCTACCCAACCAGGAGGTTTGTTCTCCAGAGAAATTGTACATCAGGTAGAGAAGAAGGCAGGGGAGAGTTTCCACACTGAAAATGGAAATTAAGTAATATATTGAATAAGGCCACCCACTTCCCAAAGCTTAAGTCCTGTTTGGCTCCAGGAACAAAGGCAGCAAATACTAGTGTATACTCTCAGAGAGGAGGTTAGATATTTTTCTCAAGCAAAACTGAGTGGCTTTAGAGAAAAGACCTATTGATACTCTTATTTGGACATCTTTGCTCATGCATATAAGCTGAAATTCACCTGGAAGGGAGCCTTACAAACAAAGCTTATCATTTAATTTTTAGTGCCTAAATCCTAAATAGGGGTAGGAAATAAAGGGTCATCAGACATTTGAGGCAGTGAGACCAAAATATAAAAACAGAACTCAAAGAAAAATAGAGACAATGATTAATATCCCTAGTGAGATAAGAAAAAATATTGGATATGAAACAAAAAGTTTTTATTAAAAAGAAAAATTCAAAGAACAAGAATGTACTTCTAGAACACAAAATTATAATAGCAAAGATAAGATTAAATTGATACTAGAAGGTAAATCTCCCAGAAAGCTGATAAGATAAAGACTAAGAAATGAACAATAAAAAGGTTGTAGTATTAAAGGAACAATCCAAGAAATTTAATGTCTAACTAACGAAATTATAGAGAAAATATAGGAAAATATTATTATCAAAAATATATAAGAATATTTCCCAGAAATGAATAACATTTAGTTTTAAGATCGAAAGTGTCTCCCAAATTGCCAGCACAACTAGAAAAAGATTCACATCAATAAATATTATGTGACATTTCAGAACAGCAGAAAGATTCTAAAATCTGACAGAGATAGAGAGAGATATAGATAGAGATAGAGATAGAGAGAGAGACTCCCCATTTCACTAATGAAGGTATGAGATATAAGGCATGAAAATCAGAATGGCACCAGACACCCTTAACAGCAATTTTTGAAAATAGAAGCTAAAGAATCCATATCTTTACAATTCTGAGGGGAAATAATTTCAACTCAAAATTAATAAAGATATAGTCAAGCATTCAGGGTATCAAAAATTTACTTTCCAAAAACCCTTCCTCAAGAAGCTACTAGAATACGAGCTTCATGAAAATTCAAGAATTAAACAATGAGGAAAAAAGCAGGATACAAAATGAGAGAGAGGTGATCACAAGATCTAGAATTATAGTTGTGCTGCAGATCTAGAAAGTAAATCATTTTTGACAATATTATGGGCAATCTATTCTGACCAAACTTTTTATACAAACTAACAAGAAATGCAGGATGAAATATAACATACATTCATTTAAAGCTACAAGAAAATAAATAAAATACCCAGGAGTTAATAAAAGAGGAGCCAAAATCTCACCCTGGTGGTATTTGCTGATAAATAAGAACCTTGGGTTCTAATAGCTAATCAGATATAGGAGGAAAGGCCAGATTTGGTTAAATTAGAACTGAGATCTCCATAAAAAAATCAAAATCCTTGAAAGCTATACCTATAGTGAAAGAACAGCCTTTGGCAAAATCCATCTATCATCAAGAAGGGATGTCAAGGAAACTTGTCAAACTCAGCCTGAGTCCCGAGTAGAGAAAATGTTCCCTTGGCAAACCTGAAAAATCAGGACTTCTCACATGTTTGAGTGCACATTAATACTTCCTTTGCAGTTCAGAGAAATCTCAGACTTAGAAATGTACAGGAAGTATTATTGGGTTGTATTCATAGATCCCTGAGGATCCAACATTTTCTGAAGGGATGCACCTTCAACTCAGGCCATGCAGGGTTTCACAGATAAAAATAAACCATTTTCAGAGAGCAACCAGTCAAAATTATAGCATAAGTATAGAGGGCTCTCAAAGGAATTTTGGGGTGGAAGATGGGAGAATGGAGGGGGTTTGGAACAAATAAAATAATTACTATATTACTACATTAAAGTCTATCATTAGAAGGTGTTTAGAATCCTGTAAAAGTGATTGCAAGAATCCTGTAAAGGTGATTGCAAAACATAAGTATACAGCCATTTAAAACTAAGAAAACAAAAAATAGGTTATTCCTGGAAGAATAAAGTTATACCAAAAAAGAAATATAGTCATTACATCCAATATTTGACTCAACAGTGAACAGATTAGTCACAATATGATACCCTTTAATATTGATTTCTTAAAGATTTTTTTTTGTTTTGAAATGTAGATTCACAGGAAGCAAGATTAGTACAAAGAGGTCTCATCTACTCTTCATCCCACCCTTCCACCATGGTTATATTTTATGGAGCTTATCATAAAACATATACTATCAAAATCAGGAAATCGACATTGGTAGTGTATGTGTGTTTGGTTTTATGCCATTTTGTGTAACCAGCATCATAATCAAGGCACAGAGCTATTTCATCCTTACAAATACCTTCCTCATGCTGCCCATCCCCTTTTCTCCCAACCTTTGCACCATTTTCCTGGAAATCACTAATCTGTTTTTCATCTCTAGAATTTTGTCATTTTTAGAATATTGTATGAATGGAATCACAGTTTATGATTACTTTTGGGATTACTTTTTTTTCACTGACATAATGTCCTTGAGATCCATCCAAGGTATTGTATCAATAGAGAGTATTGGGGAGTCATTGGAGGAAAAGGGGATACCTGTGATACTTTAAACCAGTGTTTCTCAACCTGTGGGTCGTGACCCCTTTGGGGCTCAAACGACCCTTTCACAGGGGTCGCCTAAGACCATCGGAAAATGCAGATATTTACATCACGACGCATAACAGTAGCAAAATTATAAGTCATATAATATTATTATATAATATTATTTCATTTTTTGAAACTATGTACATGCAAT
The DNA here is from genome assembly GCA_011751065.1 of Lasiurus cinereus. Taxonomy (NCBI): domain Eukaryota; kingdom Metazoa; phylum Chordata; class Mammalia; order Chiroptera; family Vespertilionidae; genus Lasiurus; species Lasiurus cinereus. Next base: position 7,398,236 of record JAAGEH010000029.1, on the reverse strand, counting down.
ATCTGGATGACTTTTAAAAATAAATTCTAAAACCATGGCTTATTATCAAACCCAATTGTAAAATATAACCTTAATTGGTATCAAAGTAGTTTTTACAATGGTTTCTTACAATGATTGCATTGCACCATTTTTAAGAGTTATAGATCTAATTGCTAGTCACTTTAATAGCTAACAGTTATTTTATCTTCACTGTCTCTATAAGACATTTCTACTTAAAAGATTCCATCTCTGAATCCTTTTTTCTTAGAAGTATTCCTAATAATATTGTGTGTTTTATCATACTTTTATTCTTCAAACTTTATGTGTAAGGATTGAGGGTGCTGAGACTAGCATACAGATAGGAGTTTCTGAGCTAGGACACAACTACATCAGCACTAGACATCATCAACTTTATGAAATCACTCCCATATAAACATATCCTAATGAAATTTCCTGAAGTCTTCTAGAATCTTTATATCAAATTGGGAAGCAATAGTTAGGGGTTAGGATACTCTTAGATGATGAAATCACTCATAATGTTTATGAGAAATAATTTGCTTCTATAAACCAAGAAATATTCAGAAGATATCATCATCTAATTCTAGAGCTATCTGATGCCTCGCTTACTTCACCTAAGGACCTCTAAATTGAAATGTTCTCACCTGCTGAAAACTAATTGTTCAGCCATTTGAAAATTACCCATGAGTATCTTGTCTTTGTGGAGAAAGCTCAGAGCAGTGGAGAGCAATCTAGAGTAAAACTTGCAATACTTCTGAGAGTTTCACCCATGGAGCTTCAAGAGACATTATCAGTAGAAGCCTGAAGGATCATAGGATATGGATGTTGCTCAGTAAACCTCTATTTTTATCTGAGAACATTCTATATAATTCTTAGTCTTATGTAATTTGTCTTACTTTCACTCTCTTCTCTGTATTTCTATGAGATTCTTTGTCACACTCTCTCTATATATGGATACCTTTTTACCACATTTAAATAGACACATCCCTCTGAATATACACTGCGTGGCCAGATTATTATGATCTCTGCATGCATAATAATCTGGCCTCTCAGTATATATATTAGAGGTTCAGTGCATGAATTCATGCATGGGTGGGGTCCAGCCAGCCTGGCAAGGGGGAGGGGACATGGGCAGTTGGCTGGCCTGCCTGCTGGTCAAACTCCTGGTTGAGGGAACAATTTGCATATTAGCCTTTTATTATATAGGATATGCACTGAGTGGCCAGATTAGTATGCGTTCAGAGATCATGATAATCTGGCCACTCAGTGTATGTACATATTTGTGAATTACTTCTTTTTCTTCTCTGTTTTTCAATAGTATTTTCTTGATAATTCTGGCTTTGCACCATAATTTCTCTATATATGACTAACTGTTTTTACCTCCCCTCCATTTTTCTTTATCCATTTTTTCCTATTTCTGTCATAAATTATCATGATTTTATCATAATTTATTATTGTCTTATTTAAAAGATAAGCATTTCATTTTGTATTATTCACTGATAAAAATTAAATGGATTCAGTTTTCACCTACATAACATTCCCTTGATATATAAAGATAGATGATAGATAGATAGATAGATAGATAGATAGATACACACACACTGAGTAGCCAGATTATTATGATATCTTTTATTATATATCCTGTATAATAAAAGGCTAATATGAAAATTGTCCCCTTGACCAGGAGTTTGACCAGCAGGCAGGCTAGCCAACCACCCATGTCCCCTCCCTGGCCAGGCTGGCCGGACCCACCCATGCACAAATTCATACATATATACACTGAGTGGCCAGATTATTATGATCTCTGAACGCATAATAATCTGGCCACTCAGTGTGTGTGTGTGTGTGTGTGTGTGTGTGTACGTGAAAATCAGTGACTGCTAATAAACAGAAATCCCCATCGCTCTTGTTAAAACAAGAAGCGTAGGGTTTTTTGTTGTTTTTTTTTTTACCACCTGTACTCTTTAAAAAAAAGTTCTATGGAACTCATGAGAAGTGAAAGACTGAATATCTATAAATTGTCTTTCAAGTAAGGGTAAAACTTTCTTCTGAAGATTTTGTAATGAAGTCAGAAACATTTCTACAATGGACTAAAGCAAAATGATTTATATATATACAGTTGTGGTAGCATGAGAAATGTATTCACAATCTGTACTTTAAGAAGTTTTCCATTAATGCTATATTGAAATTCAACTTTAGAAAGGAATGTGTTATAGACAGTGTGAAGTTTTAGACAATTCTATGGCAAAAACATGCACTACAATTGTTGAAAAAGAACATATCCAAATATTTTGACAAGGCACAATATATCTTTGTTAAAAATATAAGGAAGGCATAATTCTTCATGATTGTGGATTTGCAATGGATTCTTAGATATGGTAACAAAGCATGAGCAAAAAAGAAAAAAATACCTAAATCGGGTTCCATCAAAATTAAAAACTTTTGTATGTTATATAAAAAATCAAGAAAGTGAAAAGACAACCTAGAGAATAAGGAAAAATCTTTGTATATAATCCTATATCATAAAAGGCAATGACCAGAACGACTGGTCGACCAATCGCTATGACACACACTGACCGCCAGGGGGCAGAAGCTCAATGCAGGAACTTCCCTCCGGTGGTCAGTGTGCTACCATAAGAGGTGTGCCACTTGACTGACTGGGATGAGCAGCTGCTCCCACTGTGAGTCCCAAGCCGACGGGCAGAAACCCGGGTTGCAATCATCACCTCCTCACCCTGGGCTCCTCCTCACTTCCTGCCACCTCTTCCAGATGCCCACAGGCTGTGCAGCCCTGCCACAGGGCTCATAGAGCTCACCCTTGAGGCAGCGAGGCAGGTTCATGGCCACTGTAGGACTGAAACCTACTTCTCTGCCTCTCAGTGCCATTGTCCCTGGGCCCAGCCCTAACCAGGTCCCCTGGAGAGGTGAATGCTCTGGCTTCACAGTAGATGCCAGACCAGAGAGCAGGCACTCAGAGGGTGGGTCCACAGTTGCTTGGTAGACAGGGATGAGCAGCATTCCTACAGTGGGCTGATCCCCGTAGGCCACAATCCCCATCAGTGCACAAATCCCATGCACCAGGCCTCTAGTATATTTGATAAATATCTAATATCCAGAATATAAAGGAACTTTTATAGCTTAAACAAAAAAAATAATAACAAATAACAAAACAGCTCTATTAAAATATGAGCAATGGACTTAAATAGACATTTCTCTAAAGAATATATACTAATGGCCAGCAAGAACATGAAAAGATGTTTAACATCATTAGTCATTAAGGAAATGCAAATCAGCACCACAATGAGATACCACTTCTCACACACTCACACAAACATGAAGATGGACACGATAAATGAATAAATGAGTGAATAAATAAATGAGTAAATAAAACATGTTGGTATGGAGAAAATGGACCCTTTATACATTGCTACTAAGACTGTAAAATGGATCAGCCATTCTGGAAAAGAGTTTGGCTATTCCACAAAAAGCTAAACATAGGTTAAACATACCCAGTAATTTCAGTCTTAGATATATATCAAAAAGAATTGAAAACAGGTGCTCAAACAAGTCCTTGGATGTGAATGCTCTTAGCAGTGCTATTTGAATAGCCAAAAGATGGAAACAACCCAGATATTCATCAGCCAGTGAATAGATAAAGAAATTGTGATATGTATACATATAATGAAATATTCTTCAACCATAAAAGGAATGAAGCTCTGATACATGGATAAACTTAGAAAACATTATGCTAACTGAAAGAAGACAAACTCCAAAGGTTACATATTCCATTTTTATGAAATATCCATAGTAGATGAAACAGTAAAAATGAAATGAAGAGTCATGGTTGCCAGGAGCATGATGAGGGTGAAATTGGGAGTCACTGTTTAATGAGTATAGGGTTTTTATTTTGAAGTGATGGAAATAAAGATAGTTATACAGCATTGCGAATGTACAAAATGTCATTGAATTGTTCACCTTAGAATGGTTAATTTAATATTACGTAAATTTTACCTCTAAAAACAGAAAATTGAGAGGATATTTTAATTTAAATTAATTGTTTAAAATATTGTATGAGTCTCCTTTTTTTCCCATTGACCTCTCCCCAGCCGCCCCCACCCTCCAGCACATGCCACATCCCCCTACTGTCTCTGTCCATTAGTTATGCTCATATACATGCATACAAGTTCTTTGGTTGATGTTTAAAAATAAATTAATATTACTTTTTTAAAGGTAGCTGTTCTAATCGTAGCATATTCATTTATTCTAATTACAGGACAACACCTGTACCATCTAGCAATGCAGTAAGAGGCTCAATAACTATTTAAATTAACATATTGTATTCTGGATTCTCCAGCAGTAGACCCAGAGTTAAGAATTTAATGCAAACTCTGAGTCAAAGCAGACCTTGAGACAAGAATTCACTTGGGTGGGAAATAAAATATCCATAGATATACTATATAGAGAGGAAGTGAGACAATGAAGAGAAGGCATACAGTGAAAGATGCATTATCAAATGACTATCACTAGGCAGTGGAACTTACTCCACTGAGAAAACCCTGGGTATAGTAAAAGCCTCTGTTTCTGAGTTATCCTGCCCAAATGACAAGGCAATTGGAATATTTATATACCAACTCCTATAGTCATTGGTTGTGGACTGCTTTCAAGGGGAAGTTATTTTACCAGCAGTTGTGGCATGCCAACTTGGAAAGAAAAAGGCTTTTGTGACCAGAGAAAACCATCAGAGAAAAATAATGTGAGTCTTCATAGTTTGAAGCCCAAAAGTGTGCACTGAAATGGTGAGGATATTTTGCTTTATTTATTTTTAAATATATTTTATTGACTTCAAAGAGGAAAGGAATAGGAGAGGGAGATGGAGAGGGAGATGGAGAGGGAAAGGAAGATAGAAACATCAATAATGAGAATCATTGATTAGCTGCCTTCTGCACACCCCCTACTGGAGATCAAGCCCACAACCCAGGCTTGTGACCTTGACCAGAATCGAACCTGGGATCCTTCAGTCCTCAGGTCAGCACTCTATATATTGAGCCAAACCAGCTAGGGTTATTTTCTTTTATTTTAATACACAGATCTAAGGAAGAGCCCTGTGATGGTGGCTTCATAGGCAATAATTTATTTAGATGGGCCTGAAGTGTGTTGATTAAGAGAAATTGGGAAAAAGTTGCTTCTCATTACTGTAGCACAGTTATCCTATATTATAAAGAGAAAATATGCAAATTGACCATCACACCCTTGCACAAGATGGCTGCCCCCATGCAGTCACAAAATAGCCATCACAAGATGGCCAGCAGGGGAGGGCAGTTAGGGGCAACCAGCCCAGCACGGAAGGGCAGTTGAGGGCAACCAGGCCTGCAGGGGAGGGCAGTTGGAGGTGACCAGGCCTGCAGGGGAGGGCAGGTAGGGCAACTAGGCTGGCAGGAGAGTGGTTATGAGGTGATCAGGCTGGTGGCAGGCGAGTGATTGGGAACCAGCAGTTCCAGATTGTGAGAGCGATGTCTGACTGCCAGTTTAAGCCAGATACCTCAGGGGTCTCATATAGAAGAGGGTGTAGGCTGGGCTGATGGACACCTTCCCCTCAGTGCACAAATTTTGTGCACTGGGCCTCCAGTACTTTAGTAAATTTTATTTTTATTAAACAGCATTACTTTATGCAATTACATAAAACATTTAAGTTGTATGTGGATCCTTTTATTAAAGAAAGCAATTTTTAGCAATCCCTAAGAATAAGTCTTGGCAACTTAAGGTTTTCCAGGACTATAGTTCAAGAAGTAGTTCTCTAATTCAGTAATTCTTAACCAGGGACAATTTTAACCCCAGAGGACATATAACAACATCTCAAGCATTTTTTTGTTGTCACATTGAAGGTGAGGAGTGCTGCGTGCATAGAGGTGGTAGAGGCCAGGCATGCTGCTTTACATTCTACAATGCACAGGACAGCCTCCCACAATAAAGAATTATTTGGTCCTATATGTCAATAGTTCCAAGGCTAAAAATACGTTTCTCCAAACCAGCACTCTCCAATAGAATTCTCTGTAATTATGAAAATATTTCATATCTATGCTGTCCAGTACTGTGGCCACTAGTCACTTGCATTGAACATTTAAAATGTGGCTGGTGTACCTGTGTGTCAAGAATGATGTAATGGCCGAGACAGGTTTGGCTCAGTGGATAGAGCATCGGGCTGTGGACAGAAAGGTCCCAGATTCGATTCCTGTCGGGGGCATGTACCTTGCTTGCGGGCACAACTCCAGTAGGGGGTGTGCAGGAGGTGGCTGATTGATGTCTCTCTCTCATCGATGTTTCTGACTTTCTATACTTCTTTTTTTCTCTCTGTAAAAAATAAATAAAAACATATTTAAAGAAAAGAATGATGTAATGAACTGAGGAAATAAATATGACTTATATCTTCACAATCTTTGAAATCACACTTCGTGGTCTATTAGGGATGACAGATTCTTAGAAAAACTTATTGTAAAAGAATTTTGTGTTATAACAGAGGATAAGTAACATGCTAAATTTGAGGCATCAGGACTCAGACAGATAATTAATAGTTCTCTAAGGCAAATTTCCACTCTTAGCTCTCTGTAATGTGTAAAGCTGTATTACATGAAAAAAAAAATCGTTATGCAACTCATTGTCCATCTTATTTTATATTTTTGTCAGAAAATACATATAAAAGGGATCAGATGGGTAGTTTGACTTTATTTAAAAATCCTATTGAATTTCTCAAAATAGGTTATCAAGGAAGTCCATTAAAATATTGATTTTTTTTTAAGAGAAACCAAGATGGCAGCATAGGTAAATACCTAAACTGCTGCCTTGCACAACAAGTTCAAAACTACAGTATAACTAAAAGATAGAAGGGGCATCATTCAGAACCACAGGAATGCTGGCAAAGTAGAAATTCTACAATTAGAAGGAAAGAGAGGTGCTCATGGAGACTCTGAAGAGCTGCAAAAAGCTGAGGTACAGAGACATGTGCATGGAAAGGATGGGTGGTGGAATTCCTGGCTGGTTTCTGCTAGCGGGAGGGAGACAGAAACTCTTGACTGCCCTGAAACCCAGTTCCAGGTGAGAGTCATACAGAGAAAGTATGGACTGCTGTGAAAAGGGAGGAGTGCATGGAAATTAGGGGAGCTGTGAAAAGGCAGAGGTCTAAAGTCGCACAAATGTGAGTGCACACACAGAGGACTGATTGCTGATTGTGCCACTAGCTTTCTCTAGTGGGAGGGAGACAGGACCACCCTAATGCACTAAAATCCACTTCCGACTGCATTGAACCCAGTTTCAGGCGAGACACTGGGGACCCAGACTCATACAGGTCCCTGGAGCACACAGAAACTCAGGGGAGCCAGAAAGGCAGAGGTATAGAGGCACATGCACATGCCCATGGAGAGGGCTGCAGCAATTAGCAAGGGACACAGACTCAGGAGCTGCAGAGGGCAGGAATGATGGGAAGCCAAAGCTATCTCTGCTCAGCTCTGATACTCCACTCCATCCAAGTTGAACAGAGAGACTATGGCAATTTTGCATGTCTTGTATCATAAGGCTGACCCCAGCACAGAAGTTCTCCTGGCATAAACATAGCTGACCCTCACAATCAATTGGCTTGGAGGCCAATTCCCCCCAGTGATACCAACAACAATCAAGACTTAATTACAACAAGGCTGTACATACAGTCCACAAAAGGGTGCACCAAGAGAGTCCACCTCAGGTAACTGGTGAGGGGGAGCTACTGAGTCATATAGGACACCTAGCACACAAAGCTACTTTACCAACTCAGAGAAGCAGCGAAAATGCTGAGACAAAGGAACAGATCACAAATGAAAGAAATGGAGAAAAACAAACAACTGGATACAGAGTTCAAAACCACAGTTATAAGGTTTTTCAAAAATTTCCTAGAAAAGATGGATAAATTTAGCAAGACCCAAGAGGAGATGAAAAAGGACCAACTAGAGATGAAAAAGGACCAACTAAAAATTAAACATACACTGACTGAAATAAAAAATATTATACAGAAACTTAACAGCAGACTAGAGGAATGCTAGAATCAAGTCAAAGATTTGAAATACAAAGAAGCAAAAAACACTCAACTGGAAAAGAAAAAAGAATTCAAAAATTTGAAGATAGTGTATGGAGCCTCTGGGACAACTTCAGGCATACCAACATCCATATTATGGGGGTTCCAGAGGAAGAGAGAGAGCCAGATACTGAAAACCTACTTGAAGAAATAATGAATGAAACCTTCCCCCACCTGGTGAAATAGAATTACAAGTCCAGGAAGTGCACAGAACCCCAAACAAAAGGAATCCAAAGAGGACCACACTAAGACACATCATAATTAAAATGCCAAGAGCAAAAGACAAAGAGAGAATATTAAAAGCAGCAAGAGAAAAACAGTTAATTACCTATAAGGGAGCACTCATACGATTGTCAGCTGATATCTTAACAGGAATTATGCACGCCAGAAGGGAGTGGCAAGAAATATTCAAAGTGATGAATAGCAAGAACCTATAACCAAGATTACTCTACCTAGCAAAGCTATCATTCAGAATTGAAGGGCAGATAAAGAGCTTCACAGATAAGAAAAAGCTAAAAGAGTTCATCAACACCAAACCAGTATTATATGAAATGCTGAAAGGTACTCTTTAAGAAGAGGAAGAAGAAGAAAAAGGTAAAGATAAAAATTATGAACAACAAATACATGCTTGTCAACAAGTAAATCTAAAAATCAAGTGAATAAAAAAATCTAATGAACAGAATTAACAGGTAAATATAATAGAATCAGGAACATAGAAAGGGAGTAGAGTGACAGTTCTCAGGGGGAAAGTGGGGGTGGGGTCCAGGGAGAAACTGGACAAAAATCATACACCTATGGATGAGGACAATGCAGGTGGAGGTAAGGGCAGTGGGAGGGGTTGGAGTCAGGTGGAGGGAAGCTATGGGGGGGAAAAAGAGGAGCAAATGTAATAATCTGAACAATAAAGATTTATTAAATTACAATAAAATAAAATATTGATTTTTTTCATAAAGGATCATATAAATGGCATGACAGTCCCCTTAACATTTTATTCAAGCTTAAAATGAGTCTTGCATTTAAAGCAAACTTGTTCAGAAAAATTGTTGGAGCACTTACCAAAAAATTTAACAGGGATCACAGTGTAAAGTATATGATTATCTAAAAAACTGATGGGCCACCTAAGCTGTGAGAACATTTAAATCTGAATCTAATATATGATTAGGCACTGTCACATCTTTCTTTGAAGCTTAAGTAACTCAATATTCCCTGTAGGATACCCAGTGATTCAAAGTGACACATGTACTTTCAGCTCATTTCCTTCCCAGTGTGCTGGTACAATTTGTAACCATAGACATATGTGAGAAAATCTATTAGTCTTGAAAGCTAGAACCTACCAAAAATATTTTGTTACCTAAACAAATAAATTAATGATGACATAAGATAAACATAAACTTGCAATAGGCTATAAAGAACAAAACCAGTTTATGAATTTAGAACAGAACAAAAATGAGATTAGCCACACAACCAGTCAGATAATAATGTTTTCTCTATCTATTGAAAAACCATATTTGAGGGAAAAATCTTCCTTATAGGACAATTCATATATATATATGAATTGAGGTGGAGTTTAATTTTTCCTCCTGCCTTGAGTGTAAGCTAGACTTGATAATTTGCTTTCAAAGAATATAGAAAGGGAGAAATAATAACTTTACAATGAAGAAGAAATCCAGCAGGCACCACCTTAAATAAGTGGTCAAGTTTAGCATCACCAATGACAATCATATTGATATCTTGCCCCTCGTAATGTAATGTTGTTATTGGTGAAAGTGGGGTGTCCATCGGTGGAAGTCCAGTGAGTGCTTGGGGGCGGTGAGGTCAGGTCCTAATGATATCTCGAGAAAAATGAATTTTCTGAGATTCACACAGGAGGATGAGTGATTTTTATTTGCATGGAATTGCATCCCTGGGTTTGCAAAGACCCTTTTCCGTTAATCCAGTCCTGGAAAATGTGCAGCTGGGAATTCAGTAGAGCTAGAAGCAGAGCCAATGTCCAAAGTTTCTGTTAGATGGTGGAGCTGGATCTGGTATAGCATTAGACTAGTTTCAGTCCATTAGTCCATTGTGTGGGGTCCATATGGCCATGGGCCACGCAGGCAAATGCAGGAGCGTGAAAGCACCCTGCAACAAGAGGCCCAAAAGAAACAAGAGAGCAAACTCTTTTGTTTAGGAGGTTAAGTATCTTTAAAAATCTTCCTATGCCTTTTCACAACTCATCACATTGCAGGCATAGGAAGATTTTTAAAGATACTTACCCTCCTAAACAAAATTACAATTCCTGTAACTCCAGTCTAATCATGAGAAAACTTCAGTCACAGCTTCAGAGACATTCTGCCAGAGAATAGTGGGGTTGGTAAACTAGGTGAAAAAGGTAAAAAGATTGAGAAGTACAGATAGGTAGTTACAAAATAGTCACAGGATTAAAGTATAGAATAGGGAATATAGTCAATAGTATTGGAATAACGATGTATGGTGCCAGGTGGGTACTTGAAATATCAGAGGGATCACTGTGTGAAGTATATGATTGTCTAACCACTATGCTGTATACTTGAAACTAATACAAAATACTGTTGAATATAAATTGTAATTTAAAAAAAATTAAGAAAAAGAGACATTCTGCAAAATACCTAACTAGTCCTCTTCAAAATTCTCAGGGTCAGGGGGAAAAAAAAGAAACAGGAAAAAGCTAAGAAACTTTAGGACTAAAGGAGACCAAAAGGTCATGATGATTAAATGCAATGTGAGATCCTGGATTGGATCTTGAAACAGAAAAGGGCATTACTGGAAAAATTGGTGACATCTGAATAAAGTCTGTCATTGTGTTAATAGTATTGTAGCAGTGATTCTTTTTTTTTTAATTAAATCTTTATTATTCAGATTATTACATTTGTTTCTCTTTTTTCCCCTCCATAGCTCCCCTCCACCCAGCTCCCACCCCTCCCTCTGCCCTTAGCTCCCTCCCATTGATCTCATCCATAAGTGTATGATTTTTGTCCAGTCTCTCCCTGTACACCCCTCACCCCTTCCCCCCTGAGAATTATCAGTCCACTCCCTTTCTGTGCTCCTGATTCTATTATACTCACCAGTTTATTCTGTTGATCAAATTTTTAATTCACATAATTTTTACATTCACTTGTTGATAGATACGTATTTGTTGTTCATAATTTTTTGGCTTTTACCTTTTTATTCTTCCTCTTCTAAAAGAGTTCCTTTCAACATTTCATATAATACTGGTTTGGAGTTGATGAACTCCTTTAGCTTTTTCTTATCTGTGAAGCTCTTTATCTGCCCTTCAATTCTGAATGATAGCTTTGCTGGATAGATTATTCTTGGTTGTAGGTTCTTGCTATTCATCACGTTGAATATTTCTTGCCACTCCCATCTGGCCTGCATCGTTTCTGTTAAGAAATCAGCTGACAGTCGTATGGGTGCTCCCTTGTAGGTAATGAACTGTTTTTCTCTTGCTGCTTTTAATACTCTCTCTTTGTCTTTTGCTCTTGGTATTTTAATTATGATGTGTCTTGGTGTGGTCCTTTTTGGATCCCTTTTATATGGGGTTCTGTGTGCTTCCTGGACTTGTAAGTCTATTTCTTTGACCAGATGTGGGAAGTTTTCAGTCATTATTTCCTTAAATAGGTTTTCAGTATCTTGCTCTCTCTCTTCTTCTGGCACCCCCACAATTCTGATGTTGGTACGCTTGAAGCTGTCCCAGAGTCTCCTTACATTGTGTTCACATTTTTGGATTCTTTTCTCTTCTTGCTTTTCCAGTTGAGTGTTTTCTGCTTCTTTATATTTCAAATTTTTGACTTGATTCTTGCCTTTCTCTAGTCTGCTGTTAGAACTCTGTATAATATTTTTTATTTCAGTCAGTGTATGTTTAATTTCTAGTTGGTCTTTTATCATCTTTAGTTGGACCTTTTCCATCTCTAGTTGACTCTTTTGCATCTCTAGTTGGTCCTTTTTCATCTCCTCTTGGCTCTCTCTAAGTTTATCCAACTTTTCTAGCATATTCTTAAAAAACCTTACAAGCATGGTTTTGAACTCTATATCCAGTCGTGTTTTTTCCTCCATTTATTTTGTTTGTGATCCCTGCCCTTGTCTCGGCATTTTCACTATGCCAGCGAAACTTCTGTGTTGAATTCAGCTTTATGATACCAGATGCAAAGCCGCAGAAGCCTCTGCTGAGCTTGGGAGGGTGGAGTCTCAGGGCTTAAGGGTCCGCCTTGCCTTCCAGTCGGCCCCGCCCTCCACGGCCCCTGAGTCTCACGTGACTGGGTAATGGCTGGAGCGGTCCTTATGTGCGCACCCGCAGTGCCTCTAACCGCTGCCTTTCCGGCTCCCCTGCGCACCAGGACCACACGAGTCTAGGTCCCCAGGGTTTCGCCCAAAACAGGGGCCCAGTGGAGTCAGAAGTGGCACAGTTCGGAGGGTCTGTCTCCCGCCCACACTCGAAAGCCAGCGGCACAATCAGCAATCTGTCCTGTGCGCAGCACCGTGTGCGTGGAGACCAGACCTGATCCTCTGCGACTCCCCTAAATTTCCGTGCACCTCTCCCTTTTCACAGTCCAAACTCCCCCCGTATGAGTTTCGGCTGGATCTGGGGTTTAGTGTCGTAAGATAAGGGGTTCAATGCCGTTGGGAGTCTCCGTTTCCCTCCCGCCAGAGAAAGCCAGCCAGGTACTCCGGCACCCGCTCTCTCAGCGCGCATCTCAGTACCTCAGCTTTTTGCAGCTCCTCTGGGTCTCCGTGAGCCCCTCTCTTTCCCTCTAGCTGTAGAATTTCCACTCATCCAGCTTTCCTGTGGTTCTGGATGATGTCCGTTCTGTCTTTTAGTTGTAGTTTTGAAATTGTTGTGCGAGGCAGCAGTGTAGGGGTTTACCTATGCCGCCATCTTGGATTCTCCTGTAGCAGTGATTCTTTAAAACGTTTAAATAAATGTACCATGGATATATAAAACATTATCATTAAAATTTGTGTCTCAGGCACATGGCAAAGGGTTCGATACATAGGTACTTTTTATAAGCACAATATTGAATGAAGAGATGGTATTTTTGTTTGCATTTTGACAAAAGGCTAATATTCTAAAAAGTTCAAATCATGATTCGTATAGATAGAAATATAAAATGAATATGTGAAAACATTGTGTTAAGTCGTTAACTAATGCATGAATCAGTAAGATGTTAAAACTGGTTCAAAGGAGAGTCTGAAGAACAGACACATATACACAATCAGAGAAGCTAATAAGAAGTTGATAACAGATGCAATGCTGGTGACTATCCTCATAGAAAAATCAATTGCATTGCATGAGATAAGTACATTTGCACAATGACTGACATGCAGACCCTTAAAAGAATCAGATGATTTCTTAAGTTTTTGTTAGACAAAGTATAGGATTCCATTGAAAAGACACATAGCAATCTTTTAATCATTTCAGAGTCTTTCATGATTTCTTTTAACAGTTTGTATCAGGAACTTGAACCAAATTAAACCAATAATCAAAAAGTAACCCAAGTAAATTTAATTTAAAAAATAGGAACAGAAGGTATTTATTTGCATAAACTCAATGCAAATGCTAATGTTATATTAAAGTAAATACCAGATTACTATTTGGTTTTTATTTGTTGTGTTTTTTTATTTCACAGTATGAATAAGAAAAGCTATTATTTTCATTCTTTTAGAGATTATAAAATGAAAGCAAAATCAAAATGTCAAAATACTTACCAACTCCAAATAGACTGTATGCTTTTATATTGTACCCCCTGTTTGCTTTTTATAAATCTCAAATTCTTCTTACTTCATTCATGATTTATAAGCTGTTTTACTAAGTGGAATCCCATTATTATCTGGGTTTGAACTTTAACTCTATTTTTAACTAACCTGGTAACTGGGAGAATGTTTAATATATTTGAGTCTCCATTTCTTCAATTATAAACCTGGGATAATAATGAAAATATCTACTTCATATGGTTGTCATTGTGAGAATTAAATATCTTAATATAAGCCTGGGACATGATTACCAGCCATGACCTGCCTAGTTAGGAATTTATGATCAGACTATCCTGTGTGGTCACTGGGCCTGCCAGGCCTGACAGGCCCCCCTGCCCCAGCTTGTTGGATTTAGTATACAGTCCCTTTTTTGTTCACATTTTATTAATTAGATCGATGTGTGATGTTCTGATCATATAGCCATAATATCTTCTTAACAGCAAAGCAAGTTTTAATAAACATATTAACCCATTTTAAAAATTAAAAAAGCAAAATTGATCCTATGGGATTACATGACCATGAGGGAGAAACAGAAGGATATATACCAGGATATTCAAATGTAACAACTCAAAGAGAGTGAAAGAAAAATAAGAGGAAAAATGTATTAAACTGTATAAACATGAAAAAGTACAATGTAAATATTACCACAAATATATAACCATTGAATAAGTGCCTGGGCAAGGGCTACAAGTTAATATAGAAAAGTAATATGTTAATGTATTATTGGGTGGTGGAAGTGGGGACTTTTTGTTTTCAAATATTGTTTTAATACTCTGTTTTATTCTGTAGAGAGATATGGGGCGGAATGGAAGCCCTCACAAACATAGTACAAGGAATACTCACTTAATATTGTTGATAGGTTCTACAGCTTACATATAATAAAACCAGTTTTACCATAGGTTAATTGATAAAAACAAGAGTTAAGTTCCTTTGGCATCTCATCAACATTATTGCGAAATTATGTTGAACAAAATGATGTTATTCCTGTATTTGCCATGTGGGCACTCAATAAATGGTAGTTATTTGGGCTAGCTGGCTTTAATTAATCTATACTACCAGAGATTGCACCTTTGCCAGAAGCTTCATGAATATCTATCTTCAGTCAGAAGTATCAGCATATAGATATGCCAAAGGAATGCACCACTACTTAGGTCGCAATAGTAAGCGTGTATTATTCCTTTACTCCTGATTTGAACCCTCAGTGGCTCCCAGTCGCTCTCAGGATAAAAGCCATTTATAAATTTACAGTGGTGTGTTGGAGCTGGTCCTAAAAGCCAGTTGTGTGCATGTCTTTCCACTGAACCATTCATTCCGTGATAACAGATTGGTAGCTTGAAATCAACCATAATGGAAGTGTTATCACCATAGAAATTGGCAAATGCTACAATTAGGGCTCCTTAGGTTCTCAGAGCCAGTTATCTACCATTTATTTACCAGCATTTCACTGCTTTTATGGCCCTTCATGGTCTCACTCCATGTGACCCCTCAAGCCTTAGCTCTCTAAAATATCCTTACTCCTTGTTTCTGCCTCTCCATGCATGGTCCCTCTCTTAGGAACAATCTCATCCTCCCTTTGCACCTTTGCTTGGCTAGATTGTAATCTCCATATACATCAGCTCATACAAAGATTCCTGGGCATTTCAAACTGGGACCCCTGTATCTTCAATGTGTGACCTCGGCACATTTATCTTATCCTTTGTTGTATTGTATTTTAATTGTCCATTATATTCTCTTCTAGAGTGCAAGTTTCTTGAGATCTTTTTATACTTGTTTGTACTTTTATGCATCCATACATAATGAATAAATAATTAATGCATGAGTGAATAAATAACTCAATGGGATGAGTGAATGAGTGTTC
Organism: Lasiurus cinereus; assembly: GCA_011751065.1. Classification (NCBI taxonomy): domain Eukaryota; kingdom Metazoa; phylum Chordata; class Mammalia; order Chiroptera; family Vespertilionidae; genus Lasiurus; species Lasiurus cinereus. Next base: position 7,382,520 of record JAAGEH010000029.1, on the reverse strand, counting down.
AGTACTGGTTCATTGTGTAGGAAAATTATAACATTTCAGATATTACCTTGCATGGTGCTACGGTGTGAATGTTTGTGTCCCCAAAAACACATGTTGAAATCCTAATGCCCAATGTGATGGTTTTAGGAGATGGGAACTTTGAGAGGTGCTTAAGTCATGAGGATGGAACCTTCACAAATGGGAATAATACCCTTAAAAAGAAGTGCCAGACAAATCCCTAGCCCCTCCCACCATGTGGAGACACAATGAGAACGTACCAAGTATGAATCAGGAAGAGGACCCTCATTAGATGTTGGTTTCTTGATCTTAGACTTCCCAACCTCCAGTACCATGAAAAGTAAATTTCTGTTATTTATAGGCTACTCAGTCTGTGATATAATTTTATGGCAGTCTAAATGGACTAAGACACATGGGGAAAGGAACTCAGAATTACTGCCTGGCCTGGATCTTTTAATAAAATCCTAGTGTAAAATAGAACCAGCATCTGGATGGGCAGAAATACCAAGGACCTGAACTGGTGATTCTTCCTAGCAGCTACCAGATAGTACAGATTATAGCCATATTTTAAAAATATGAAGTGGTTAGATTAGAGGAAACCTCTAAGGCATTTGTTCTAATGACCATCAGAATCACTTGAGAAGCTTAAAAATGCACAGGCTGCATCCCAGGACAATTATATTGGACTTTTGACAGGAAAACCACCATCAGCCTCTTTTTTATTTCTAGTAATCCAATTAGCCAAAGTTGAGCCCAAAATAAGGTCATCTCATTCTCGTACTCTCCTTCTAGCATAGGTGGAATTAGGGGAAGCATTTTCAATAGCCAGTTTTTCTGCAGTCTTTCTTAGACACATATATTATTTCATTGGCAATTTGTGAATAGTTGCATATGTTAACAAAGCTTGACTGCAAAAAATGTCTGCTCCCACACATTCCGCTCCCATCTTGACACTGCATAACTGTTGGTGAAGGCAATTTCAACAATGAACAAGTGGGAGAAATAATTACATTTTATGTAAATATGTATGCATTTAAAATCAAAAGGACATATGTAATAACATTAAGATTTTAAGTGAAGGACAATACTTAAAATAAGATTCCACTGTAAACAAATTTCTCAGCAGTAGAAAGCGTTGTCTTTACAGATGTCAAAGATATGGATGAGAAAATGTTTTTCTATAAAGCTTAAGATTTGAAATTTGCTTTTTATATTAATGTATACACTTCATCACCCAATCATGTGTGCTTTCTAATTCAATTTGAAGAGTTGCTAGGGCTCACTTCTAAAACTGAAAGGTAATGGCTGTGGTACATGATATTCTGATTGGCTTATTTATATGATAATTGTTAATGCAGTAAAATAAATATATATTTTAATGTACTAATATATAATACTAGAGGCCTGGTGGATGAAATTCGTGCACGGGGTGAGGGGGAGTGTCCTTCAGCCCAGCCTGCTTCCTCTCCAATCTAGGACCCCTTGAGGGATGTCTGACTGCTCATTTAGGCCCAGTCCTAACTGGATTGGGTCAAAACGGGCAGTCGGACATCCCTCTCACAATCCAGGACTGCTGGCTTCCAACTGCTCACCTGCCTGCCTTCCTGATTGCCCCTAACTGCTTCTGCCTGCCAGCCTGATCACCCCTAACCACTCCCCTGCCAGCCTGATTGATGTCTAACTGCTCCCCTGCCAGCCTGTTTGCCCCTAACTTCCCTACCCTATAGGCCTGGTCACCCCTAACTGTACTCCCCTGCAGGCCTGGTCACCCCTAACTGCCCTCCCCTGCAGGCCTGGGTCTCTCCCAACTGTCCTTCTCTGCAGGTCTGGTCACCTCCTAATTCTCTCCTCTGCTGGTCTGGTCACCCCCAACTGCCTTCCATTGCAAGCCTGGTCTTTGCCAACTGCCCTCCCCTGCTGGCCATCTTGTGGTGGCCATCTTTTGTCCACATGGGGGCAGGATCTTTTGACCATATGGGGACAGTCATCTTGTGTGTTGGAGTAATGGTCAATCTGCATATTACCCTTTTAGTAGATAGGATAGAGGCCTGGTGCATGGGTAGGGGCCAGCTGGTTTGCCCTGAAGGGTGTTCCAGATCAGGGTGGGTGTTCCCTTGGGGAACGGGGTGGCCTGGGTGAGGGTCCTGTGGTGGTTTGCAGGCTGACCATGCCCCCCAGTTACCCAAGCAGAATCCCTGGTATCTGGGATTTATTTATCTTCTACAATTGAAACTTTGTAGCCTGGAGTGGAGCCAATCCTTCTGCTTGCTCTGTGGAGGCAGCCATTGGAACTTTGTTAACTTAAGCGGAGGCTTGGACCAAACAGGGTGTGTGGAAAGCTTGGCTTCCTCCATCACCAGGGGCAACCTAAGCCTCCCTTCTGCTCTCTCTGTGGCCATAGCCATTTTGGTTGGGTTAATTTGCATACTAGCTCTGATTGGCTGGTGGGTGTGACTGGTCGGCATGGTTGGTGGGTATAGTGGAGGCACAGTCAATTTGCATATTGCTCTTTTATTAGATAGGATATTTAAAAGAAACAGTAAGAATCAAAATGGCCTGAGAAGAGACTTTCTAGTGTGTTTCTGGCTTTGGACAGAGTACAAACCACACCTTGAAGGTAGTTATCTACTTCCATCTTTAAAAGACTCTGCCCATGGACTGGATGATGTATAAGTGAAAAATACAGACGAAAAATTTCAAATGATAGAAATGCCCAGAAGAGGACCAGATGTTAATGTTCCTTCTTAACTGAACTCAGCTCAGCCTTTACCTTTTCTGCTGTGCAGTTAGAGCAGTGGTTCTCAAAAGTTGAGCACTCCTCAGAATCACCTGGAAGTTTTGTTTCAGTGTGTCTGTTTCAGTTGGTCAGAAGTGAAACCTGACAATGTGCATCTCTAACAAGTTTTCCCTCGGTGTTACTAGTCCTCTGACCGCAATGTGAAAACCAGCCCTCTGGAGAAAGGGAAAGCTCTCTCTTTTTCTTAAATTATTTATTGTTGAAAGTATTACATATGTCCCCTCTTTGCCCCATTGACCCCTTCTAGCCTGCCCTTACCTCCCAACACAGGTCTTTATCCCCCTGTTGTCTGTGTCCATTGATTATTCTTTTATGCATACAAGTTCAATGGTTGATCTCTTACCCTACACCTCCGCCCACTCTCCCCTGCCTTCCCTCTGAAGTTTGAGGGTCTGATCGATATTTCTCTGTCTCTGATGTGTTTTTGTTCATAAGTTTATGTTGTTCATTATATTCCACAAATGAGTAAGATCATGTGATGGCATATATCTTTCTCTCATTGGCTTATTTCACTTAGCATAATGCTCTCCAGCTCCATCCATGCTGTTGCAAATGGTAACAGTTCTTTCTTTTTTACTCTCTTTGCTTGTTAGATTTCCCTAAGCCTTTTTCCAGTTTCCCAGGAGCCCTCCTGTTCAGTAGCTTGCTTCCTTCCCTCCTTGTTTAATAATAATAATCATAGCAGCAGCTAGCATTTATTGAGTACTAAGTACTATGCACTGTACACACATCACAACAAACTTTGAGGAAGGTACTATTACCATCTCCATTTTGCAGATGGGAAAACAAATAAAATTTTTGCCAAAGATCACATAGCTGAGATGAGACTCTGGCTCCAAAATCCAGAATCTTAATTTGTTTCAGATAAGCCATTTTGTGCTCTGATGTTCAGAAGAAAAACATTCTTAGTATGAGACTGAGGGCGGTAGTTGGACTGGAGGGAGAACTTAGTTGAGCAGGCACTGCACTTACAGGATGGCAGTGAAGTGGGACCTGAGCATCCTATTAAAGGGAGGATACAATGATTTGTCTCCTCCTTCTCCAGGGCCATCCTGGCTGCTATACCTTCTCCTGCCCAGCATTTGACAGGTTCGAGGCAGTTCTGAGGGAGAATCCAGAAGTTGCAATATGCAGAACAGGGATTTTGTGGGCAATTGTTCCTGGGAGTGAATCTGAGATACTGTGCACATTCAGATACTATTTACAGTCTTATGGGAATAATATAAAATGTCATGTCAAGAGGGCCTTCATGATGTTGACTATAGAAAAACTTCAGACCTTGGATTATGTGTCAATGATTTTATTTTGTCCTTTATTGTTGAGTGACAGATCTTTACATTGACATGTTATTGGTAGTTTTTTAAGGAAAGTTCTCCTCTTTCGTCAGTTCACACATTGTATTATAATTACTGATTTACAGTTTTTGTTTGTAAATACAGAACATCCAATTATGAAAATGCACTGAGTTTTGAGACTTGCTGTTTTGAATTTGCAAGCCCTTGAAACAGAAATGGTTTTAGGTACATGTATTAGGATTTGAATCCATAGCATATCTTTTAAAACTGAGAAATTTCTATGCCACGTTTTTCTAGCCATGGGTAGGATTTTACTTTAAAATTTGAAGGATGAATTTAGTTTATATGAAAAGAAATATAAGAAGTTTTGCATACCAAATCAAATCTTGCATACAGTGTATGCATCTGTTTCGTTGTCATTTTCAGTACAAGATGCTGTACACTATGTTGTAGAGACAGTTTGGAGGTAACATCTGATATCATATAGAGAAGGCACTGTAGATTTCCTTTCCCTATCCCCTTAGCTTCAGGGTGGTAGGTAGACACGTGGGTCAGGCCAGAAGTTTTAGTTTATTGACTGGAGCAAACCTCAACCAATAAGCAAAAAGGAATGAGAGTAGGTCAGTAGAAACCACAACCCTCTCTCCCCTCACTGGGATAATTTTTCAAATATTTTTTTTTATTTCATAGAGGAAGGGGGAGAGAGAGAGAGATTAACGATGGGAGAGAATCATTGTTCAGCTGCCTCCTGCATACCCCACACTGGGGATCAAGCCCCCAACCTGGGTATGTGCCACAAGCAGGAATCAACCATGACCTCCTTGTTCATAGGTTGATTCTCAACCACTGAGCTACCCCAGCTGGGCCTCACTGGGACAGTTTTGAGGCATATTCTACAAGTTCTCAGAGGTCCTCAGTAATCTATTCAATAAAGCATTCTCAATTATTTCTTCCCCTTCCTGGGATCACCTCCTAAATAAATCACTTGTATGCAAATCTTTTTTTTTTAAGTGGGAACTGAGACTGAGACACCATGATGGGCACGGATATTGTTACTTTGGGGCTTTGGTGGACATAGTTACATGTTGGAGATATTATATTATGTATGTATGTACTAGTATAACCTGTGTAGTATTAAGCCAGACTTTATTAGATTATTATCAAGATTTCCAATCCGTATCGGAAGCAGTTAAAATAAAAATAAAATAGTTAAAATTGGACAAGTTTTTTGGCCAAATGCTTTAATATCTGAATGTATAATTAAACAAGTAAAGGGGAAAGGAAATTATTAGCAACTCTATCTTTAAATACAACTGATGCCCAACAAAGTCATGAAGAAAATCCTTTGTGTTGGTAAACTGAAGGCCTGTTCTAGCAGACTTGTGTGTTTATTGTTCTGTTTCTGACCATTTTATTCCAAACAAATGGACTTGCTTGTCATTATTCCCACCCTTCCCTAGCACAGGGCCCCCATTCTTTGAAACAGTAACTAATTCAGTTCCAAAAAGAATATGAAGAGGGCGGGTGTATATAAAAGGACTGGAGTAAAAAGTGTGGCACATTTCCATTGTGGATTCCATGCCAGTGGAAGGTTGATGGCAGAACATGGTGGGAAATAAATTGGCTCAATCTCCAGGGGACTCCTGAAGTTCAAATGCTGCCCCTGAGAGTGGCAAATGTTCTTTCTCACCTTCTTTGATTTATAGCTTAGATGACTCAAAGCCAAGCACTGATGAGCTAGAAGTGGGCTTCATTGCTTGTTTTCGCCTGCTGAGCAGTTTAGAGATTTCAAAATAAACTCAACTGCAACCTATGGCATAGTACATGTGTTAAACCAAACACTGTAACTTTGAGTTGACAATACTGTATAACCCCACCCAATCTCTTGTTCAGAAGTAACGTCGTTATCAAAGATTTATAAAGTAAAAAATCCATAAATTATTTTCACATATCTAGAGGAACTTATGCTGGGTAAAATCATGATTTCATATGTATGAATTTATTAATGTGATTTGTATTTACAATTTTCATTTAGATTTTTAATCATGTATTTGGGTTAAATTAGGAGAAATATATATTTTCTAGCAATATATAATGTGCAGAGAAACATAAAAACTAGGTAATATATTTTATGAAAGAGGGCACAGAGTTTATCAGGCATAAGAACTTTGAATTCTATTTGTTTGTTGTGACTTCAGAAAGGTTGTTCTGAGAATAGAGAATCCCATTTAAGAAACCTAACACATACATAGTTCTCTCAGTAACAGAGTTAAAATACTGACTTCAAGGGTTCATTTGAAAAAGGCTACAGAATTTTTGCATGTGGGAAATAGATTTATATTCTTACACACTGCACTTGGTTTCTATTCAAAGCAAAAATAACTAAACATGGATGTTGGCTATCCTTTCACATTCTAAAATAATCTATTCCTTCAGGGCACTTACTCTCAATCCTGACTTTGTGATACTTCAGATCATCTTTAATTTACTCCAAAGATTTTTTTTTAGAAGAGGCAGAAAAGTACTTGGTAGTTGGAGAGTGAGGGCAAATACATATTCTTAAAAGAGGAGTAGATAAGGACAAATCCGTAGATTGCATTTAGTTACTCTATCTCTGTGTTTATGAAAATGTTTTTGCATAGTTTCCTTATTCCACACAATTTAAGTAATTCATACCCTCCTCATTATCATGGGCTTTCATGATACCGGAGATGACTTTGAAATAGAAGCAAGTTCATATATGATTTTATTTGTGAAAATCTAAATGGCATATCTTTTATAAAGTAAGAGACACACCTTTTTAAAAAGTTCACTACTTCTGTGTTTATGTTTTCATGCTGTCTTTTGTATGCTATAGCTCCATGCACTAACCCTTCTATTTAAATATCCAATTTATATAATAAACTAGAGGCATGGTGCACAAATTCATGCACCAGTGGGGTCCCTTGGCCTGGCCTGTGGGAATCAGGCCAAAACCAGCTCTCTGACATCCCTCAAGGGGTCCAGATTGCGAGAGGGCCATTTTCAGGTGATGTACCCCATGATCAGGCGCCCTTATCTATGGTTCCATGTGTGTTACCCAAGAACCACAGCTGCCAAGTCACTGCAGCTTGGTAGCTCCTGCATTAAGCATCTGTCCCCTAGTGGTCAGTGAGTGTCATAGCTACTGGCCAGTTGGATGGTCAGCCAGTCAGCAAGTCACTTAGGCTTTTATATATACTAGGGGGCTGATGCATGGATTCATGCACATTGAAAGTAGATTAATTAGAAGGTGGCCAGCAGAGCCAAACTGGATGAGATGAACCAGACATGTCCTGGAGCCAACCTCCCCTGGTGTCTTCCCAACCAGCCACACCTGGGGTGGCACTGGGGCTTAAAGGGCATCTGCAGAGTGAGCAGGATTCCTCTGGCAGGTGAGGTCCCTTGGCCTGGCCTTCGGGGATCAGGCTGAAACCAGCAGTTTGACATCCCCTGAAGGGTCCTAGAGCACTAGAAGGCACTCTACAAAGTTGCTGTAGCTCAGCAGCTCCTGCATGGAGTGTCTTCTCCCTGGTGGTCAGTGTGTGTCATAGCTAATGGCTGGTCAGCCGGTTGGCTTTTATATAAAGAGATTTGTATGAGAAACAGGAAGACATGTAATTCTAAAACAAAAACAAAAATGATTTTTTCAGTTTACCCACACAAAAGCTGAAGTAACAAGAATAAAGACAAGCAGAATGTATTAGTCCTTTTCATAATGCCACCATTAAAGAAAGATGCTTACATTGAAAAAAATGATAGATCCTCAGGTGAGGGATTAATGCTCTGGGGTAGTTTCCTCCCCTGAATTCTTTTCTTTTCCTTCAGGAAAACATTTTCTTTCTGAATAATTTAAACATTCACTACTCTTGAGCTTGGTAGTTAGAGAGTGAGGGCCAGAAAGAAAGGCAAGGCAGGAGGGTTTTCAAGTCTCAGGGTGCTTCAGAATCACCCAGAGACATTGCCAAACTGCAGGTTTCTGGGGCCTACCCAGAGATCCTGCCTTAGTGTGTCTGTAGAGGAGCCTGAGACTGCATTTTCAACCAGCTCCCAGATTATACTCATACCGACCACCCATGGACCATCCAGTAGCACTGCTCCTGGGGATGGGCCAATGGCATTGAGTAACACTGCTCCAGGGGACGGGGCAATGACAAAGTGAGATCAAAGGCACCAAAGTCTGTGAAAACACCTCTGATTATTTTTCTCTGTGCCGATTCTTGTGTCTGTGTGATTTTTTTTAAAGATTTCTTAACTTCTTAAATCTTAGTAACCACAACTGAAAAGTAAGAGGGTTGCTCCAGATTAAGTGGCTTTCTAGAAGTACTGCAGGGTGCCTCAGAGGCCAGTGGGAGGAGGGGTCAGATGGGCTCTTCTCAAGGCTCCTGACCCTCCACTTCAACACTTTTATCTTTTATCTCTTTGATATATTCCACTTCTGAGTATGGCTTCATTTTTTTAAAAAGCACTTTATAACTTAGCAAATTTAATTGAAAATGAAAAATCCAGAGTTTGGAAATGACTCATTGCTTTAAAAACATACCAATCCACACATTTTCAATTTAGTATAGAGTTCCAGAAATTCTCTGGTCCTTCCATAGCATTCCAAGTGTGCTAACGAGTAGCAGTTGATGCCTTCTTTCTGTTCACAAATGTAAAACTTGATTCCATTCACCAGGAAGCCCCTTGTCCACTGAGTTTTTAGCTAAACAGAGAATGATGGGAGCAGAGGGCAACATTGAGCATTTCTCTGCAGAGTCGTGTGTGATTCATTAAAAATCCAGCCTTTCCAAATAGATATTAATTACCTTCTGCTACACAATTTTTAAGAACATAATTCTTAATTATATCTCCAACTACTATGTGATTTGACCATTTTGGACCTAAAAATTATTCTACGGAATTCCATTTAAATAACTTCACTCCAGCTATTGCCACACTGTTAGTTTGTCTATTTTATACCCCATGCTAATTTTTGCATGGTGATAGCAATTCATTATAAGCAGCCTTCATTTTTAATAGCTATGTGTGTGTGTGTGTGTGTGTGTGTGTATTTCAGTTTTTATATGAATTGAAAGCTCTTAATCTTCCCAGGGTTAGATTATGTTAACCATATTCAACTGCTATTTTTATTGTATTCTTTAAATCCCCTTCATCTCATACTCATATTTCACCAATGCATTTCTACTATCTTGAAATAAATTAATTACAGTTATGTAATGGAAAATTTTACTGGCGAAATATAACCTGCAGTATCAAGTTTTCTGTCAGTTTATCAGCTAGAACTGGTATGCTTTTAGAGGCATTGCCTTTTTTAACAGTAGGATGAGAAAGTGAAGATTGATATCCTTCAATATCTATTATTTATTAATTTATTTCTTCACTATGCAAACACATATTATGAATATTCTATGTGCTAGACACAGGAGTGAAGATGAGACCAGGTCCCCACCTACAGGCATTTCCTAGTCTGTCACAGATAGGGAACTATTCTGTTGGTAGGTGATAAGTGACACACATTACCTTTGGCAAGAGGCATGATGGCTACAGCAGCTAATTGGTAGAGAAGGGAGGCTACAGAGACTGTCCTATTTGTCCCCAAGGAAAGGGACCAGATATGCAAAAGACAACAGCCAAAGGGAAGTTGTAAACATAGGACTAATAACTAAGATGTGAATAACTAAAAGGATGGGTATCAGGCAGGTTCTTAGTATGGGAAGGGAAAGAAAGGTAGGTTTTATCCAGAGAGAAGCAATCCCTAGATAACATCTAGAGTCCACTTCCTTCGGGAGAGAAAATGGGCAAGGTATGGTCAAGTACCCAGGGTTCAAAACCAAGTTCTAACTCCAGTTCAATCAGGGGCCTGAGCTATAAACCACCAACAGAGAAGTCCAGCCTAAATGACTGAGGACCTAAGGAGGTTGCTAATGGGAGAGACTGCAGCTCAACTCATGCCCAGTGAATATCAGAGTTAAATTGATGTAATAAATGGAAAGAACTTAATATTGTGTGTGGCATGACACAAGTAAATTCTCACTCAATGTTTGCTAGTAGTGTTGCTCTTGCTGCTGTTTCTCTTGTTATAAAAAAAATAATCTAATTCAGGATATTATGTGCTGGTGGACCTAGCACTCCTAATATTTGACCAGCTGATTTTTATTCACCCAAGATGAGACACAGTTGTTACTGCAAGATCAGCAGCTGTAAAGAATCCAGAACAGGCAAAGAATAACTTGGCCACCTTTTCTATCTCGGTGACCTCTGTATACCTTAGTTTCCTTACATGCACAATGGAAATAATAGTACCAACTTCAGAGGGTTGTTAGGAGAATTAAGTGAATTAATACACTGACTGGTATACAATAGTATCTGGCACATAGTGAGTGTTCAAGTACATCTCAGATCCTGTCTTCTAGTGGGTGCCCAGGTTCTGATACACACTGGGGTATGTGTAAGAAGGTCATTGATTTAGAGCTGGGAATGACTGATCTTGCCACTTTCTGGTCCTTAGCAACTGTGGCTGGTCAAGTCCAGAGCAGCCAGGGGCAAAGAGAACCTTGTCAGAAATCATAAATGCCCATTTTTACAACTTGTATGGTACTTGTCATTTTTTTCCCCCTAGAACACTTTTTTAAGACAAAGGAAAGAGTAATTACTGCAGCTAGCACACAGTATTTTTTTTTCACAGCACATTTTCCAAAATTGTGATGAAGAAAATGTATCACCTCAGTGAAGAAACGGCAGAAAGAAAATTATTTGTAAAATCTAATGGAAAGAAATAGGGTTCTTAATCTGAAACAAGTGTCAGAAGGAATTATCATATCATGATGAAGTCTAGAGCTCACACCAGTTACCAGAGTGGCAGCAGCAACATTCATCTCACACCTCTTCCTTGCTGGCCCTGAGTGAGCTTCTGCTGAGCAGCCTGGCAGGTTAGGATTGGTGAAGGCATGAAAGATAATAGGCTGTGGCCTGATGGCCCTGGGCCTGATGCTGGGTAGCAACAAGCAGGGTCTGACTTGATCTTGGATTTATTCGATGGAACCACCATATTTTAAAAAATCTCTTGAAGATTTATCTTTTTTTCCATTATATGGAGCAAAAGTCCTTAGAGACCAGGAAAGACTTAGCCCCTTTCCATCCTAAGGCTAAGCCACATCTAGATTTCTAGAGATTAAGAGACAACAATCTCGACCTTCCTTCCAGAAACCCTTGCCTATTCGCTCAGGGTGCCTTAAATGAGAATTCAATTTTCATAGTTCTGGGTATGTAAGAGCTGCTCTTGCTAACACTCTCTATGCTCTAGGAACCCAAAACCTGCTTAGCTATTAGCACCTTAACCAAGTGACTTGTTTCAATTTTCTTTTTCCCAGTTTCTTATGAAACTTGACCTCATTTCTGCTTAGTTTAGGCATATGCTTAATTTTTTTTAACCTAACCAAATTTCTAGTCCCGTCCCTGCATAACTTTTCATTACTGATCAAAAATATGCTTGGACAAGGTCACAAAGAAAATGCTTATTGGCTCACTGTTTATATTTGCACTCAAGATAACATGTGGGACTGTACTACACAAAAAATTTGGTGACAACTTTCTTATTATTCCCATATCTTATCAGTCATTAAGTCTTTTTACTTCATAAAAATGCTTTTAGCTCTTTAAACACTTCATATATATAAACACAAACACTAGAAGCCAGATGCACGAAATTCGTGCATGGGGGGCGGGGATGGGGAGTGTCCTTAATCCCAACCTGCTCCCTCTCCAATTTGGGACCCCTTGGGGGATGTCTGACTGCCCATTTAGGCCCGATCCAGGTAGGATTGGGCCTAAATGGGCAGTCAGACATCCCTCTCACAATCCAGAACTGCTGGCTCCCAACTGCTCACCTGCCTGCCTTCCTGATTGCCCCTAACCGCTTCTGCCTGCCAACCTGATAACCCCCTAACGACTCCCCTGCCAGCCTGATTGATGTCTAACTGCTCCCCTGCCAGCCTGTTTGCCCCTAACTGCCTTACCCTGTAGGCCTGGTCACCCCTAACTGCCCTTCCCTGCAGGCCAGGTCACCCCCAACTTCCCTCCTCTGATGGCCTGGTCCCTGCCAACTGCCCTCTCATGCTGGCCATCTTGTAGTGGCCATCTTGTGTTCACATGGGGGCAGGATCTTTTGACCACATTGGGACAGTCATCTTGTGTGTTGGAGTGATGGTCAATTTGCATATTACTCTTTCATTAGATAGGATACAGGCCTGGTGGGAGGGGTGGGGCTCAGCTGGTTTGCCCTGCAGGTTGTCCGAGATCAGGGTGGGTGTTCCCTTGGGGTGTGGGGTGGCCTGGGTGAGGGGCCTGTGGTGTTTTTCAGGCACCCCAGCGACCCAAGTGGAGGCCCTGGTATCTGGGATTTATTTATCTTCTACAATTGAAACTTTGTAGCCTGGAGCAAAGCTAAGCCTTCTGCTTGCACAGCCATTGAAACATTGTTGTCTTAAGTGGAGGCCTCAGCTGGCCAGCGTGTGCAGAAAGCTTGGCTTCCTCCATCGCCAGGGACAACCCAAGCCTCCCTCCTGCTCTCTCTGTGGCTGTAGCCATCTTGGTTGGGTTAATTTGCATACTCTTTCTGATCGGCTGGTGGGCGTGGCTAGTGGGTGTAATGGAGGTATGGTCAATTTGCATATTACTCTTTTACTAGATAGGCTAGGATATATTAGCATAGGCTAACTGCTGTATCAAACATTCTTCTAAATGTAGACTATAAAATGGCTTTTAAAAAAGTGTACTTGTTTCTTATATAAACAGTCCATATTACTAGTACTAGTACATGTCAGTCACTGTTAAGTGTGTGTGTAGGAAAAGAGGAGTGGCAACCCACAGTGGCCAGGAAGGCTCTTCCATATTCAATTCTCACTTTTCAAGATTGCCCTTCTGAAGACATTCTGGAGCCAAAATGGAGATAACAGGAGGTCTGTCATGAAGGATAGCCTACATCCCATGTACTTACCTTCCACTAGCTGGAACTCGGTCCTGTGGCCAAAGGTAATAGCAGAGAGGCTGGGAAACGAAGTCTAGTTTGGAACCTACAAAGAAGCAGAGAAAGATTTCAGGAGCAGTTAGCAACTGCTACCCCAAAATTCATGCCCTGTCCTACTGTCCTACCTTCACAATATGCCTGCATCACTTCTCAATAGCTCCCCCCCCGCCCAAGGTTCTACATCTTTTTTTTTCTTTTTCTTTTTTATTGTCTGAAGTTGTACACATGTCTCCTTTTCTCCCAGTTGACCCTCCCCAGCCATTTGCACCTCAGGCAAGCCCCCACCACCCCAGTGTCTGTGTCCATTGGTTATGCTAGTATGCATGCATAAAGTCCTTTGGTTGATCTCTAACCCCGCCCCCCACCTCCTACTATTTGTCTCGATCTATTCTTTTTTAAGAAAATTTATATAGAGAGATAGATAGATAGATATAGATATAGATATAGATATTATTGATTTTTTACAGAGCGGAAGGGAGAGGGATAGAGAGTTAGAAACATCGATGAGAGAGAGACATTTGTCAGCTGCCTCCTGCACGCTCCCCACTAGAGATGTGCCCATAACCAAGGTACATGCCCTGGACTGGAATCGAACCTGGGACCTTTCAGTCTGCAAACCAACGCTCTATCCACTGAGCCAAACCAGTTTCGGCTTGATCTATTCTTGTTCATCAAATTATATGGATCATTATATCCCACATATGAGTAAGATCATGTGATATTTATCTTTCTCCAACTGGCTCATTTCGCTTAGCATAATGCTTTCCAGTTCCATCCATGCTGTTGCAAATGGTAAAATTTCCTTCTTTTTTATAACGGTGTAGTATTCCATTGTGTAGATGACCACAGTTTTTTAATCCACTCATCTGCTGATGGACACTTAGGCTGTTTCCAAATCTTAGCTATTATAAACCATGCTGCTATTAACATAGGGGTGCATATATCCTTTCTGATTGGTGTTTCTAGTTTCTTGGGATATAATCCTAGAAGTGGTATTACTGGGTCAAATGGCAGTTCCGTTTTTAACTTTTTTTAAAAAAATATATTTTATTGACTTTTCACAGAAAGGAAAGGAGAGGGATAGAGAGACATTGATAAGCCGCCTCCTGCATGCCCCGCACTGGGGATGTGGCTGCCACCAAGGTACATGCCCTTGACCGGAATCAAACCCGGGACCCTTCAGTCCGCAGACCGACACTCTATCCACTGAGCCACACTGGTCAGGGCCATTTTTAACTTTTTGATGAAACTCCATACTGTTCTCCACAGTGGCTGCATCAGTCTGCATTCCCACCATCAGTGCAAGAGGATTCTTTTTTCTCCAAATCCTCACCAGCACTTATCATTTGTTGACTTGTTGACGATAGCCATTCTGACAGGTGTGAGATGGTATCTCATTATTATTTTGATTTGCATCTCTCGGATGATTAGTGACTTTGAGTATGTTTTCATATGTCTCTGGGCCTTCTGTATGTCCTCTTTCGAAAAGTGGCTTCTCAATGGTTTTGCTGAATTGGCCTCTCATCTCTTATCTAGATTCTTAGTTCCCCTGAACTCTGCTACCCTTCAGCCTGATGTGACTTATCCTCTACTGCTCCAAGGATCAAAGTTCAAACTTCTTAGGTGAAAGCTTAATGCCTGGTCTCCTCTATAGCCCTGTCTCCTACTAACTATTCCCTTGCATAAATCTTTGACTCTAACCACAGTGGAATTATTGTTTTTTCTAATTCACAATTATAACAAGAAACACTGATGTGGCATTGGACACAGTTCTGACCGTATATTAGCTCATTCCCTTCTCATAATAACCTTAGGGGGTATATAATAGTATTATCCCCATTTCATAGAGGAAGAAACATATAGAGAAGTTAAGTAATTTGCCTGAGGCCTTACAATTAGTAAGTGGTACAGCTTGAGTATCATCCAAAGAGTGAGAATGCTGGATTACTCAACATTATACCGCTTCTCCCAATGAAACTGAACATGCCCTTCTCTCTTCCTTGAATTCCTTTCTCATTTATTCATCCAATCTATACTCAAACTTCAAAAGTCAGCTCAAGTTTCTATCTCTTTTTGCTGGAAATTGTCTTTGACTTCTGTCTGATTTTGCTACTACTCATCTATGTCCCCATAGTGTCCTGTGAATGACCTTTATCTCTTCCTGCCATAGCAGTGGGTTTCTCACCATTCTATAAAATTCCTAAGAGGATGTTCAACTGTGTATTTGCAATGTCCACACAATGTCCAAAATAGTGTTGTCCAATAGAAATATAATGCAAGCCATATATGTATCTTACATTTTCTATTAGACACATTCTTTAAAAGTAAAAAGAAAAGAGTGCTATTAATTTTAAAATATATTTATTTAATCCAATATGTATTATTATTTTAATATGTAATCAATAAAATACATTGGTGACATCATCTGTGAATTTTCCTGTTCTAAGTCTTTGAAATTTAGTATGTATTTTATAACTATAGATAGTTGTATTTTACAACTATCTCAGTGCAGATACTATATTTTCATAGGAAATAATTATTGGTTTTTAGATATCATAAATTTTACATTTAAAAAGCAAATTCATATAACCAAGGTGTGCCAAACACACTGAAGTTTTTTAACACCTGAACAAAGCATCAGTGTTTATTTTTTCTACTTTTTTCCATCACCATTTATCCCCTATACCCCAGCTCCTACCAACTTCTTCCCCCCCCACTTGCTCCCCCCCCCCCACCACAATGACAACACTGTGACTGTGTCCAATGAGTTATTTCTCTCCTTTTTTTTTTTCAACCTCCACGGCTGTCAGCCTGCTCTCTATCTATGAGTCTGCCTCTATTGTGCTTGTTAGTTCAATTTGTTCATTAGAGTCCACATATGAGTGACATCACATGGCACTTGTCTTTCTCTGACTGGCGTATTTCACTGAGCATAATACTCTCCAGGTCTATCCATGCTGTCACAAAGGGTAAAATTTCCTACTTTTTTATGGCCGACTAGTATTCCATTTTGTAAATGTACCAAAGCTGTTTTATCTGCTTATCTACTGATGGACATCTGCTGCTTCCAAATCTTGGTTATTATACATAATGCTGCTTTGAACATAGGGGTACATATATACTTTTGAATTAGTGTTTAGGTTTTTTTGGATATATTCCCAGAAATGAAAATGCTGGGTCATATGGCAGTTACATTTTAAATATTTGGAGCTAATTCCAGAGGGAAAGGAGGAGAGAAGGTGGGAGGAGATTAACCAAAGAACATATGTACATAACCTGTGGACACAGACAATAGTGCGGTAGGCCTAAAGGGGAAACATGGGGGGAGGGAGTCAATGGGGAGAAAAAGTCAATGGGGAAGGAGAAAAAGAGGAACATCTATAATACTTTCAACAATAAAGATATTTTTTTAATCTACATGCAGTTCAGCCAACTATGCCCTGTATTTTTTTAAGCAATCACCATTCACAATTTAAAAGAAATCTGGCCTCTGGTCCTCGATTATCAAGATAATTGCTTCAACTCATCACTCCTCTTAGCTGTAACAGCATGATAACTATTACTTAAATCTAAAGTCTATTATACTATCATTCCCATGAAAAAGTACTGAACAACTTTATCATTATTATTTTATTGTTCTTGTCTAAGGCCTCTAGTCATTTAAGGGAGTGGGGGTTTGGGGGTAAAGGGCAAGGCTCACAAGGAGCAGTAGAGCCCTGACACTAGTCCCAGGCTCTGCCCTCCAAACTGGCCACAGTCAATGAAGCAGCAGCAGCACGCCCAGCGCCAGGCAGGTGGCCCCCGCCTTCAGGCTGCCTGCGGGGGTAGGGGCCCTGTTACACAGTTCCCCATAATGTCAGGTAAAGGTGAGGCTGTAGGTGATCCCCTGGTAGGTAACAGGCTTTTCAAGGCGACCATATGAATTGATGTCCATGGTGCCTTTGTTGATGATGGGGCCGAGGCCTACTGCCGTCCCTTTGCCCATGAAGCATTCCTTGTCATCGCCACAGGTCATGGGGATGCCAGGGTAGTTGGATGAGCTCACAGAAGATGCAGTCCATGGCACCTGTTGTGACCAGGGACAGAGCCACCACCAGGAGCAGTAGCCAGCCAAGGACCATGGTGGCCTGGTGGCAATTGGCCTCCTGGAACTGCTGAATGACACTCGGCACGCCCACAAGACTTCTGCCCCTGGTTCTGGCCTCCCAGGGTCAACACTTGGCGTGTCCTTCTCAGGAGCTTCAGTGTGACCATGGCTCCCAAGTCCCAGAGTCTCTGAAGCTTCCCCAGGACAGAGACAGCCAGTGGCTGCTATCCCAACAGACATTTTGTGGAGCGGAATGAGGTGACCTCACAGACTCCACAGGGTTCCACTGGCCACTCTGGGGGTGAAGGCTTGGGTACAGCAGAGGTGTCTCAATATGAAGGGCAGGTTGGCCCACTTACCTACCAGGGCATGAGGTCATTGCCATTCTGCCTACATATGAACACTATGTCTAACACTTATCATCTTGGCCACTCAGTCTTAGGCTCTGCTGGGTGCCAGGCGCTGCTCCTGCCCAGTGCCCATGGTGAACCTGTTTCTCAGATGGGCAAACAAAGGCTCAGGAAGAGAAAGTGACATATCCAAGGCCTTAGAATCAGGATTACAGCCCAAGTTTATTTAATTCCAAAGAGGGAATTTATTGAGCCCCTGCTGTGTGCAAGACCAGTGGTGGATGCATGAAATAGCCACCACTGTGATGTCAGGACTCAGAAGGGGAGGGCTCACCACAGCTCCCAGGCTTCTAACATTGGGCACCATGCAGGGAGCTCCACCCATGTTCTCCCATTGGAATCTTTCTACCTATTACCTGTCTCCCAAATGAGCCAACAGGCACACAGAGCAGGCATAGAAAGAGCCTGGCACACAGAAAGCTTAAAAAATGGGGGTCATTATAGGAAGTAGCTGAGTCTCAAAACAGCCCTAGAGGTGTCAGGAAATGAACTCTTTCTCTTTCCAGAGGATTTTCTTATTTTTATTTTTTTTTATTATTGTTGATAGCATTGCAGATGTCCCCCAATCTCCGCCCCCTGCATCCTTCTCCTGCTCCGAGGCCCGGACCTCCTCTAGGTCTTCACCATTCTATTGTCTGTGTCAATTGGTTATGCATTTATATATATAAGTTCTTTGGATAATCTCTTCCCATCTCACCCCTTTCCCCTTGACATACATCAATCTGTTCCATGGCTACCTGCTTCTGGACCTATTTTGTTAATCAGTTTATTATGTTCATTAGATTCCACTTATAAGTGAGATCATGTGATATTTGTCTTTCTCTGACTGGCTGATTTCACTCAGCATATTACTCTCCAGGTCCCTCCATGCTGTCTCAAAGGTACCCTGTTTCCCTGAAAATAAGATAGTATCTTACATTAATTTTTGCTCCCAAAGATGCGCTAGGTCTGATTTTCAGGGGATGTCTTATTTTTCCATGAAGAAGAATATGGTACACATTTATTGTTGAACAAAAAAAAAAAAGGAAATTTATTACCTGTATACTGTACGGTAGTAGTTGTCATCACAAACCAGCTCACTGATTGGCCGCAGTGCAGCCGAGCTGTTCAGGCAGTGCAAGGTCTCTTTAAATCAAAAGCCAGACGCCTTATGGTAGCTTTGAGGGCCTTATATTCTGGGGATGCCTTCTTATCGGGGAGGTCTTATTTTCGGGGAGATGCCTTATATTACAGTGAGAGGCAAAACTGGAAGTAGGTCTTATTTTGGGGGGATGTCTTACTTTTGGGGAAACAGGGTAAGAGGTCTTTCTTTTACTGCTGCATAATATTCAATGGTGTAAATGTACCAGGGCTTTTTTATCCATTCATCTACTGATGGGCACTTTGGCTATTTCCAGATCTTAGCCATTGTAAATTGTGCTGCTATGAACATATGGATGCATATATTATTTCTGATTGGTGTTTCAGGTTGCTTATAATACATTCCTAGAAGCGGAATCACTGGGTCAAAAGAAAGTTCCATATTTATTTTTTTGAGGAAACTTCGTACTGTTTTCCACAGTGGCTGCACCAGTCTGTATTGTGACCAACAGTGTGCTAGGGTTCCCAAACAGCACTTGGCTGTTTGTTACAAAGTGTCAGTTTTTAAATTTATACTTGTGAATTTAAATGAATTTTTTTAAATTTCAGTCTCAAGCATCAGTGCTTATTGAATATGTTAACAACAAGGTAGAAAACTGTCAATGGTTATCATTGAATTTATGGGTCTCCACCCATCCCATGCCCCATCTGCCAGACAGCCAAGTTTTATATCACTAGATGACACTCCTATTTCTTTCCAGGCAGAAATAATTTCAAGAATTAAAATAGCCCTGACTGATTTGGCTCAGTGGATAGAGCATCGGTCTGCAGACTGAAGGGTCCTGGATTCGATTCCAGTCAAGGGCATGTACCTTGGTTGTGGGCATATCCCCGGTAGGGGGTGTACAGGAGGCAGCTGATCAGTGTTACTCTTTCATTGATATTTCTAATTCCCTATTCTTCTCCTTTTCTCTCTGTAAAAGAATCAATAAAATAAAAAAGAAAGATTTACAAAAAAGAATTAAAATAATTTTGAGATAGTGGGACAAAATATCCACCAAAAGGTGAATGATGCCAGCTGGCATGGCTTAGTGGTTGAGCATTGACCTGTGAACCAGGAAGTCAAGGTTAGATTCCGAGTCAGGGCACATGCCAGGCTTGCAGGCTTGATCCCCAGTTGGGGACATGCAGGAGATAGCCAATCAATGTTTTTCTCTCATCATTAATATTTCTATCCTTCTCCCTTCCTCCTTGAAATCAATTAAAATATTTTATACTTAAATGATAAACAAATAATGGGATTTTCATACAATACTGCTTAATAATGAAAACATATCTTCAAAATATTAAAATCTTTCAAAACATTAATCTAAATGAAAGAAACCAGCTTATAATCCCCCAAAGGTACTGAACAATTCTGGCTTTATAATATAAAAGAGCAAGTTCATATATACTGACATAAAGTAGATCAATAATTGCCTAGAGGCAGGTAGAGGGAGGAATAGATTAAACAGGGATGAGAAAATTTAGAAAGAATAGAAATATTTATTCTCTTGGCTGTGAGGATGATTTCATGGGCATATACATATGTCCAGAATGGTCAAGTGGTACTCTTTCAATAAGTGCAGTTTCTTTTTCTTCAATTATATTCCAATAAAGTTATAAAAAAGGACATTAAAATCATATTTCAAATTTTCAGACTCAGCTTTTCAGTAGTGTTCTAATTTATACCAACAACCTCTTTCTCTTGGTTCTTTATATATAAACATTGTACAAAAAGAATTTATAGATCATGTAATATGCCCAAGAATGCTTTCTAAATTTTATGGAATTATAAGGACTGTTCACTTTCCTCCTACATTTCAAGATAAAACATCTTCAGAGCAGTTTTCATCTGGAAGTGCTGTATTTGGATGATTTCACAGTTCCCCAATCCTGAGTTCAATATATATTGGTGTATGAGCCACAATGGCTCTTGATTAATCAAGAGCATCTCCTTTTGCTATGCTCAGTGTTAGAGAAATGGGGAAAGTCAGATGAATTTAGAGATTAAGTAAGAGACTCCAAGGCATATCTTTTGATAAGTCATAAATGATATCCTATTTATTAAAGCACATCTTAAGACAGTGGTCGGCAAACTGTGGCTCACAAGCCACATGCAGCTCGCGAGCCGCGGTTTGCCGCTCTGTTGACCAATGAGTTTGTCAACCATTTCATTGCCTTAGGGAAAAATACTTAAAAAACATTTTAATAATATACTAATGTCTTTAACCTGAAGTCAAAATTTCTGGGTAAGGGTAATGCCTTACGCAGTGGTCGGCAAACTCATTAGGCAACAGAGCCGCAGTTTGCAGATCACTGCCTTAAGACATCCATAAAATCTCCTGATGAATGGTGTTTGTTTTACTTTTCCTTCAAAATAGTGAGAAAAAATAATGAATCCTGATTGCTAGATATGTTTAAACTGATCTGTGAAGCAAGAGAAAAAGCATCTAGTTTGTGATAAGCATCTTTTAGACATCAGGGGATGTGTTGATTTAAGGGTCTTTTTTTTTTTAATAACCAGTGTAGATCAGGAGGCAAGCAGTTATTATTCAATTTTAATTTGTTTTCTCTGTTTGTATTCAGTTATTTAAAAATGCCAATTTTTGAATATTAAACTTGTAGGTTTTTCATAGCAATCTAGTGTTTGTTTCTTGATATCCAATTTAGTTATAAAAAGTTATCACAAACTGATCTCTATAATCTGTCTATGAATACCAGGTGCCAAAAATTTTGGATAATCAGGTTACTCGCCCCTCCCCTAAGTTACTAATACTTCCTCTTTTGAAATGCTTACATCATTGTTCAATGCCTGACTTCTTCACATAAAAGTAATAACCACAAATATAGGGACCACATCATTCTGTTTACCACTTTATCTCCAGGGGCTAGCACCATAACTAGGACATAAAAAGATGTTTACTCCATTATATTCTTTACTTATTCATCTTGAGACAAAAGTTTTTGCAAGTATTCTGCCACCATTTGTGTAGATTCAAGCCAAATATGGCTCATAATGATATTGCAGATGATATCTCTGTTGTTCTACTCACAATTCCTCCTCCTCCTGCAATGCTTAAGCTGATTGACAGTGGCCTCTACTGCTTATAACATTGACCTTTTAGGGGGTGCACTTGTCAGTGCATTTTATATGATAGCTTTATGATGTTGAAGACTATTTCCTGTGATCATGCTGTGTTCTCAGATGGCAAACATAGATTTATTTATGCTTGTGATCCAAAGCAGAAAGTTAACCTTGAAAATGAGTTAAAATTTGAAAGGTAGTAAATCATAGGGCTGGGATTTGTAATTTATCTCAGTAAGAAATCTAGAGACCAGATGTGAAGGAAAAGCTAGAAATAACGAAAAATAAAATAAAATAAAAAACAACTTGGTTCTGCTGCAACACTGATGTTAACTTGGAGCAAGTTGCCTTAATCTTCTGGACTTTAATTTTCGCATCTGGAAAAATCAAAGGGTTAACTAGATCAAGGAAGGCAAATAAGTGAATGTCCTCTACTTCTCCCTTATTTGCCTGTAGGAGATGTCACTAATCAATATGTCCTATAACGGAATACTACTCAAGACAATGATACATGCAGCTATCACACACTAATGTAGTTAGCACATAGAAGAAACTTCTTTTTCATCCTTAGGGAATACAACCATGATGATTCTCTACAGCTTTAGGAGTCTAATAGCCCTATTAAATGTACATTTATTAAATGCATTAAAATTCAAAAGTACAATAAAGAAGATGTGGTACATGTGTACAATGGAATACTACTCAGCCATAAGAAACCATGAAATACTGTCATTTGTGACAATTTAGATGCATCTAGAGAATATGCTAAGCAAAAATAATCAGAAAAAGCTAAGAACCATACAGTGTTACTCATATGTGGGATATAAAATGAAACTCATAGACACAGGCAACAGTACAGTGATTACCAGAGGGAAAGGGTAGTAAAAGGTAAAGGAGGCCAAATATCTGGTGATGGAAGATGATTTTGACTTCGGGTGGTGAGCACACAATGCAATGCAGATCATGTATCCTAGAAATGTACATTTGAAACCTATATAATCTTATTAACCAATGTCACAATTTTTTAAAAATTATTATGAACTTTTTAGGTTATGGCAGGTGACTTATAGGGAAGATGGAAGTCAGATATATAATTTGGCCAATCACATAGATTGCCCAAATGGTAGATTGGTACAATTTATTTAACTCTTTTACACGAGAGATGGAGTGTGTTTGAAAGAGATAGTGGGTGGTGAGACAGGAGAGATGATACTAAGTACAGGCTTGCATGTGTCGAGTTTGAGTTGCCCATGGAATGTACAAAAGGTTATATACAGGCAGCTGGGTGTGTGAGCTGTACCTATGGGAAAAGTTCTGAGCTAGAGATGTTTAATTATATTTTGTAAGTATGCAGGTAATGAAAAGCTTGCAAGAGTTTGAAATGGTTTAGGAAAACGTGTGTATATAGAGAAGAAGAGAGTACTTAGGATTAAAACAACAACATCTCAGGGATAAACAGAGAAAAATAAACTTGCCATGGAGACCGGGAAATTAAAAATTCAGTAGGTAGGAGACAAACCAGGTGTATGCAATGTTATAGAATCCAAGGGAAAAGAAGCTTTCAAGAAAAGTAGCATTCAGAATTGTCAGGTGCTATGAAAGAGACATCAAAGATAAGACCAAAATATATTCCATTAATTTAGCAAAAAGGGGGGGTGGGTACTGATAACCATAATGTGAGCAATTTCAGCATTGATTTTGGAGAACCTGGTAATTACTCAGTGGTAAATAAGGAAGCAAGATTGCAGTGGGTTGAAACATTATTGAGAATTGAGAAAATCAAGGAGCAAGAATAAACCAATTATTTCAAGCCTTATGGCTATGATAGGAAAAGAGAAAGAACATAGTAACAGAAAATGGATGGAGGGGCACAAAGAAAGGAATGGCCTTAAGACAGGAGGGATTTGAGTGTGTTTAAATGTCAGTGGAAATGAGAAGTTGAGGATGCAAAAGAAATGAGGGATTATTAGTGGTCTCAGATAGGAATGAAGGCACATCTATTGCAACTATAGAAGAGGAGAAAAAGGATAGTCATTGTTGCTGGTATTTTTGTAAGTTTCGTGAAAGGTTAAAATAGGGTCCTCCTATTGTATTTTTTTCTCATTGAAGTGGAAGTTGTGGTTAAATGCAGTGTGATGGTAATAATGTTAGAGTCTAAAATTAAAAAAGTGGCAATATTAGAGATATTAGAGATATCTCTGGGATATTAGAGAAAGTGTTGACTACAGAATAAGTGAGCAATGGCATTCTTTTTGTTTGCAGTTTTAAGTACGTCTCATTGCTGCTAGTTTATGAAAACTGTTTCAGAATCTTCCTTGCACTTCTATTCCCATCTCTTTTCCTTCTTCTTTCCTCACCTCCCCAATTTAAACCTTCCTTACCTTTTAAAATTAAGTGTACATCAACTACCATGAACTCTGCTGATAAAATATACTGCAAAATAAATTTTGAATTTTTTTTTCTTAGTTTATTGGCTTGTTTGTTATTTTTCATTCTAGGCCACCATGCATAACATGATAGGTGCTATAATAATTTAAGGCCATGTGCCTAGTCCAAACATAATATAGGCCAAAAAAAAATCTGTTTTAAGATTTTAACTCCCAGGACATGTTTACTACCTAATCAAGAGAACCTGGTAATTACTCAATCTCCTCTTAAGTGATTTTCTTTTCTGTGCAAACAGTTTTGCCCTTTAGCTGATTTCTTAAGTGTTAAATTAAGAGAGATTCTCTCAGAAGGCATATTCATCCTGTCCTAGACTCTCCACCGTGTCAGAGTTGTCCAACTTTCACAGTGCTTTGTATTCAGAGTATCTGGTTTAAGCCATGGTGTTATTCTTTTACAAGAGAAAACCTTAGGCCAGGCTATGACCATGTGTATCATGTTCATCTCTAGACTTAGTATTTGTAGAATGAGTGGATGAATGAATGGATAATGGTATATGATAATCTTATCATCATACTAGGAGAAGCCAGGAGAACTGCTGTGACTTGGAAAATTAAAGGGCAAAAGTGGTTAAACAATCATAGAGTAAACTAGACTGCTATTAAGAGAAACCAACCTGGCTGGTGTGGCTCAGTGGTTTAGCATCAACCTATAAACCAAGAGGTCACAGTTTGATTCCTAGTCGGGGTACATGCCCAGGTTGTGGGCTTGGTCCCCAGTGTGGGGAGGGTTGCAGGAGGCAGTCAATCAATGATTCTGTCTCATCATTGATGTTTCTATCTTTTTCTCTATCTCCCTTCCTCTCTGAAATCAATAAAGATATGTATTTTTTTATAAATAAGAGAAAAACAAGTGCTCCATTATTTAGTTACAGACCAAGGTTACCTACCATCCATCACATAACAAGATAAGGACACATATGTAATACCATGATCAATAAAGAAACTTAAAAATAAGATTACCAACTCCTTGACTCTCATGATTAACTTTCTTGATGTTCTGAAGTTACTTGACTTTATTTCATAATTTATCAATTCATTAATCTATCTAATCATTTGTTCAATAACTCTTTACCAAAAACAAAAGCAGCTGCATACCAACTAGCAACCCCGAAGCTGGAGATATAGGGGTAAGCAAGCCAGATATGGTCCCTGCCCTCAGGAACAACCAGGCTAGCAGGAAGTTTCCATCTCAGTGTCTTCTCTCTGCTTTTCTTTTAAAGTAAAGACCAATGCATATAATTTGCCATATCTCTTTAAATTTCTAAGATTAGGGATTTTAGTTATAAACCAGTTATTAATCCATGATTTATGAGTCAAAAGCCTGAATTTCTTGTTCAAGTTCTTTTATTTTTCTCTTTATGTCTCTGCTCTCCTTAGATATGAATAGAAATGTCTTGGAAGAAACTTTTGATTGGCATAGGAACCCTGGGAAGCCATTGTTGTAAATGTAAACTTGATATTAAATGTCAAGTATCCAATACATATGGAATGAATTACTTCTCCATAATGGAGAATTTAAAGTAAATTTCAAGAAAGTGAATTTTTTTCAATGGGGATGGCTGGCAAATGCAGAAACTTGATCTTCTTGCTGAGATGAATATTGTGTACAGATGACACAGAATAGGTGTTGTATCAACATTCACTTTCAATTTTTTCAAAAATATTTCTTTCAAGAAGCTATTCCAGGATATTTCCCTTGACAGTGTCCTAGCTCTTATCTCTGTTACACACAGGCCCACAAAATGTTTTCTTTGAAGGGCATTTTGCTATTGGCCCTCTTTTTTATTTTTCTTCCCATAGTAAACAGAATGGAAGGTGTTTACTCCCTATGGTGAGAAGGCACCTGGATGTACACACAGTGGTATGAACCTCTGGCTTTTCTCTGCTCGCCTTTCCCTGAATGTAAGAAACAGGTTCAGTGATCAATTCACTGCCCTCAGCACACCCCAGGCAGGAAGGAGACACCATGTCACAGACCTTTTGTTACTTGCAGGGAGTGAGGAAGAAGAAAGGC
This sequence comes from Lasiurus cinereus, assembly GCA_011751065.1. NCBI lineage: Eukaryota > Metazoa > Chordata > Mammalia > Chiroptera > Vespertilionidae > Lasiurus > Lasiurus cinereus. Next base: position 7,356,220 of record JAAGEH010000029.1, on the reverse strand, counting down.
TGCCTCAGCTGATAATGAGGAAACCTAAGGGTCCAGTCAGGACTTGTCCCCCCACTTTATGAATTGCCCTAGGTTTGTTCATCCTGATTTGCTCAGGACAGTCCCAGTTGATGTTTGTTGTTCTTAGCATAATAATTAATAGCACCCCTATATATTGTGTTTGGACAATAAACTACGTATGTGGATCAAACAGTAGAAAACCTTGACCACTAGGGGATGGTCCATGTTTACTATGTCAATATCTCTTGATGGTAGAACCTGGTGCTTTTAAGAAATGCAGCTAAATTATTAAAAACTTCAGCTCAATTTATGGGGTGCCTAATATGTGCTCAGGGCTGTGTTCAGTACTGACAGCAGGGAGGCAAGCTCTGTTCTCCAGGGTTCATCTCACACATGCAAGCCAGGCCTGAAAAAGCAAGCTGTCTTCCTTGTAACCCTTTGCTCTTCCTCATGTCTTTGCATATGAATCAAGTTTGTGATATTACACTTTTTTTTGGGGGGAGGAAGCTTGAATGGTAGTGTATCATGTTTTAATTATTAGAACATCCTGTTATGAAACTGTTGAATCAAATATTTTCCCTGGGCATCAAGTGTGTTCTCAGTGAAAAGTTGACACCTAGATATGAGGAACAAAAGAGAGAAGGAAAGCAATAGTGAGATTTTTGTAAAGGATGAAGACATAACGTTTAGGTACTTCGTTGTTGTTTTGTTAGTCCTCACCAAGGATATTTTTCCATTGACTTTTAGAATGGAAAAGAGAGAGAAAGAGAGAGAGAAATATCCATGTGAGAGAAACACACTGATTGGTTGTCCCCTGCATGTGTCTTGATCATGGCCGGGGCTGGGGAGGAACCTGCAATCGAGGTATGTGCCTTTGACCAGAATCAAACCTGGAACCCTTCAGTCCACAGGCCGATGCTCAAACCATTGAGCAACTAGCTAGAGCTGTTTAGGTATTTTCATGTGTTGCCACAATCTAAAGTATCTCATAAAGAATTTTCTTTATAAGGAAAACATCAGTCCAGAGGTACAAACCCCTTTGCTTTCCTGACTTCCTACCCTGCTTTGATAGCTCTCATGTCTGTGACAAGGAGCAATGTTGAGAAAACCATAGAGTTTTTTGTTTGCAGATTTTTTTAATGACTAAAGGAAGATACCGCCAGTACTAGAAACAAATAGAGAAACTGAGGGCCAATATAGCATTCACAGTTCTGTGCAGAAAAGAGAAACTACCCTACATATGATAATCAGACAATATTTCATATAGAGGATTCAATGCATGCTCAATCTTTGGAAAGGCTGGAGGAACAGGTTTTATACTTGGCTTCCAGGATAGACTTCTAAAGCCAGATAGAACAGATCCACTAGAGAACTGCCATCTCTGAGGTACCACTGACAATGAACTGGAGGACAATTCTATACAACTGTGAACTGGTAATCAGAAAATCGATTTCTAGAGGTTACCATTTTTGTAGCTGATGTTAGCAATGCTTTCTTCCACCCAGGAAACTGAAGAATAGATTTGAGAACTATGTTTTGGGAAATCTCATACTTCTATGACTAAGCTGCCAACATAAACAGCCAAAAGGAGCAGGAGGATGGCCTCTACTTAACTTCCACCTTCCAAATACCTCACAAGTCCATCTACTTGATGTACAGTTCCGGACTTAGCAAACAAAAATAATGCATACAACTTACTTATACTAAAAAACTAAATTGTTTATCTGAAATTCAAATTTAACAGGTACCCATATTTTACCTGTAACCCTAACTTATTAAAACCTAATTCATGTCCAGAATCCTAGATACATAGAAGCATGGCAAACACACATTTAAATTTCTAGCCTGTCTAACTAGAAGTCAGGTGGTATGGAGGTTTGGGTTAAGACAATCCATAGTATTAACCAAAGTAGCTTTCCTACCACAAGCGGCTGAAACCTTTCTACCCCTGATACTTTTGCCAGCATCTGAATATTTTCACTCTGCATTCTTACACTCTCTGAAATCCTAGCAGTCTGTGCTTTATTTGGCTTAACTTAAATGTCAAAATCTCCCAGAATGTGAAAGTGATCAGACTATGTTTGGGGATTATGGTTTTCAACAGGTAGAAGAGAAAGATTTATGGGGGCAAAAGGAAATGCGGGAGTAGAAAAGATTGGCACCAGGAGGTGGAATGAGATAGGCAAATGTGAAATCAGATTTCCTTTGCTTACTGTTTGCATGGGGCACATTCAGGATTCATGGAGGAAATACTACTTCCTTTTGTACTTCTTTTTGTTCCTCAAACGATGCACACTTCCCAAATCACATAACCCAAAGTAATGCTATCAGAATAGCATAGTTTACCCATATTAAAGGTCAGATATTTGTGTAAGTGCTGGCCCAAGACATATATGGCTATTGTCTCAGTAGAACTTTGACTTCTGGGTTCTTAACCATTGACTTGCAGATGATGTTTGGTTACAGAACTCTTTCTAAATTAGGGACTGCTTTACTTATTTCATGCGTGAAGATGTCAAAAGGAAGAAGGATGGATTTGTACCATGTTAATTAACGATTTAGTGAGGGGAAATGTCAGCCTAGAGCATGAAAAGAAATACTGCCTCTCAGAGCAGTCAAGGATGATGAAAAGCAATCATGCAAGCACAATAGTGTTCTTCAGAAACATGGAAACTTTTTTGTTCCCCATTTTCCCTGGGATTTGCTCTTCTGAATTTAAAACAGTTGGGTAGTTCAAGTTTCAAGGCTACTGATTGTAACAGAAAATCAGTGGTAATTGGAAGCAGTGGGATGTTGGGAGAAGTAATAGAGGTAGCTGCTCTCCAAATGATCCTGCAGGACTTTTCACGGCAATGAAATCAAGCAGTGGAAGCTTGGCTGAGTGCAAGCAAACAGTCCTACAGACAATGGTGCTGTCTCTTCAATCCTCTTATCTCTGGTGGTGAGTGGGAAGTAGGGGAATTAATTGACAGAAACCTTTGTCCAATGGTTGATGAGGGTTATTTGGCTAAAAGAAGTTATTCTGAAATCAGACTTCCCCTGCATTGTTTGTTGTGAAAGAAAACTAAAAATAGCATGACATCTTCAATAATGGAGGTGAACTTTGTAGATTAACTTAACTTTTGACCTTTTATTTTTTAATAAAGGAGGCTTATAAGTTGCTTTTATTTCAGAGATACAGTAGACCCCTTTTCTCTTCACAAGTGTATGTTATTTTTTTCTGGTGTCTTACTTTTGCCTATGAAAATATTAGTGCACTTAAAAGCTCAATAACTATTTGATGACAAATTCTTATCATCAGTAAGTTAAAGACCATGAAATTATTTTTACTAATTATATGTAATTTAATTTCACACATTTGATGATGTTTTAAAACACAGGAACTGTTTTGTAACTCCCCAAATCACAAGGATAAATTTCACTCCGTAGACTGTTTGCCAAATGAAATGTTTCATTTAGGCACAGGGAAAAAATAGTGGAATTCTCAACATTCTATATAACTCAGACACTATTTAGCATTTTTTTCTGTGAATATCATCATTTGAAAGAGAATACAATGAATATATGGTATTTAAAAGGCCCAAATCTTCAAAATGCTTCAGAACCTATTTCAGTATGATCTTAGATCTAAAATCTGGTCTTTTATTTATTTTTATTTTTTTTAATTTCTTTATTTAAAATCTGGTTTTTTAAATTATTTGATTTGCTCTGAGTGTTAAAAAAAAACACCAGCCTGGCCATTGTTGTTCAGTGATTGAGTGTGAACCCATGAACCAGATTTGATTCTTAATCAGAGCACATTCCTGAATTGCAGAATCAATCCCCAGTGGGGGGTGGGCAGGAGGCAGCCTATTGATTCTCTTTTGTCATTGATGTTTCTGCCTCCTTCTCCCTCTCTCTTTCTCTCTCTGAAGTCAATAAAATAAAAAACACCACATGATTTCCCTATCATATAGGATTAGCTATCATAAAGTATGCCTGCAGCCCAGTGAAAAATCATTTCACATCACTTGGTAAATACTATGATTTAGGATACTCATTGATAGAGGATCTGGGTAGCAAAATGTTTGGGAGTTGGGGAAATTTCAAAGCATAAAATCTTATATTGATTGGATGGTGAAGAATAGTCTAAGTTAATGTTGAGGTTTCAGAAATGACCTGCCCAAGGAATACTTTCTTGCTTTCTCAAGCAGTTTTCCAGGAGCAAATATTCATCCGTTCAGGGAGCTATGACCTGTAGTTTCTACTTTTGTAGCAATTGCACCTAAAACCTTGAAAATAGGCCCTGGGATTTATGGAGATCCACTTCTCAGGGCAAGCAGGCCCTTTCAGCTTTCACTTCTCAGTTTGTTAGTGTTCGCTTTAGGATTCAAGGAATTGCTTGCAGGCTCCAACGTCAAAGATATAGAATGAATGGAGAACGGGGCAAAATTTTGACTCTTATTTATGGAATTCTCTGTCTAATAGAGAAGCTTTTTATCTTAATTTTCTTAATCTAGCCATTAGCATGAAACAAGGACATATAATTTTACCAGAATGAAATTGGGGTCATGCCATAGGCTAACTGAATGAGCGCTCTATGGCATGATGATGTATGGCCACTGCACAACAATGCCTTTACCACATCAAATCTGCCCTTTAATTACATTTTAAATCTCATTTGAAAAGATTTTATCATTATGGAAATTGCTCTGTAAATGTGCCCATGACAAGACCCAATGCAAGTTTGCTGAAAAAAATTGAGTTCAGAGATGGATCAGCACTGAAAACATTTAGCATCAGATCGAGTTTTCCTGGCTTTAGGCAAAGCAGCCTGTGCAATAACAGAAAATCTTCATCGACTCAGAGTTGTATTTTGCCCAGGTTATTATAGGGTGTTTGGCCTGTCCCACTATTGTAATTGGACAATCAATGGGTCTGGGCTGCCAGTCATTACTTGAACCAATTCAGCAGAGACAGGGTTGCTGCTTATATTGGGTAGAAGGGTGAAGATTACATTGTGAAGTAGGCAAAAGGGTATGCCAAATGGGCTGTTCTCAAATAAAGTGGGCTGGGGATTTGCAGAGGCCTGCAGGTATACAAAAGCTGGGGGGATCTTCAAAGGGTTCGCAGCTCCAGTTTCTGCAACAAGGTTATCAGTTTTTCCATGGTAATAGGCAGCTTCTGGATGTGGCTGACGGGCTGCATTTCCAGGTGAGCTCCCAGGACTCCCAGCCAAGTTAGAATGTGCCTTCTTCAAACAGAACAAAACAATTACAGTTAACAGAGCATCATTGATATTTCTTACAATTATAGCTGGTCCCCAATATTCTATTTCTACCCTATTACTATCACTTCTTCGGTAAGTTAAAGTAAGAGCTCTGCTCTCCGGTTCAGTGGGTCTTTTTCCCCCAACCTCAGAGGATCACTTGAATTTATAGTTGCCAAAATAGTACAATATTTGCCTCGCATTCCTGACTGCATGCATGCATGCAGAGCAGACCTAAGGCTCTTTAAATGAAGGATGACTTTCTTTGCATGAAATAAAGAGCACCTCTGCTTTCTTTTCAGGGTCATTTAAAAATATCTATACTTCTGGGTTTTATGGAAAACACATGAGGAGGATTCTTAGGTAAAGAGTAAAGTCAATGTTTTTGTCTATGACAAGGATTGTCTCCTATCTTTGTATAGCACAACTGATATGAAGTTTCCTTTTAAGCTTATTCTTAATTATCTCTTTCTTTGATGTTAAAGTGTTTCTGTGGCCTACCAGCCAGAGTTTGTAGAACCATAGCTACACTTACCCCAAGGACCAAATTGTGTCCTTCCCCAAGCACCTGGCTAAATGCACCACTGTCTTCCATATTACCCACCCATCCCTCTCTTATTTGTTATTTCCCAAGCAGCTGGCAGTTCAGAATGGGAAAGGTCCAGGTCACTTGAATATGGTTAGAGCGTGGCTATTGTAACACCCAAAAACTGCACTGCCCTTTGATATGCCCCACTCCCCCAAACCTGGTCATTTTGCACCTAGTTTCAACTATTCCTAATTTCCAGATGCATGGATAAGTGCCACATTCAATATGCTCTTCTTCCTGAAAGTCCATTAAAATGGTCCTTGAAAGCTACATTGTCTTTATTAATTCAATATATAGGGTGTCCCAAAAAATGTAAATATACTTTAACAGCTAATAGCTCAATTTTGAAAATGAAATGCATTTTAGTAAACACTGCCTGAATTGTTATTCAAAGTGTGTGTCTACAATTTTAGGACAAGCTATATTTCATGGAGATGAAGGTGGCTGCCAGTAGGCTACCACTCTGCATTTCTTATTAGTGCATCTTGGAAGCCCATGAAATTATAGGTCATGATTTGTATTTATGAATCTTTGCATAGGTTTCTGAGGAAATGATCCCTCATTTCTACAAAGGCAGTCAATACCTCTAGATAGAATATGAAGGAATGTTATGCTAGGCCAGAGGTACATTTCCAAAATGTGGTACCTAGAGCAGTATCAGCTTCATCTGGGGACTTGTTAGAAATGCAAATTCTTGAGCTCTACCTCCGACCCACAGAATCATGAACCCCAGGGTTGAGGCTCAGCAGCTTATGTTTTCATAAGCACTCGAGATGATTCTCAAGTTGGCTCAGGTTTGACAATCACTGATCTAGACAAACTACCAATACATGATACAAGCTCATTTTCACAGGCACATGTGGATAACACAGAGTAAGAAGGACACTCTCCCCTGGCCCACGTGGACCTTCCCCTCTTACCATATAGAATTACTCAGTTCTTATCTCAGCTTATCTTCAATATTACACATGCTCTTTCCTCTACTTCAAATTTCATTTTTCCACTTCTTTCCTGGTCTGCTCATTCTCTGCCTTAAGACCCTGCTCAAATACCATCCCTTGTGTGATGCCATCTACAAATCTTGGTGACAGGCTGATTGTTCTGTGTTCGCATAGGGCTATGTCAACATTAACATTATTGCTTGTTATCTGGCTCTGTGTGTTTACTTAAGACTTTTTCAGGAGTCTGTGGTCCCCTTGAAATAATAAATTTATATGTTATGATTTTATGAGTGTTTTAGATATAAGTTAGGGGAGACATCCCATCTTTCTGCCAATTCACAAAAGGTAAAACCCAGGAAGCCAGAAAGGAACAGAACTCTGACAGAACCAGGCAGAAGGGTATTTGGGCAAGTCTTTATTGTCTGCTCAAGATAACATTAATAATTAGATATTACCTGCACTGGCTTCTCAGTTCCCTGTTGATAAAGGGTTTTTTCTCCCTGTTAAACTCTGAGATTCCTGACAACTATGCAGTTCATGTTACCTCTGTCTGAAAAGAGTGGACCAAAAATATGTGTACATGGTAAAAGCCCTATGGATATAACCTGTTTACCACTTCTAATTTTGGGGGTGACCAGGCTTCTTAATTTATACTAAAGATTCCTGACAATGATTAAATCTAAGTAAAATTTTTCCTTTTTTACTCAGGGTACTGTGAGGTAGGTTTCTACTGTTGTATAACAGATATTACAATGTAGTTCCCACATAAAAACTCTTATGATATACAATAATCTATAAAGACATCCTCTTCTCTTTATAAAATATTTTTTTACTTTTCACTTACAGTTTACAGACAACATTTAATTAGTTCCAAGTGTACAAATAGTGGTCAGACATCCACATAACTTACAAAGTGATCATCCTCAGAAGTCTAGCACCCATCCAACACCATACCCAGACATCTTTTTCTCTATTCTTGTTCTTTATTAAAACTTATGTAATTTATCTTATGACCATGGAAAAACCAAAGCCTTACAAGACCTTACATTCCTGGTGATAGCTTTTTCAAATCTACATGTTATCAGGTGAAAGAAGCATCATCTCCTGGCCTGGGTCAAGACAGTCGAGGTTCTTTAGGATGTTCTGAACTGAACTGAACTGAATGCTTTGGGAAAGATAAGTGGGTATACAATGGAAAACTTATGATTTGGGTTTCTGGCTTCTACACAGTGGGTTCCAGAAATGAAGAAATATTGCTTAATATTTTTCCAGTTTCATTTATGTCATGTTTCCTATGATAGATATGTCAGTGTTACCTACCTTTATATTGATGGCCACAGCCATATCCCTTTTCTTCCTTTTACTCGTACATTGACAAAAGAGTAACACCATCCACCCTATTCCATGAGAGAAGAAAAGCAAAATAGGGTGACATAACTCCCTAGGTGCAACCATGAACACACACACACACACACACACACACACACACACATCATTACACTCTCCAGAAGAAGTAATTTTTTCTACTTGATAATAGACAGACATTAATGCACCAACAGGAAATCCAACACAATTATGTCAGTGGGGCTTTAGTTAACATTATATTGCTAGAATCTTCTTTAGCATTCAAACTTTTTAGATACCTAGAATTTTTTAAGTTAATCTCTCTAAAATTTTAGGATAAAAAGTACCCACAAATGAATGCAATGGTGCCAACATATGTTTATGAAGGAATTGTCCTGCTATTTAAAGTGAAAAATATAGAAATATCTTAGATTTATTATTATATTGCTAAGTGGTTCTAAATAGTTGTCTCAGCTGTAGAGTTGTTTTGTGGTTGTGTCAGGATACAATGATGTAGTTTCTTTTGTTGGGGGGTGAGGAATTAAATAAAGTTGTTCTGCATTTACAATGTTCATAATTAAAACAAGCCAGAGGAAATTAGCTCCATGGCTATTATGATTTCTAGTGTATTATCAAAATTAATTATGGCACTTTGCCATATGTTCTTGCCTTCTTCTTATATATTGCTGTTAGGATGAGATGAGATTTCACATCAACTTATTTCTGATATACAATCTTGAACTACAGTGATAGTGATTCTCTAGAAAAAAAAATTGCTCTGTGATAGAGATTCAGGAATGCGTTTCCCTAACTCTGTATACTGTCTAAAACATACACAAAGTGTGCATATACATAAAACCAGATGTATATTTATCATAGAAAGATAATCGTCTATTTTAAGAATAGAAATCTCTTCTGATCACTTAGAACCATTCAAAATCATTAAAGGTATTAATTCTGAGTTAACTGAGGAGAATAAATAAGTTAATACCTAACTGGAAAATAACTCAGTTGCCTGGCCATTCTTCTCACAGAATCACAGTAAATTTCTCAAATGAAATAGCTCCCAGTCACCTTAATTAATTAAGCGTTGTGTTGTGTAACATGTAGCCCAATTCAGAAGTCACTTGCTTTGTATATTTGAAAGGTGGAGGAGGAATGGGGTGGGGGGAGGAAAAAGAATATAAGTTCAGACAGATCTGTGCTCTAATCCTGTTTCTGCCACATAACAGCTGTGGGATCTAGACAAGTCACTTCACCTCTCCCAATTGTAGTTTACTCAACTGTGGAATAAGAAGGCCTACTTCCCAGAGTTTGTGTAAAGGATTTATAAGGGGTGTAAGTATTAGTTTTCGACCTTGTTTCATCTCCCGCCTCTGCTCCCAGCCCTCATTGTGGCTCTGCAATAGTAAATACATTTCATTGTGGGAAAAGCCTATCTGGTCTTTCTCAGATAAGGAGAGTTACCATCAAACACACTGTTTCCTGCACATAAAACATAACACGAAACCAAAAGTACCTTCAGCATTGTAGACTTTTCATATTGATTGTCTTTATGATTTAAAAGTGAAATCTAGAATTTGTGTGAAGACCTTTCACGATTCCCATTGACAATTATCTTCTGAAAGATGTCTCATGTAGGAAATAACCAATTATGAGCAAAGCGGAATAGCAATACCTGAAGTAATATTGCAATACAATATAGGCTTTTATATGGATTTTAGATGTATTAGTTAAAAAAAAAACTCAGCTCATATAAGGGCTTATTTTACCTTCTAACAACAGTACTATAAAGGCATGACATTTTTTTATAACTTAAGTGCTGAGCCAAATGGATACCAACATTAGTTTCCCACTGGGTCCATAGCATCTTAACTTTTTAAAATAAGCTGATGCAGTGCTGTTCTATCTACCCTTTCTCAGGATTTTGTGTCCTTTAACATTCACTCCCATATACCTCAGAGATGCCTCATGGGATATATTTTAGGTAAGAGTATCTATACATTTTTAGTGTCAATGCTCTTGCCTTATTGTAATTTATTTGCACCAAGGGGCGTGTGTGTGTGTGTTTGGAACACAATATATAAAGTTTTTCTTACTCCTGGGGAAATTAAAAAACTTAAATAACATTTCTATCTTCATAATATTGTTGGAAATGGTTATCACTTTGCCAAAATCTACCTGCAAAAGGTAGAGCAAGAAAAGGATGAAATTGAGTCACACATGCAGACATTTTTACAATTTATGAGCACTCGATGATCTCTCCATCACTTACTCCCTGTTTCAGTAAGTGACACTACCCTCCTTCAATTGTTTAAGTTAAAACTTCATTACACATCCTTGAGATATTCTCCTTGGCTCTCTCATCTAATCCATTAGTGTGTGAGAGAAATCTAGTACCCAAATTATATCTCACATCAGTCTACTTCTCACCTTCCACAATCTCCCTAATCCAGGCCACATTATCTCTTGCTTGGATTACAGGGCTGGGTTTCTAACTGGCCCTCCTGTTCTTCTCCTGCCTCTAATAATCTTCATATAGCAATATAGTGTTTTATCTGAAGCCTAAAATAGATGATGTCACAATCCTGCTTTAAAAGTTTCTATTGCTTTCCACTGCACTTGAAATAAAATTCATGAGACTTCAAAGCTCCATATTATGTGAAGCCTCTCTTATCTCATTTCCAGGCACATTTCTTTTTTGTTGTTGTTTGTTTTTCAAAACCACTATTTTATTATTTTTTTACTAGAGGTCCAGTGCTTGAAATTCGTGCATGGGGGGAGGGGGGTTCCCTCAACCCAGCTTGCACTGTCTCCAATCCAGGACCCCTTGGGGGGATGTCTGACTTCCAGCAGTCAGACATCCCTCTCACAATCAGGGACCACTGGCTCCTAACTGCTCACCTGCCTGTCTGCCTGCCTGGTAGCCCCTTACTTCTCCCCCACCAGCCTAGTCACCCCTCATTGCCATGCTCTGCTGGCCTGGTCACCCCTCCCTGCACCCCCTCACTGTCTGATCAGCCTGATCACCTCTAACTTCCTCCTCCCTGCAAGTCTGGTTTCCCCATGCAGCCTGATGTCCAGTCATTCGGTAGTCCCTCACTAAACCCGCCTGCCGGTCTGGTAACCCCATGCAACCTGTTTGATTGTCCATTCAGTTGTTTCGGTTGCAACAGTTGCTTAGGCTTTATATAGAGATTTTTAATAAACTTTTTATTGTTAATAATATTACAGTTATCTTCCCTTTCCCCCCCTTACCCTCCACTCCTTCAAACACCCACCTATCCTCCCAGGTCTTTATTACCCTATTGCCCATGTCCATGGGCTATGCCTATTAGTATATAAGGCCTTTCGTTTATCTCTTCTCATCCCCCCCACCCCAACCCCACATCGAGAGATGTGAGCAACCCCATCTCTTGGTAAGTTTTAGTCAAGATCTTTCCTTATGTAAAGGCTCTTTCACTTGGAACTCTGTGCCTTTCAGTTTCCCTGTAACTGGTGTCCTCACATCCTTCAAGTCTCACCTGACATTGAACCTTCTCATATGTACACCATTATTCTCATCATAGCCACCCATTTGTTACCTTCTTATTTTATTGATAATTTGTTTAGTTATTTTACCATATCTCTCCCATGTTTATCCTATTTTTCTCTGTTTTTTTTATTATTATTATGCTATGAACACCAAGAGGGCAGATGTTTGTTTAGTTTGTGTGTTTTTTTTTAACCACTGCAGACTTGGATGAAAATATACAAAATATTAGTGGAATGGAGGGAAGGAGGGACAGGTGGAGGGAGGAAGGGAAGAGATGGACTAAGAAGGGAGAGAGGGGGAGAGAAACAGGGATAGGACGGAAGGAAGGAAGGAAGGAAGGAAGGAAGGAAGGAAGGAAGGAAGGAAGGAAGGAAGGAAGGAAAGTAGAAAGGAAGGAAGGAACGAAGGAAGGAATTTAAGGGTTATAACTACAGCCTTCTTAACATTATATGTGTTTCCATAGCTCTTAATGAAATCTTGGACATACAATAGGCACTTAATGCATGCTTGTGTGATGAATAGTCAGAACACTTTTGAACTATGACAGAATAAAAAGAAACTAGGAAAACAAAATGCCGAAGAAAAAATAGACTTGTACTTCTAATCTTAGTATATCTGAAATGAACTCTTCAGCTTTCAAAAGTAATTTTAAGACTCGAGTAAATCAGAGGGTCAGACAAGAAGGAAAGCATCATGTGTTCCTAGGGTTTGGAATTGCTTAAGGCAGTCTGACAAATGAGATTTTGCTCAGTTTCCTCTGGGATAATCTACCCTCGCCCAGGCATTTTTAAAGATTAGATTTTGAAATAAAGCTTTGCACCTGGGAATGTACTGAGGCAGGAGAGCATATCCCTTCTCTTCATTGTTCTAGTACTTAAGTGTGAGAATTTTTGAATGAGATACAAAAGCAAAAACAACAAACTCTATAGGATAATAGTCTCCGAGGACCTTAATAACAGTCATTTTTAAAAGCAAAGCCTATGAACTCCTAAATCCATAGCTGTTTGCTTAAGATGCATTGCAATGCAGTAGACCTGAAAACATACTCCTTATCTACCTAGAGCAAACAGGCTTCAAGCCAAATGACAGTCATCAAATTAACTCTTGTATCTCTTGGGATGACAACCCTGCTGCTTTTATAAGAGTATTGCAATAGTCACATACAGAATAGCAGGCACATCCACTGATAATCTGTACCCAACTGCATTTCCTGAGTGAGTTAGGGACCTATGGTGGTTAGATTAGAGTCCTTATAAGGTCAATATTGGGGGTCCAATATCTTTAGGTGGGTGCTTCTCAAAAATTTGATTAGGGAGCATAATTCTGTTTTGTTTTGCTAGTTTTAAGTTCCAACATATAACAGACTGATACTCATGTAACATACAATAAAAAATGAATTACTTTTAAAGTATTATAAAAACCAGACACACAAAACGCAAGCCCATACTTTTTATTTTTAGATTGTGTTAACATGGAAAAAAAGCATTCACACCTACAAAGAATTTTTGTGAGTTTATTTGAGCCAAACTGTCAACAATTGCCGGGAAGCAGAATCTCCAGGTATTGCAATAATGCTCAGGAGAATGGGAGTTTTCACCTATTTTTATACATTACAATCAAAGAAGGAGATGTAGGTGGGTTACATAAAATCTATAGGTATTAGGTTAGGGAGGTGAAGAAAGCAAAGTCATTGGGGGGAACCTCTGGGATTGGATAAAAAGTAAAATGATAGAAACATGCTTCTTTTACACATGTAGGTACAAGATAGTTAACAGTCAATAATTAACATGATAACAGTAACAATGAGGGAATCTGTAGTCTTCACCCCAGCAGCATTTGTTGTGCCCTGAAGGGTTCTGAAAAAGGGAAGTTACAAGTTACCCTGACATTCCAAAGGTATGTCATCTTAAATGTAAAAATACAATAAATACAATTGGCTAATTAAAGATCAAAGTTGATCTTTGTCAGGGAAGATACTGGCCTAGGACATGACTGCCCATTATAAAGTTCTTTTTTAACTAAAAGGTTTTCATTTCAGATCATCCTTTCTATGTGATTACTTTAGGTCTATGTGGTTACTTTAGGTCTAAGAGTTAGGTTTAACATGTGTCCCCTTTTCAAGTCCACAATTGCTATAAACGTTTCTAGAGATTTACTTTCCATTTCTGTTCTCATAATGGAGTGTGTGTGTGTGTGTGTGTGTGTGTGTGTACTCCAAAATCTTGAATATTTAGAGTCCATGGTTAAAAAGTCATTTTGGATAGCCAAGCTAAGAGAGTTTGACTTTTGTATGTTTGTTTTTGTTGGTTTTAACTTCTTTAAAGCAGCAACACCTTTTCAGAATAACCATATTGGATAAATTTATTTAAAGAGTTTTAGATACACTGCTTTCTTTCTAAATAGAGTTTACTGAACATAAATCTACTTTTTCTGGCTAGTTCAAGATCATCATCATTAACATTAATATTTTGCTTTTCTTAAAAGCTAGGTGATGCCTGCAAGGGCTAATAATATATTCAGGCTGTTCTTTCCATACTGTGTGACCCTGGTCAACTATGCGAACCTGAGGCTCCTTTTACAACTCTCGGTTCTCTGTCAGGTATCACTTCTTGCTACTCTCTGTTTAGCCCTCAAGGATAACTTCTCTCCTATTTTGGATCTTCTGGTTCTGACCTTTTAAGTTCTTGGAAATCAGATCATCACTTTTTAAATTAGGTAAAAAGTGTCAGTAAAGAGAACCTAATGGCCTTATCATTATTCATGTAATAATGCTTTCAGAAAATATTAGAGATGGTGTGTCTGTAATGAATTTTTAGAGAAATTTGGTTACTTATTTTTATTCTTTTAAAAAATATTTTTATTAATTTCAGAGAAGAAAGGAGATAGATAGAGAGACAGAAACATCAGTGATGACAGAGAATCATTGATTGGCTACCTCCCTCCCACCCTCTACTGGGGATCAGGCCCACAACCCAGGCATGTGCCCTGAACAGGAGTTGAACCATGACCTCCTGGTTCATAGGTCAGTGACCAACCACTGAGAACACTGGCCAGGCTATTTTTATTCTTTGTGCATCTTTTTGTTTTTGTTTTGTTTAGTTGCATACTTCTCAGCTATATTCAAGATAGGGAGGTTATTTTTTGGTGAGTTATTTCGTAGAGACAGGAAATTCTATATATACATAAAAATATGTGGTTGCTATTATCTATGATGTTTTGGGAGAGTATCATAACCATTTGTTTGGATAACAAAAGGAGAGTGTAACACTAATTCCTGGCATTGCCTACTTTATTTTTCTTCTAATAAAATTTTTGCAACCTTTCATATTTTTCCCAGTTGTCTTATTATTTATGGACACCATGGATAATTATATTTGTCAAATAAGATAGCAAAAATATAATATTTAATAATCTCATATTTGTCCTTTACTTTTCTTTATAAACTTTTATTCTCATTTGCTTCCCAAAAGAAGAACTTTATCCAACTTAAGTTAAGGACCAGGACTATATTCTACCTATTTCTCCCTAATGCTCATCATTCATTTCAATCAGGATGTACAATTCATTATCCCTGCTCATAAACCAAACTTATCATTACCTTTCAGCCATCTCTCTCCTATTCTTTCCACTTGGAAAATATTTCTACAGGTTAAAATATTTCCCTCTTCCCTCCACCTCTCTCAATCCTATTCATTTTTCAAGGCTCAAAGTAAGTCCCTTGACTTTGTGAAGTCTATTTCTATCACTTTATTTCCATACTGATTCTCTTATAATACAAATCCATATATTAGCTGTTACTTATTAAAAGCCTGTTGTGTTCTGGATGCTGTTCAAAGTATGTTACAAGGATTATTCCATGTAATATTCAAAACAACCCAGCAGGTAGGTATTATTATTTAATATTTAGTGAAGCCAAAGAGATTAAAGAGTTTGAAACTTATGCAGCTAATAATGGAAAGTGAAAGGGGAGACTCAAACTATGTTTATTTAACTGCACCTTCCCATTCATTTTCCCTGGGAGAGGGGACTTATGACTTAGAAAAGAAGTAAGTATGAGATTTGAAAAAGCTGTGCAGGAAACAGAATACCCCTCTACTCCTAAAATGGCTATACTATGAATTTATCACTTGCCCCATATCTGAACTTCCTTAATATTTACAGCTAAAATTTGCTCCATAATTATATAGGACTTTAGGCTATATGTTTCTTCTAGGGGAGACGCTATATACCATTTTTCCATTTGCATTCATTTTCTCAAATATTTTGTGTGCTCTCTTGTTGTATTGGATATATCTCTATTAACTGCTTCAGCTCTATTTAAGTATCCATGTTAAGAAGACCATGAAATTACTCGTTGAATAGTGAAAATGTAATTCTACATTGTCTAATGACAGTGCTAGATTTGTTGAAATTTAGGCAGGAGTATTATTTTTAATATATTTTTTATTAATTTCAGAGAGGAAAGTAGAGGGAGAGAGAAAGAAACATCAATGATGAGAGAGAATCATTGATTGGCTGCCTTGTGCATGCACTTTAAGGGGATCAAGCCTGCAATATGGGCATATACCCTGATAGGGAATCGAACCATGACCTTTTTGTTCGTAGGTCAACACTCAACCACTGAGACACACTGGCTGGCATAGGCAGAAATATTATTAATAACAAAAGTTAATAGGAAAAATCTCAGAGGTAATATTATATAGTGCTTAATTCCTGGAATTCAATAGCCTGAGTTTGATATCTGATCACATGGTTTATTACCTGTGTGACCCTGCGCATTTTTACATAACTTCTCTGTAATTTCATTCTCCTACATGTAAAATAAAAATCATCACAATGCCTAGCCTGAAGGGTTACTGAGTAGATTAAATGAGCTCATGCATATACAGTGCTTTGGACTATATTTGGAGTATAGTAAGTGTTATATATGCTATTGTTTCTGCTATATAGCAAATAACTTTTTCCCTATTCATTAGTTATTGTTCTTTCAAAAGAATACAATCACAAAAAGAAGAGAAAAATTTGATAACATACATTAAATGTAAAGACTAAGGTTTGAAATAACTGTCAACATAAGAAATGTCCAAACTTGTAGAGAATTTTTATAAGAGTTTCTTTGCGCCAAACTAACAACATATGCTGGGGAACAAGATCTCTAATGCTCCAGAGAACAACAGTGTATGCATTTGAGAGAAAGTGGGGTATAGAAAGATTACATGAAGGTGGGAGAAAGCAAGGAGAGAATGGACTTATAGGATAGGATTATGTATGAGGGTGGTCCACTTTCTACTTTTTAAATCTTTATTGTTGACAGTATTACATATGTCACCTTTTCCCCCCATTGACCTCTTCTAGCCTGCCCCCACACTAGGCCTTCACCTCATTATTGTCTGTTAACATAAAAAGCTGATTGTGTTAGTCAAAACATCTTATTTTGTTGAACAATTAAAGATTTGGCTTAGTTCTCTTAAGTGTGTACTCCGAGGCAAATTTTGAAGTAGTGTACTAATCAAATACAACAAGAAGGAAAGTCAAAGAGGGAAATAGTGAAATTATCTGGATAACTTGGATCTGTTCTGTTTTCATTCCTGAATTATTTAGATAAATTAATCTCGCTTATTTTTTGCTGAAGAAGTAGCAAATTCAACTGACAATGTTTTTCCATGTAGGTACACAAACATAAAAAAAATGGATGTATATTTCATTAAAGCTCCATTTCTGCAAGAAGCTCAATACTAGTTTCCCACCACATTGGCTCCTTTGAAAATCAGGCTCTTTCATTCCAGAACATGTTTTTTTTATGGAACAGAGATAGATGCTACTCAATCTGTTTTAGTATTTCCCTTCTTTCAACTTTGGATGTGGTTCTATCCATATCCCCCCTCCTCTCTTCCTGTCAGAGGAAATGGGACAGAATTCTCTTTAGAGCCCATCAGGGATACTTTGGCTGCCAAAAATAGTGACAGGAGACATTCATTGTTCATCTACCTTACTTCTGCAACATTCAAAATTCTGCATTCAAGATGCCATGACTGAAAACACAGGCCATTCCTTCAGAATTTCTAACATATCATTGCTGCCGCATTCCCCCCTTACTTTAGAAGAGTAATTTAATTCAATTTTAGAATGAGAGAGAGAAAAAAATTATTTTTTCTAGTTACACATGTCAATCCAATTGTTCGGAGCTTCCGAATGAATATTTAAACTTGTTGAACAGAAGCGTACAAATCTCTCAAAGCAAAGTCAGATAATGTACAAAGCTTCCATTCATTGTGTAGGCAGAAAGGAATGCTGGTACCCGGCAGCTCTCTAAGGAATGTTCTTTTGGCGTTGACTCTTCTGCTGGGAACAAGGAGGGAAACACATATATAAAATGAATTTATAATGTCTCTGACTTATAATGGCAAAATGATAAGAAAAGTTGGCTGTTTAATATAAACTGTCGCTGCATATTCCAGGCCTCCTCTCTTTGAGGTCCCTCCCACACCCACAGGCCTGGCTACCGTTTAGTGGGGATTACAAAGTGGCTGTTTATTATTATTGACTGGTGAAGCCTGTGCTCCGAAATTCATTCTGTCAACAGAATGTAAGCAAAGTTGGCATTTTAAAGCAGGGGTCTTTCAGTAGCTGGGTTTTCTCAAGATTGCTATGCAACAGGATCAGTGCTGTAGTCCCCGGTTCAAGCTGAAAATGTTACACCGGAAGACATACCATGTGAAGGTCAGATTCTTCTATTATGATAATTTTCTTGATCTGTATATATACAAATGAGGTTGAATGCATAATGTCTTACCATAACTCTTGTCAGGACTTTCTACCGTCAAGCCGAAAAATATGATGGTATCTCAAATGGGAAATCTTACTAATAAATGTATGATGCTGTAATACCAAGGTGAACTTAATGCATACTGTCAAGAAGATCCTCTCCGATGATAGAATCCTGTTCTGTGCTGGTTCTATGGACTGAGTACAGCTTTGTTTCTTAGTTTCGCCAAGCTTCAATAGTCAACTCTTCAGATTACCGCATGCGTAGAAAATATAACTTGACACTGAGGTGCACTTTATCATGGGAATTTTATTTCATATCACTTCCATAAAGCAATATGTTCCATCCATGGACTAGAAGATATAATTTATTAAATTCATAAAGTGACAAGTATATTACGTTTTAATTCATAATGTCAAAGAAGACATGTATTATACCTGATAAGATGCCCATTTTCAATCTATTTAATAATGTGAAGAGACATACCAAGAAAAATGAATTAGAAGTTCATCTTTTTGTTAGTTGGCCTAATTGAAATATTTTCTGAACTAATAGTTTATTTTTTTTACAGTTCTCCCAAGTCATACTCCTAGCTGATCGCGTCTGTGTTTTAATTCTGCATGTTTTTCTCCCTGCTATTCTGTAGGACCTCCAAGGAGAAATCGAAGCTCACACTGATATCTATCACAACCTAGATGAAAATGGCCAAAAAATCCTGAGATCCCTGGAAGGTTCTGATGATGCAGTCCTATTACAAAGACGTCTGGATAACATGAACTTCAAGTGGAGTGAGCTGCGGAAAAAGTCTCTCAACATTAGGTAGGAAAATATCAGAGGCAAGAATAGCTAGAAATGAATTGAAATAACAAAAGTTTCCTCATTTTTATAGCACAAGTAGCTAATATCTCATATGTTTGTGTATCACCCAATTCAGAATGATTCATTTTATTTTGAATAAAGGAATCATTCATTTACTTGGTATGGATATGATACTTGAAGTTTCAGACTAAATTAAAGTGGTGATGTTTTATAACTACAGGAGAGATGCATAGTAAGACATTAGATTGAATTTAAATGGGGAATACAGCTATTCTAATTTCATAAAGCTCTTTCTTGGTTTATCACAGGGTTATGGAAAAATGATAAAATTATAGGCTTGGTATTTTTTGTTTGTTTTTATTTGTTATTGTTTAAAGTATTACATATATTAGTACATATGTCTCCTTTTTTCCTCCATTCACCTTCCCCTAGCCTCCCCTACCCCCTGTCGCATGCCCTCATCTCACCCCCGCAGTGTCTTGTGTCCATTGGTGTGCTTCTATGCATGCATACAAGTCCTTTGGTTGATCTATTTCTTTCCCTGCCCAACACTCTACAGCCTTCCTGCTGTAATTTGACAGTCTGTTGGATGCTTTATTGCCTCTGTTTACATGGAATTCTTTCTTTGGTATTCTAAATACATAACAGTCTGCATTCTTTTTTACTTTTCAAGTATAGTTTACATTTAATATTATATTATACTAGAGATCCAGTGCATGAAATTTGTGCATGGGGTGTGTCCCTCAGCCCAGCCTGCAACTTCTCCAATGTAGGACCCCTTGGTGGATGTCCCAGATCCCACAGGGATCAGGCCTAAACTGGCAGTTTGACATCGCTCTCACAATCCGGGACTGCTGGCTCCTAACCACTCGCCTGCCTGCCTACCTGATTGCCTATAACCACTCTGCCTGCCAGCCACATAGCTCCCTAACCGCTCCCCTGCTAACCTGATTGATGTCTAACTGCTCCCCTGCCAGCATTATCATCCCCAACTTCCGTCCCCTGGTGGTCTGATCACCACCAGCTGCCTTCCCCTGCAGGGCTGAGGGGACTGGGGGACTCTGGCTGGATGAGGTGGGCCTGAGGGGACTGGGTACCACCATCTTGTGCCTGTGGATGCTGCCATCTTGTAAAGGCATGGCAGTCAGTTAGCATATTCCCTCTTTATTGGCTGTGGGTACCATTATCTTGTGAAGATGTGACAGTCAATTAGTATATTTCTTCTTTATTAGATAAGATTAGTTTCAGATACATAGCATAGTGGTTAGAAAATCATCTAATACCATTTGTTAAAAACACAATTCTTTCCCACTGCACTATGTCATTTTGCCACATTGGATTTTAATGTGTGTTTTTTTTCTTTAATTTATTAATTTTCTTTACACTGTTGTGTCTATTTTCAGGTTATCTCTTATATTATGTTGTTGCTAACTGGTGTTAGTACTATAGCTTCCTTAGTCTCTGTATCTGATAAGACAAGTACCCTTACATAATTTCCCAAAACTGTCTGATCTTTTTTACAAAGATGAAAATGCTCTCCAAATATTCTGCATGATAGCTCTCATTTATGTGCCTCCTTGTAGTTAGACAGAGCAATGTGATTAGTCCTATTAAACAGGTCACTTCTGGGCCAAAGCATTAAAGAGGAAATGTAAATGTTCCATGCATTCTCTTCACTTAACAAAGAACATTCTTTAAATACCATAGCACATTATAATTAACAGTTTAGAGAAGATATCCAACAGCTCTGGAAGCTAAGGAGATATTACAGCAATTTCCTGTCCTTTTCTTCCTCTAAGATTTTGTTACCATATCCACCAACTCATCTTTTAGCCGTTCTACGCGCACCTATTTTGTCCCTCCCTGTGTATCAGTTTCCATTGAGTAGCGAATGGCAGCATCTCGGGAGTGTTGTAAGGAGAGCAGAGTGAAGCTCTTGTTATACCTGTTTTACAGTAGTTTTGTGTTAGAGACAAAGAAGAGAGAGAGAAAGTAAAATGCCCAGTGTCACCTAAATGACAGGAAGTACAGGGAGTGGACATCAGGCTTCTTGCTTGTTAATTGGTTGCTTTTCCTAATTCCTATCTTTTTATTAAAATATTTTGTGCTTTCTTCTGTTTCTAGAGGAGGGATAGTAGTGGAGGGAGGTAGAAAAGGATAAATGGACTTCATAATATCTATGTGGGAAAGCACAAAACAATGGGAATAGTTACTACCTCAGGGCTGTAAGATTACGGAAGAGATATTTTTTATTGTTTATTGTTTATTGTTCTTCTAAATTGCTCATATGATGTATTTTTGAATTGTGACATATTTATTTGCATGATAAAAACCATAACAGAAATTTATTAATTTGAAAGCACTCATAAAAAATCTGCACTTAGTATGAAATAACAATAGCATGAACTAACATATAATACAACTCATACCATGCAATGTCATAGGTACTTTATATTTAGTGTCCCATTTAATGCTCTTAGCAGCCCTAAAAGATTTATTCTATTATTGCCCTCTCTTTACATTTGAAGAAAGTCAGGCATCAAGAGGCTAAATAACTTCCCCAAAGTCAATAAGTGGCAGTTCCAACATCTGAACGTAGGGAATCTGGCTCCAGCGTCTGAGCTTTTACCCACCATATCCTATATAATAAAAGCCTAATATGCTAAGTGTCTGGTTGACTGGTCAACCATTCAACCAATCAAATCATAATATGCTAATGATATGATAAGGCTACTCAACAGCTCACTATAATGTGCACTGACAACCAGGGAGCAGACACTCCATCCTCTTAGCTTGCTGCTGGGGTCTGGCCAATAAGGACTGAGCAAGATGGGCCAGACATGCCCTGGAGCCGTCCCGCAGTCCCTCCCTTGCTGGCCAACTTCCCACATCCCTCCCCAGCCAGCTGGCCCTGACAAGATGGGCCAGACATGCTCTGGAGCCATCCTGCAGTCCCTCCCACAGTCCCTTCTCAGCCGCCAGCCCCAATCGGCCCCAATTGAGACTGGGCAAGATGGCACTGACCAGCCCCAATCACTGGCCAGGAGGAGGGACCCCACCCATGCATGAATTTTGTTCACTGCCCTCTAGTTATACCATAAAGAAAGATGGAGCCAAAACCGGTTTGGCTTAGTGGATAGAGCATCGGCCTGGGGACTGAAAGGTCCCAGATTCAATTCTGGTCAAGGGCATGTACAATGGTTGCAGGCACATCCCCAGTAGGGGGCATGCAGGAGGCGGCTGATTGATATCGCTCTCTCTCATCGATGTTTCTGGCTTTCTATCCCTTTCCCTTACTCTCTGTGAAAAATCAATAAAATATATATTAAAAAAAGAGAGAAAAGAAAGACTCACCTAACTTTTATGCAGAATTATATAATAACTGAAGGGATGAAATAGAGAAGCAGATTTCTCAGAGTAGAAAGGAATTTTTTATTGATAAAGTCTTTGCAAGTTTGCACCCCAGCTTCCAACACACTCATTTTCATCTCCCTCTTTGTTCCATGAATTTGGTAATGACGTGTTTGTGATGAGTTGGGGACCACAATGGGCAATGGCATTTTCCAAGATAGGGAGACTCCATTCTCGTTTTACAGCTTAAACTCTAAGGTAAGTCAGTATATGTAATGATAAAGGCTACTTATATAATATCTGTCATTAAAAAGGAATGAAACATGTAAGATGGAAAATATACTGGCAGGCAAAGAAAGAGGAGCAAGTTAGCCCTAGCTGGTTTGGCTCAGTGGATAGAATATCAGCCTGCAGACTGAAGGGTCCTGGGTTTGATTCCAGTCAAGGGCACATGAGCAGGTCATGGGCTCGATCCACGGTAGGGGGCATGCAAGAGGCAGCCTATCAATGATTCTCTGTCATCATTGATATTTCTATCTCTCTTTCCCTCTCTGAAATCAATAAAAATATATTTTAAAAGAGAAGAGGAAGTTAATCTTTTTCCAAGACAGAAAAAGAAAGGTGCTATAAATGTTCTGAACATCTCTCAGTGTGTTTTTTCTCCTTCATGTGAACTTGATGAAATAAAATGAGAATTGAAAGCAGCAAACAGCATGTCAGCCAAAATATGGGCTCTTCATTCTCAGAAATTTCCATATGCCAGCTACCACACTTTAATTCTTACTATCATTAATCAAGTGGAAAACAGTTACCTTAGCTTATCTAAAGTCCTTCAAATTCTATAATTTATATATTCATATCAGAGGTTTTGGCTTTTAAATATGATAATACAGGATGTGTTATAAATGACCACTTGTAAAAAGCAAAGAAATAATTCTTTACATCAAAGCAATTCAGTTTGTTTCCTGACACTTGTTTGAAATAAGGGCATCAGTCAATCCATACAGAATAGAAGAGTGCATTTGAGAGAAGTATAGTAGGGTAGTAATTGGGGATGGTTATGAAATAGGTTAGATAACCCTGGAAGAGTAAGATTCAGAACTATCAACACTTAGAAGCTTGCATGAATGTAGTCAGTTTCTCCATTGGCATTTTTAGTGAAAAGTCACCACAATTAAAAAGATAGTTCCAAAGATATCCTGAAAAAACAGTCCTGTGTTTTCCCAAGCTATAATATATACACTAAAAGTTTAAAGATGGTTCATTATTTTATAAGAAATTTTGAAGGCAGTTTCATAATTCAATATGTAAAACCATTAGTACTTGATTTCACAGGTTTTCATTATCATTGAAAACAATTTTTGAGTTCGAATTAAAATGATTTTAGTTTTTCTTTGAGTTCTATTGGCTTATAAAAAGTTTCCTTAAAGGAGAAAACAAAATGGTGGCATATGTAAACACCAATACTCACTGCCTCCCACAAGCACATCAAAATTACAACTAAAATACAGTTGTATTCAGAACCGCTTGAAACCTGGCTAAATGGAAGTCCTACAACTAGAGAAGTAAAGAAAAAAGCACATTAGGACTGGTAGGAGGGGGTGGAGGCACAAAACTGGCTGGTCAAAGACCCACATATGATATGTTTTTAATCAGGAGGGATAGCTTCACTGCAGAGGCCTCCCATGAGGAACAAGAGGTCCCAACCCCATACCAGACCCCCAGGACAGGGTTCCAGAGGTGGGAAAAGAAGTCCTTGTAACTTTGGGTTGTAAAAACCAGTGAGAATTGTGGCTGAGTGGCATTGATGCTGCTGGAGACCCAGGCAGTCCCTCTTAAAGGGCCAGTGCACAAACTTACATAGTCCTGCTTCCTTTGAGCTCCAGCACTGAGTGGTAGCTTTCGGGAAACCAGTGATATATGGGGAGAAACTTGACTGCTTGACAGCAGAGCAAGAACTCAGGGGTGACTTTCTTCCAGATGGGAATGTTCGCAGGGGTGGTTATTCCTGTGTTGAGACCTCCACTATCACAAACCTGACTGGCAGACATATATGAATTTCCATCAGCCTGACTGACACTGTTGCTCCACTCTGATGATTCCCTGAAACCCTGCATCATCCAATTTGAAGTTCCACCAAGCTATTTGCAGCAGCTTTTCCATATGAATGGCCTGTCCTGGCTCAAGGTTCAGATTTTCCCAAAATCTCTCAAACAAGCAGCAGCTGGTATCATTGTGCCCCAAACCTATCAATAAGAGGACAAAGACCCAGAACTAGCAGCAGCCTGCCTTGCTTCACAGCTGGGCCTATCTTGGGCACTT
Source organism: Lasiurus cinereus (assembly GCA_011751065.1). NCBI lineage: Eukaryota > Metazoa > Chordata > Mammalia > Chiroptera > Vespertilionidae > Lasiurus > Lasiurus cinereus. Next base: position 7,331,305 of record JAAGEH010000029.1, on the reverse strand, counting down.
CCAAGCCCAAGACAAGTAGCAGCCATCTGCAGATTGCTCTGTAGCTCCTGCTGAGTGGTCCCAGGTAGTGGCTGAATTTGTACCTCCCAGGAGGCACCAGAGATACTACATCTGGTATACAGCTTCAGATCATAGCAGATTACAACTCTACATATCCACAAGTGACACACTCAAGAGGCAGACTCAGTGAGCACCAAACAAGTCCTGCTCCAAAGGGGTGTCTCCTGAATAACAGCTCTTCCACTGTATTCACTGCTGGTCCTTACAGCCAATTGGCCTGGAGGTCAATATCTCCCAGTGAAACAAACAGCAATTAAGGCTCAACTACAACAAGACTGTGCACACAGCCCAAAGAGGTGTATACCTAGTGTGCCCAGCTGAGGTGATTGGGAAGGCTTAGTCACTGGAACCTACAGGACACCTACTATACCAGGCCACTCTACCTAATACATAGAAACAAACACAGGGAAGCAGCCAAAATCCAGAGACAAAGAAAGATGTCACAAATGAAATAACTAGAAGCAAGCAAACTATTGGATACAAAGTTCAAAACAATGGTTATAAGATAGCTCAAGGATCTTAATGAGAACTTCAAGGGACTTATTGAAATTTTAAAGGATCTTAGTGGTGCGAATGTCAAAGATATGAAAAGACCAGTGAGAAATTAAACATAAACTAACTTAAATAAAGAATAATTTACAGAGATTCAACAGTAGAGTTGAGAATCAAATCAACAATTGGGAATATGATAAAGAAAAAAACACATAATTAGAAGAGCAAAAAGAAAAAAGAATCCAAAAATATGAAGGTAGTGTAAGGAGCTTCTGGGAAAACTTCAGGTATACCAACATTTACATTCTGTCGGTGTCAAATGGAAAAGAAAGAGAGTAAAATGTTGAAAAAGTGTTTGAGCCCCCAACAATTTACCTCAATGGCTTAGAGTGTCATCCTGTGGACTAAAGGATCCCAGATTCTATTCAGGCCAAAGGCATATACCTCCATTACAGGCCCCATGCCCTGCCCTGGTTGTGATGCAAGCGGGAGGCAACCCATCTTTCTCACATTGATGTTTCTCTCTGTCTGACTCTCCCTCTCTTCCATTCTCCCTAGAAATCAATTGAAATATATCCTTGAGTAAGGATTAATCAAATAATAATAATAATAATAATAATAATAATAATAATAATAAATCCAGGCTCCAGTTCAGCACTGTCTCCCTGCCCTGTGTGGGCATGGGATCTGGTCATAGAAAACTACCTCCCTACGGATAATCAGCTAGGCTCAGGTTCAGCTCAGTCTCCCTGCTGGGGCACAGAGACAAATAGTAAGAAACAATTCCCAGAGTTCAGAAGTCTGGGCTCAAGTTCGGCACTGTCTCCCTCCCCTGCATGAGCTCAGGATCTGCTCACAGAAAACTACCTCCCTAGATATGAGCAGATAGGCTCAGGTTCAGCTCAGTCTCCCTGTCTGGGCACTGAGATGAGTCATGGAAAACAAATTCCCAGAGTTCACAAGTCTGGGCTCAAGTTCAGCGCTGTCTCCTTGCCCTGCCTGTGCATCGGATCTGGTCACAGAAAACTACCACCCTAGGGATGAGCAGATAGGCTCAAATTTAGCTCAGTCTCCCTGCCTGGGCATGAAGACGAGTCACGGGAAATAAACTTCCTGTATCTGACATCAAGGCTCAAAGTCTGCAGAGTCACCACTGCTTTGTGTGTGCAGAAAGCCTTATTGTGCAGCTGGGGGTCTGGTAGTTTCTATGTCATGGGTGCAGGTGAGGAGGGAGATTGGCTTTGTGACTCACAGAAATCTGCAGCTGTGGTGCCTGGAGTCTTGGTGTCCCTGGGACCGCAGTAGTGATCGCAGGTCTTTTATCAGTGTGCCTGTAGGGTCCTGGTTTGCTTCTGAGACCTGACTGGGTGTTGGTGAGGCTAGGATTCTAATCTCAAGCAGTTCTATTCCTCAAGATGGCATGATCTCTGTGCCACCAGTGTCCTCCACAGAGTCTTTGTGGCAGCAGCAGGGTTTTGCTGTCTAAGACTGCCCAGATTGGCAGCCCCCTTGAAGAACTGCAGGGTCTAAGTGTCCCTATTTCTCTCTCTCTCTCTCTCTCTCTCTCTCTCTCTCTCTCTCTCTCTGTCTCTCTCTCTCTCTCTCTCTCTCTCTCTCTCTCTCTCACACACACACACACACACACACACACACACACACACACACACACGCACCTCTATCACTCCCTCACTCTCTCACACTGTTACACTGTTTCCCTCCCCACCTTCTGCTGGTCACCATCTTTTGCCCCCTCCCAAATCATTATTTAAAAGACAAGAAAATATATTTGAAGAAATAATGGCAGAAAATTTATCCTACCTCATGAAAGAGACTTACAAGTTTAGGAAGTGCAGAGTCCCAAACAAGAGGAACCCAAAGAGGTCCACAGCAAGACACATCATAATTAAAATGCCAAGGCTTAAAGACAAAGAGAGAATCTTAAAAGCAGCAAGAGAAAAGCAGTTAGTTACCTATAGGCTAGGAAATGCTTATATGACTGTCAGCTGATTCCTCAACTGAAACTTTCCAGGCCAGAAGAGAATGGCAAGAAATATTCAAAGTGACGTATAGCAAGGACTTACAACCAAGATTACTCTACCCAGCTAAGCTGTCATTTAGAATTGAAAGTCAGATAAAGAGCTTCACAGACAAAAAAAAAATAGCTAAAGGAGTTCACCACCAAACCAGTATTCATAAAATGCTGAAGGGTATTCTTAAAAAGATGAAGACGAAGCAGAATAAGAAAAGAAAAATATCAAAAATATGAACAATAAAATGATAAGTACATATGAATCAACAATTGAACCTAAAAATCAAAATAAATGAACAAGAAATTAATGAACAAAATAAACTGATGAATAACGTGGAAACATGAAACAAACTGATGCATCATAGAAGGTTGGAGTGGGGTTGGGAAGATATTAACTAAAGATCTTCTATATATATATGTACTACCTATGGACACAGACAAAAGGTTGTGAAGCCCTGGGGTGGGGTAGGAACTGGGTAGAGTGGGAAATGGGGTCCAAAAAGGGGAACATCTGTAATTGTCTCAATGATAAAGATTTTTTTAAGTATTCTTGTGCTTCCAGATTCAAGTCCATATTATGTCCTTTCCCCTCCACTTAATTTCCTTGCACCTAATGTGTTTTCTTTTCCTGTGATTATGATTCTTATTTGCACCTCCATCATGTCATCCCATATTGCAATATTTGTCTCTTCCTTTACATATTGAGATCATCCATTACACATTTACAAAAATATTCTTCCTTAGACACTGTTTCTATCACATTATTTCTTTGCTCAAGAACTTCAGTCTTGTTGGGACCCATATTTAAATTATTTATTTACTTATTTGTTCATTCAAATAATTACTGTTTACTATGTACTAGACACTCTTCTAGGCACTGAGGATGAAACTGTGAACAAAATAGAAAAAAAAACACATTGCTCTCATAGAGCTTATATTTACTCAGTAGAATCCAGTGGACCCTTCATTCTCTACCAATTATGTCTAACTAGAGGCCCAGTGCACAAAGTTCATGCATGGGGGGCGGGGTTGTCCCTCAGTCCAGCCTGCACCCTCTCCAATCTGGGACCTCTAGAGGGATGTCTGACTGCCCAGTTAGGAATGGGGTCTAAAGGGCAGTCGGACATCCCTCTCACAATCCAGGACTGCTGGCTCCCAACTGCTCACCTGCCTGCCTTCCTGATTGCCCCTAACCACTTCTGCCTGCCAACCTGATCACCCCCTTAACCACTCCCCTGTCATCCTGATTAATGCCTAGCTGCTCCCCTGCCAGCCTGTTTGCCCCTAACTGCCCTCCCCTGCAGGCCTGGTTTCCCACAACTGCTCTCCTTGGCAGGCCTGATTCCCTCCTAACTCCCCTTCCCTGCAGGCCCGGTCACCCCCAACTTTCCTCTTCTGCTGGCCTGGTAACCCCTAACTGCCATCCCCTGCAGGTTTTATCACCCCCAACTGCCCTCCCTTGCAGGCCTGGTCCCTCCCAAATGCCCTCTCCTGCTGGCCTAATCACCCCAAACTGTCCTCCTTTGCAGGTCTGTTTCCTCCCAACTGGGCTCCCCTGCTTGCCATCTTGTGGTGGCCATCTTGTGTCCTCATGGCAGTAGTCATCTTGTGTGTTGGAGTGATGGTCATGATAGAGACCTGGTGCATGGGTGTGGACCAGCTGGTTTTCCATGAAGGGTGTCTTGGATCAGGGTGGGGGGTTTCTTGGGGTATGAGTCGGCCTACGCAAGGGGCCTGTGGTGGTGTGTAGGCTGGCCACACCTCCCAGCAACCCAAGCAGAGGCCCTGCTATCTGGGATTTATTTATCTTCTACAATTGAAACTTTGTAGCCTTAAGGCCTGGGTTGGCCAGGGTGCATGAAAAGCTTGGCTTCCTCCATCACCAGGGCAACCCAAGCCTCCCTCCTGCTCTCTCTGTGGCTGTAGCCATCTTGGTTGGGTTAATTCGCATACTTGCTCCTGATTGGCTTGTGGGCATGGCTTGTGGGTATAGCAGAGGTACAGTCAATTTACATATTACTCTTTTATTAGATAGGATAAGCCCCTTCTAATCCTTTCCTTTTCTGTTCGTTCTATGTCTCCTCATCAAGTAGCAATCTGATTACTCTCCAACACAGATTCTCTGGGCTAAGTAAACTCTGCTCTCTTAAACCATTCCTGCTCTCCAATAATTTTCTCACTCTCCCATACTAGTGTATACCTTTTCTGGTCCTCACACTTGGAATACCATGTCCTCTCATTCTCCAAATATTAACTCTGATAACATAATTAATATTTTCCTTTCTGATAGTTTCTTCACCAGGTCTTCTCTCTACTATTCTCACTTATACTTGACTAGAGGCCCAGTGCATGAAAATTCATGTACTGGAGGGGGGCTCCCACAGCTTGGCCTGCCCCCTCTCACAGTCCAAGAGCCCTCAGGGGCAGGAGGTGACCTGGCGATCAGGGGAAGGCAATGGCATCACACCTGTGGTGCTGCCACTGCTGACAGTGCAAGCCTCAGCCAGCCACCATCAGAGGCTTGCCTACACCTTGGGCATCAGCCTGGAAGCCACCATCCAAGGCTTGCCTGCACTTCAGGCCAGCATTGGGCAGCTGTGCAGCTTCCATCTGAAGCTTGCCTGCACCTCAGGTATCAGCTGGGCAATCAACATCGGAGGCTTGCCTGCACCTCAGGATGGCCCTAGGCAGCTGCCATCCAAGGCTTTCCTGCACCTTGGGCCAACCCTGGGCATCTGTGGGGCTAAAGGGACTGGAGAACTCTGGAGGCAGGCACACAGAGTTGCCAGACCCACCTGGGGGTGAGCCCAGCCATGCCACACGTCTGCCACCCTGGCAAGGCTGAGGGGACTGGGTGACACCATCTTGTGTGTGTGGGTGCTGCCATCTTTGAGGGTGTGGTAGTAAATTAGCATATTCCCTCCTTATTAGTTGTGGGCATCACCATCGTTGTGAGGGTGTGATGGTCAATTAGCATATCCCCTCTTTATTAGGATGGCAAATTCCTTTAAGAATTTCATGAGTTATTTTATAGGGCTATACATGCTGCCTCCAACAAAATATATGAGTATTCCAAACTCTGTTACTAACTACCTAATGTATAATCTTGAGCAGCTTGATCATGTCACTTAACTGCTTCAGACTTTAATCCTCCCCCTCATTAAAAAGAGGAGGTTTGACCAGAAACCTGGGTGGTCTATTCAACTCCCCTGACCATTCTTCAATTCTATTAGTTTTAATTCAGCAATCACTCCTTGATGAACCTAAGCTAATTATGGAACTTTTCTACCTTGTTTTTTATATTTAAATGGAGCTGAATAAGTTCAAATATATGGTATAAGCAAAAGTAAATAAGATATATTTGAGGGAAAATCATATTTTAATTGAAATTGTATAGTATTATCTCAGAATTTAGTTCAAGGACAGAATATGCCATCTGTTTTATATGCATTTTGTCCACACATATTATGCTGAAGGGGTATAATAAGAATATTCAGTGATAGCTGAGTGCCATTAACAAATGGAAAGTTAACTCATTTAACTGGGAGCAAAATAAAGTACAAAAATTTTACTTACATGTTTACATACACACATGTTCATATACGCACACATGCATACACACATAGTTATTTATGACATTACCTAACATTAGGATTGTAATTAGTCAAAGAAAGTGTTTCTCATTCTAAAATAATCTATATCCACAAAACTTATATTTTAATTTTGAAAATATTAATATTTTTATAACTGGTCACATGAATTTTTTACATAAGGAATATGTATGAAGATTTTTATTTCACCTACCAACAGATTATGTTTTACAACTTTTTGTTTATACTATTAGTTATGATAATTGCATGTATTGTCAACACATTTTCAGCAAAATTTACATTAAGTGAGATTTTTATACCTGGGAGAAAAATTTGTAATGTTATCTACAAATAATAACTTTTATGAAAATTTTAGCATTAATTTGAGAGGCTAGAACACCAACTTTATAGAGTCTAGAGTAGTGATAAATTTCTAAGAGACAGCTTGTTATTAGAAGTTAGAATAGTTAGACATTTTTTTTATAATGGAGAACAAAGAAAGAGCAAAAGGAGACAGAGTCTTTCAACCTTTGAGAGAAAAATGCAACTTGAACATTGAGTATCTCTGACCTTCTTTCTTTTATTCTCAGAATGTTAATTATGTTTGAAAGTTGGAGTTCATGGCCCTTCTGGGAAAAAAATGTTTACTTCTCTTGGAGCTTAATTTTCTCTTTATTTAAAGTCCCATAGCTCCCATTGTATTTTTGTGGTTCTTTATTATTTCTGCATTCTTATCTTTTCTTTCAATATGTTAAAGTGCTATCTTAATACACAAAGGTACCAAAGATATACAGGGATATATTGTTAGTTTTATAAAGAAAGTCAAAGTGAAAAATGAATTTAATATAACACATTTTGCTTTAAGAATACATGAATTCCATAGTAAAGTTTTATTAAGGATTTCAAATGAGGCATCAACTAAATCACACTTGAAATGTCTGTGTCTAGAGAAATAACAATCACTTTAGCAACTCCTATAATTCTTAGAATGCTGACACTGAAGAGTTCCTTAAAGACCAAGAAGTATATCCCAACACACCTACATGTTCTGCATTTTGCCTAAACCTTATAAATTGTAGAAATCATCTGCTTATTAAAGATCAGCACTTGCCTTGTTAAAAGCTAGTAGCCCCTAAGTGCTTGTCTTCACTAGTAAAGATTAAAAGAAAATGGATAGAAACTAAGTGCCTCTTCAAACCTCCTCTGTTATTTTATATTGAGTAGGTAGGGGTAAGTGCATCTGCCAATTAGTAGGGAGCCCTTTGCTCAGGAATCCAAAACATTGGGTTAAAAATCACTAAGTTTATGCCAGTACTAGGCAGTTTGGAGAACAGTGGCTTTGTAGTATAGCTTGATATTTGGTATTGTGATCCCTGTAACATTGTTCTTCTTTCTCAAGATTGCTACAGTTATTTGGGGTCATTTTTTATTCCAGATGAATTTTAGAGAGTTTTTTCTAGGTCTTTGAAGTATGCTGTTGGTATTTTAATGGGGATTGCATTGAATTTACAAATTGCCTTGGGTAGTATGAACATTTTAATGATGATGAGATAACATGGCATATTCTTCCATTTGTTCATGTCTTCTTCTCTTTTTTTCAGCATCCTGAAATTTTCTGAGTACAGGTCCTTTATCTCCTTGGTTAAATTTATTCTTAGATATCTTAATTTTTTTATTGCAATGGTAAATGCGATTGCTTTTTCAGTTTCTCTTTCTATGAATTCATTATTGGTGTATAGAAAAGCCATAGACTTCTGGGTGTTAATTTTGTATCCTGCTACATTTCCAAATTCATGTGTTAAGTCTAGTAGTTTTTTGATGGAGTCTTTGGAGTTTTCTATGTAAAATATCATGTCACCTGTGAATAAGAATAGTTTTACTTCTTTCTCAATTTGGATGCCATTTATTTCTTCTTCTTATCTGAGTGCAATGGCTAGTTCTTCCAGTACTATGTCAAATAGGAGTGATAAGAGTGGACATCCCTGTCTTCTTCCTGTTCTTAGGGGAAATGATTTTAGTTTTTGCCCATTGAGTATGTTGGGTTTGTCATATATGGCTTTTATTATGTTGAGGCATGATCCTTCCATTCCTACCTTGCTGAGAGTTTTTATCAAGGAGTGTTGAATTTTTTTCAAATGCTTTTTCTGCATCAATGGATATGATTATATGGTTTTTAATCTCTCAGTTTGTCTATGTGGTATATCACGTTTATTAATTTGCAGATATTGTACCATCCTTGCATCCCCAGAATAAATCCCACTTGGTTATGATGTATAATCTTTCTAATGTAATGCTGGAAGAGACATATAAACCAGTGGAACAGAACAGAGAACTCAGAAACTGTCACAAGCCATTATGCTCAATTAATATTTGACAAAGGAGGCAAGAGCATAGAATGTAGTCAAGACAATCTCTTCAATAAATAGTGTTGAGAAAACTGGACAAATAACTTGCAAAAAAAATGAAACTAGACCACCAACTTACACCATACACAAAAATAAACTCAAAATGGGTAAAGAACTTAAACATAATATAGGAAATTATAAAAATATTAGAAGAAGCCATTGGCAGCAAAATAGCAGATATTGTCATACCAATATCTTTACAGACACATATCCTAGAACAGGAGAGACTAAGGAGAAAATAAACAATTGGGACTACATCAAAATAAAAAGCTTCTACACAGCAAAAGAAACCATCAATAAAACAACAAGAAAGTCCACTGTATGGGAGAACATATTTGCCAATGTTATCTCTGATAAGGCTTTAATCTCCAACATTTACAGGGAACTCATACAACTTAACAAAAGGAAGATATATAATCCAATCAAAAAATGGGCAAAGGACCTAAATAGACACTTTTTGAAAGAGGACATTCAGAAAGTCAAGAGATATTTGAAAACATTCCCTGAGTCACTAATCATCTGAGAGATGCAAATCAAAACAACAATGAGGTATCATCTCACACTTGTCAAAATGACTATCATCAACAAATCAACAAACGACAAGTGCTAGAGAGGATGCAGAGAAAAAGGAATCCTCTTGCACTGCTGGTGGGAATGCAGACTGGTGCAGCCACCGTGGAAAACAGTGTGGAGTTTGCTCAAAAAAAGAGAGAAAAAGTTAAAAATGGAACTGCCATTTGACCCAGTATTACCACTTCTAGAAATATATCCCAAGAATATGGATATAAAAAATTGTTCTGCTGAAGAGAGAAACCAAGATGGCAGCATAGGTAATCAGCTAAACTGCCATACAACAATTTCAAAACTACAACTAAAAGACAGAACGGACATCAACCAGAACCACAAGAAAGTTGGCTGAGTGAAAATTCTACAACTAGAAGGAAAGAGAGGCTCTCAGAGACTCAGAGAAGCTGCAAAAAACTGAGGTACTGAGACACACGTGTGGAGAGAGCGGGCGGTGGTGTGCCTGGTTGGCTTCCTCTGGCGGGAGGGAGATGGAAACTCCCAACTGCACGGAACCTCTTATCCTACAGCATTCATAAGGGGGGTGGGGGGAGTCTCAACTGTGAAAAGGGACGAGGGCATAGAAATTTAGGGGAGCTGCCCTTTCGCAGCTCCCCTAAATTTCCGTGCCCTCTTTCCTTTTCAATGCATGCAGAGAGGATGGACTACTGATTGTGTCACTGGCTCTCTCTGGTGGGTGGGAGACAGAGCCTCTCAACTGTGCCACTTCTAACTGCATTAAACCCCAGTTTCAGGCAAGAACCCTGGAGACCCATACTCATACTGGTCCGGGAGCGCAAGGGAACTGGAAAGGCAGAGGTCTAGAGGCACCCGCGTGTGCACACAGAAAGGGCTGCAGTGATTACTGATTACTCAGAGACATTTGAGAGCCAGGGGCTGAGTAGGGCAGGGCTGACTTTGAAGCCAAGGTTGTCTCTGCTCAGCCCTGAGACTCCACCCCACTCAATATGAACAAAGAGGCTTTTGTAATTTTTCAAGTCTTGCATCATAAGACTGATTCCAGCACAGAAGTTCTCCTGGCAGAGTGAAAATGCAGAAACAAAGGAACAGACCACAAACGAAAAAAATAGATGAAAACAAATGACTGGATATAGAGTTCAAAACCACGCTTATAAGGTTTTTCAAGAATTATCTAAAAAAGATGGATAAATTTAGCCAGACCCAAGAGAAGATGAAAAAGGACAAACTAGAAATTAAAAATACACTGACTGAAATAAAAAAATATTATGCAGAGACCTAACAGCAGACTAGAGGAACACAAGAATCAAGTCAAAAATTTGAAATACAAAGAAGCAGAAAACACTCAACTGGAAAAGCAAAAAGAATCCAAAAAGTTTAAGATAGTATAAGGAGCCTCTGGGACAACTTCAAGCATACCAACATCAGAATTATGGGTATGCCAGAAGAAGAGAGAGGGCAAGATACTGAAAACCTATTTGAAGAAATAATGACTGAAAACTTCCCACATCTGGTGAAAGAAATAGACTTACAAGTCCAGGAGGCACACAAAACCCCAAATAAAAGGGATCCAAAGAGGACCACACCAAGACACATCATAATTAAAATGCCAAGAGCAAAAGACAAAGAGAGAATATTAAAAGCAGCAAGAGAAAAACAGTTCATTACCTGCAAGGAAGCACCCATATGATTGTCAGTTGATTTCTCAACAGAAACTATGCAGGCCAGACAGGAGTGACAAGAAATATTCAAAGTGATGAATAGTAAGAACCTACAACCAAAATTACTCCACCCAGCAAAGCTATCATTCAGAATTGAAGGGCAGATAAAGAGCTTCACAGATAAGAAAAAGCTAAAGGAGTTCATCAACACCAAAGCACTATTATATGAAATGCTGAAAGGTACTCTTTAGGAAGATGAAGAAGTAAAAGGTAAAGATAAAAATCATGAACAACAAATACATATCTATCAACAAGTGAATCTAAAAAGTAAATTAAAAATCTGATGAACAGAATAAACTGGTGAATATAATAGAATCAGGAAAGGAGTGAGGGGGTTACAGGGAGAGACTAGACAATAATCATACACCTATGGATGAGGACAAAGTGGGGCGAGGTAAGGTAGAGGGAGGGGTGGGACAGGTGGAGGGGAGCTATGGGGGGAAAAAGAGAAACAAATGTAATAATCTGAACAATAAAGATTTATTAAATTTAAAAAAATAAAAAATAAATAAAATAAATAAAAATTTTAAAAAAATTGTGCTGCTATTGATATAGCAGCACATTTCACCATAGTTAAGATTTGGAAACAGCCTAAATGCCCATTAGCAGATGAGTGGATTAGAAAGCTGTGGTACTTCTACACAATGAAATACTACACTGCAGTAAAAAAAAGAAGGAATTCTTAACATTTACAACAGCAAGGATGAAAGTGGAGAGCATTATTGCTAAGGGAAATAAGCCAGTGAAAGAAAAATACCACATGATCTCACTCATTTGTGGAATATAAAAAACATTATAAACTGATGAACAAAAACAGATACAAAGGCAAAGAAGCATCGAACAGACTGTCAAACTACAGCAAGAAGGCTGGGGAGGGTTTTGGGGGGAGGTAGGAGATCAACTGAAGGACATGTATGAATGCATATAAGCATAACCAATGGACACAAGACACTGTGGGTGGTGGGTGGTGAGGGCATATGCCGGGGAGTAGGGAAGACCTGGGGGAGGTCAATGGGGAGGGAAAAAAGGAGACATATGACTACTATTTTTAAGACTTTAAACAATAAAATAAAATTTTTGAAAAATCACTAAGTTTAAGGATTTTCTCATATAAGTTTGTAATTTCTCTTCCCTGTGTCTTAATATGACAGCTTAAGTTATGTGCTTTAGCAGCTGTCTTTATACCTTTGCATCTCAGTTTATACATTTGCAAAAAAAAAAAAAAATGGTTGAACAACCATCTCTGAAGTTCCTTCCAGCTCTATCAGCCTAGGATAAAAGGAGGCAGGGGGAAATCCATTACAAATAGAAAGAAACCATTTCAGCAAGAGATTCTAAATACAAACATGGGTTAATTAATAGGAATATTTAATATACCATCTTGAAAGTAGAAATAGGGTAGCTGCCTTCAAAATGCATTGGAAATGTATCTTGAAAACACTTCCCGAGGTTTTCATCACCAAAGAGGAATGTTTTCTGAGCTCATAGTGTTTTGCTACATTTAGGTCTCCTTCAAAGTCATTACATTGACATATACTACCTTTGGCCTGTGGAGACCAACAAATAATATTTAGGACATATAGGAAATACTTTAAGAAATTCTTTTCAAAGAATCCTCTTGGAGCTCACCTGTGAACAGGTGAAGGTTCTTGTTAAAAGTACATAAATTCTGAAAGTGAAACCTAGGAATCTGAACTTCAAATTTTACAAGCTACCTAAATGTTTCTTTATACTCACTGAAGTCTGACAACCATAACTTTAGATTGGATATCTTTGTAAATGTTGTTGTAAATCAGAAGCCATTGTTATATGACTGACTTTCTTCTCTCCAACCCTTTGTCCCCTTTTATAAGCCTTTCACTTAAGTTTTTGTCTTCTCACCTCTTGCCTTTCATTTTCATGCTTTTAGCAAGGAAAATAATGAAACAGTCATTTGATAATGTAGTTAAAGTAATCAAACATTCTGAAGTGTTACCTAACTCCATAACTATGGATAAGTAAGGTCCCCTCACCCAGACACACAAGAGGTTTTTGTCATATGTGGTCCCAGGTCCTTCTTCTGCTCCTCTGTTAACTCTCTTAACCATCCTGCGTCCCTGGCTCCTAACAGCCTCTCTATCTCACACTGTAGAGTTTCTTAGTCCCTTAGAACTGAGTTCCCTGGGTCTCTGTTTTGTGGGACGTAAAGGATTTCACTGACTTGTTCATAATTAGTCAGCGCCATCTAATCTAGAACTGAGGTTGTGGCACAGCCTTATGTAAAGGAAGCAACAGCTGGAGGCCCCACCATAGGCAGCCTGCTCTTCTGCATATTTATCCTCCTATAGATTTCTCCCACAGGGGTATTTCATTTCTGCTTCCAGTTAGAGGGAGGCCAAGCAGCAGGCATCTTTCTATTCTCCATTACCTTCCACTCTCCCTACTCCCAGTGCCTTATTGGGACTTAGAGGCACTCAATGCATATTTATTTAATTAGTATCTCTTCTCCCATTTGCTGCTTCTCCATGCCTGGGCTAAGATGCACTCTACTTATCTTTCAGAATGTCCTGCTTGACGGTTTCACCCTCAAGCTGCAAATTCTAGACACCCCAGGGAATCCCTGTAACTAGTAGTCAATACACGCCATTAAACAGCTGAAATCTTGCATAGGGAATTTTCACATAGGCTTATCATGGAAAAGTGATAACTGAAAGAGAAGGATGGAATAGAAAGATAAAAGAAGTGCCTCTATACTATATGCAGTCTGCACTGTTATGTTTAATTCACCATATTTGGGGTATTTTGTGATTTATTTACTAGTAATAAATGCTCTTAGGGTCCTGAACAGTTTAATTCTCTGATGGAAATGCCTTTATTTTTTCTCAACATAATGTTTCTATTGCTCATAATAGAAAAAAATTCTGACAATTTGCAGAAGTATACAGATGAAGGAATAAATCACCTGTAAATCCTCCTCAGGGAAAACTAGTGATTTCAGAACTTTTTCACACATAGTCAAGCATGTGCACAGAAACACAGGCACATAAAAACATTTCAGAAAATAGATTGTTTGCATTATTGAAACCTGTTTTCTCAGCAAAAAAAAAGGGTGATCTTTTCTATATTCATAAGTATTTGCCTTGGGATGCATAGATTTGTATGACTTCAGCATTATATATTTAACCAATTCCCTAGTATTAAAAAGTTGTTTCTACTTTGTGTCAATCACAAAGTAGATGCTATAGATAAGTTTCTACCTATATCTTTGCATGCTTTCCCAGATGCTTACTCACGTATAAGTTCCTCATATTCATACTTACACATTTTAATGTATTTTATGTGTTATCAAAGTATGCTTCAGAGAGTTTGGAACAATTTAATTTCAGTACATAGTTACCATTTGGGGATTCTGTTTGACTGAGGCCAGCAGGAGAATTGTATTTGAAATGTCAGGCGAAGTTACCAAATGGCAAAGGGAAATGTTGTTCTACCTGGTTGCTTTACATTTCAATCTTTGCAGCGTTAGAGAGTATATTATATTTATGTTATTGGAAGCATTAGTTTTTATGAATTGATTAGTAATTGCTGACGATATAAGCTATGCGGCAAAATTCTTGTTTTACCTAAGGATGGAGCCTTGCCAACATTTCACGTTTCTTCTTTGTTTTTTTGGATTATGATTTACTTTATTAATTTAGCTCCTCATTCCCAAGAGAAATGTGGATTTTTATAGCACACTTGTGTCTTATTAAATGGCTTCTATGGATTAACATGTTCTAAATACAGTTGATGGAAAAGAACTCAGTTTTGCCTAAATTATTCATGTTTGGGGGAGGCTTGCAGACAACTGATTTTACTTTTCCACATGAGTTGTCGTCTCAGTACATTTTACACAAAGGAAACAAAGCAGAAAATGTTGGAACTTGGTGAAAACAAACCCCAGGTGCACACAAATAAAGAAGGATAGAGGAAAGGGAGAAGCATATGGGAATAGGAGCAGAAAGAAACAGATGCCAGATGGAAGGAGTCAATGGAAGAGGCTGTCTAGGGTGTAGAAATGGAAAAGTCAAAATGTGGAGAGAGACCTTTCCATTTCTCAAAGCAAAAAGAATTCCAATGCTGACATGAGTCACATGAAAACTGAGTGGTTTATATTAGTCACTGGGTCCAATTTTTTTTCTACAAGAAACATTAAGAATCATTACTGCAACACTATGGGAAAGTAATCTATTGCAGTGTATATTTCATGTTAAAATCTCAGAACTCTGCATGTGGAAATAAACATATAGCTAAACAGTGACACTTCAAATTTCATCAAAATATCCCCATTTTATGGCTCTTCAAAGCAGGTAACCAGATTATTATTGAGGATTGCCAGGTAGTTGACAATAGGTTTATACACTATGGAACTAACCAATCAATATACCTTACTTAACGAAATTGTTAGAATCATCAATTCTCCTTCTAGATATTCTGATACAGTTTGTTCCTGCTATTTTTCAGATCACATTTGGAAGCCAGTTCCGACCAGTGGAAACGTCTGCACCTTTCTCTTCAAGAACTTCTGGTGTGGCTACAGCTGAAAGATGATGAGTTAAGCCGGCAGGCACCTGTTGGGGGTGATTTTCCAACTGTTCAGAAGCAGAATGATGTACAGAGGGTAAGACATTTTTAAGCCTCGTTTCCTACACACACATAGTAAGCATTCAGTGATTATTTTAAAAATAGTTCTGATTAAAATTAAGTTGAATAGGCATCTTTTTTTTACTCCTCTAGTTCAAGGGTCAATTATAAATAATCCAAGCCATTATATTTTAAATGTCAAAAATATCTGCATTAATAATAATCCTTTCAGAAATTGTTCCTCTCTTTGGATTGCTTTTTAAAATGTTTTATTGTGGAAAACTTTAAAAATATACAAAAGCAGACAGAACCTGTAATAAATACCCATCAAGACTTCAACAATTATCAATTCATGGACACTTCTTCTATACCTCTGCCTTGCCTTCCATTATTTTCAAGCAAATCTCATGCATGTATCTTTTTATTCATAAGCATTTGAGAAAGTATTTCTAAAACATAAGAATTTACTCTTTAAATATAACCAAAGTACTATTATAATACTTTTAAAATATCAGTAATTTTATCTTAAAAATATCCATGCAATATTCAAATTTCCATTTCTCATATATGTCCTAAATGTTTTAATAAGTTTTTTTGTTTTGTTTGTTTGTTTTATTTAAATAAGAACTGAAATCAGGTCCACACATTGCATTTTGAGAATGTGTCTGTTACATCCCCTTTTTTCACTTTTTATTTTGAAATAATTATAGATTCACAGTAAGTTAAAAAAAATAGTACACAGAGTTTCCTTATACATTTCACCCAGTTTCTTCTAATGATTACATCTTACTTAACTACAGAACAATAATTGTCATTTCAACATGTAATCAATGTAAAAATTTACAGCTACAGTACAATTCAAGTCAATGTAGCTACATTTCAAGTGTTCAGTAGTTACATGTGGCTAATGGCTACTGTATTGAAAAGTGCATTCTATAGTTTTGATCATATTGAAGTTTGCCTATTTCATAGGTGATAGTGTAGTCTTTCATTATTAGGAGGTACATAATGTTTTGTTTTCTCTTTATTGAGTGTGATTTTGCAGCTTTTAATGATCAAAGGCTAGAAGTTACAATGTGATAATCGCCTATTTCTGTCATTTCTTCTTCATTTATTAGCTGGTGTACTTCAATGCAAAAAAAAAAAAAAAGGTTCACTCATTCACTATTTGGGTACCCAGTATACTGTTCATATGGGATATGCATAATAAATATTTCTATTTTACCAGTCTTCAGAATAACAAGTTGTTCACTAGCATCATCCAGCAGTGATCAATTGTGTGTTTTTTTTCTTTTTCATTATATTTCTGTCTTATTCACTAGAGTCTGAGTGGGGAAGACATAGATTTTGCCTTGCTCTCCTCCAAGATTTTAATAACTAGCAGAATGTCTGGCATACAGTGGATAATGATAAGTGTTTTTGAAATGAGAATAAGAGGTATATGAACAGAAATGAATAACAAGCCAAGAAAATTACTACCAAACAAGAAAAACTTGATAAAATGGTACTGCTTTTGTATGTTCAGCACTTCAAGGAAAGATCTCTATGGAGACACAGCCAAAGGTGGCATATTGAAGAAAGGTCAAGGGTTTCTATTATTCAAGAGAAAAGAATATAGAAGATTATAAAAAGGCAAGACCCAACAGTTGTTGCAAAAAAATTGCCAAGGAAACTGTCAATTTCTTTTCTAACCATTCTTCTTCATGTAATTCAGAATATCAAATTAGCTTTTGTGGTAGAAACATAATAGTGATACTTTTTCAATGTTCTAACTTTGAATAAATAGTCAAAACACTTTGGCATATATGTAGTAGAGCATTCATTGAGAAAGATGGGCATTTTAAAATAGAATGTATTATGTGATATAATGAAAAAAGACAAAATTTCTACAAAAGGGGTAATTTTATTCTAGTTCCAGAAATGAAAGAAGATGAATCATTGGACAAGTACACTAAAAGTCAGGATATGGAGTTCTAGTCTTATTCTTCCATAAGTTAACTTCTGATTACTACTTTTTTCTTCAGCTATGAGATGAGAAATTTGGTACAAATAATTTCCAGAGTCCTTCTAGTCAGCATGTTGTTATAAATACTTCCTCACGTTCCCTAGTTATGGGCTTGCTTGCTTGCTAACAGTGGTAAAATGTTCATACTTATCATTGTCCATCTTCCTACTCAGGAATCTCATGACCAGTAACATGCTTTGCAGAGATGACAGTGTTTGAATTATGGGTAACATGCACCACATTGAACTTTATTAATACCTACTTTATTGGTGTACTTATTTCAATATCCCTCCTATTATCTTTCTTTGACTTACCAGGACTTCCAGCCCATTGACCAATCTGTGTCCCATCCATTAGTTTCACTGCTTCTCTATCTTCACCTCTCTTCAAGTCCAACTTAGATTCAACCATCAAACATTATAATAACTTTTTTTCCAAGACACTAAAATTCTTTGCTCCATTATCCTTTTGTTGCTACAATCTGCAAAACCCAAAAGCTTTGAGAATCTAACTAAATATTTTTTCCTACTAGTACCTTTTCAGAATGACTAGCCTCTAACCCTTCGCTGGGTCAATTTACCTCCTAAATATTTCTTGACTCTGTTTACTGAAGTAATCACCACAGTTACAAGATACCCTTTCTCCTAGCCTTTCTGAATGTACTCTTGCCACTCTACAATTCAGAGTAAGATATGTAAAAACATAAACTGAATTATGTCAGCCTTATCTTAATGCTCTTCAGTGGCTTCTCAATGCCCTTAAGGAAAGACCAAAATCCTCAGCAAGAACTTCAAAGCCTCATCTGGATGGTCTGGCCCCAAATTTCTCTTTTCTTAGTATTTTTTTGTTTTTGTTTTTGTTTTTTGGGTTTTTTTTTTTTGTTTTGTTTTGTTTTGTTTTCTCTCTGGACACTAGCCATGCTGCTTCTATTGGTATTCCCCGGTCTCTATTCCTCACATGTGAGGCTTTGAACATACTGATCCTGTCTGAAATCCTCTCTTACAGCTACCTCCTCATAATGTCCTGGTTAAGGTATAGTAATCTTTTACATCTTGGCTCAGACATTAAGCAAACTTTTTTCTGAAGCTCACATTTGACCAGATGTTCCTTCATAACCTCTCATAACACCTTCAATGTTTTCTTCTATAACAACATTATTTGTCATGACTGTCTGAGACTCTTTAATGTCAAGCACTTCACAAAATCATGTGCTCCAAGAAGTTTATTCAGAGGAGAGGGTTGTCATTTTTATACCCAGCATCTTACAAAGTATCTGGTATATGGTGAACACTAAATAGATAAAGGAACAAAGGAATTAAGTAAAGAAGGTAAGGAGGGAGGAAGAGAAAACCAATGAACTAATATTGGTTTTAATCATTCTTCTCTAGTCTGCTTGACAGAGAAAGAAAGGAATGTGATGTTCCTTCCTCAATTGAAGAATTTTTCTGTTTATTCCCAAATAAGTATCCTTTTGTATTGTTTAGAGCCATATTGATGCCACTGTTTTTACTTGTGGGCTGGCACAGTGTTTTCACTAGCTTCTCTCATCCTTCAGAAAAATACTTGTCACAAAACACTCTCCTCCCTCAAAGAACATCATCACTCCTAATTGTTGAAGAGAGAACAATTTACAACCCTGGATACTCCAGAGTTTTGCCATGCTCATGCAGTAACCCTTTATAGTTGCAGTGGAATGGCTGTCTATTTAGTAATGCTCTTTTTGCCTAAGAGCAAAGGAAAACCCTTGAAACTAGGTCTCTACGGAATCTTCTGAATTCACTTAAGAAGAGAAAAGAAACACACAATCAGTACAAAACTCTGTCAGATCTTGTCTTCAGTAGGTTTTTTTAATTTTTTAAATGTTTATTGTTGAGAGTATTACAGATGTCCCCCTTTCCTCCCCCCTATTACCCCTCTCTACCTGGTTCCCTTGCCACCTCAGGCCCTCACCACCCTATTGTCTGTGTCCATAGATAATGTATATATGCATGTAAGTTTTTTGATTAATCTCTTCCTGCACCCTCACCTCCCTTCCCTCTGACATTCATCAATCTGTTCTATATTTCTATGCCTCTCGTTCTATATTATTCATCAGTTTATTTTTGATTGATTCCTTTTTTGTTATTTTTATTTTTATTGTTGTTTTTTTAAACTTTAATGTTGAAAGTATTACATATATCCCCTTTTCCCCCACTAGCTCCATCTAGCCTGCCTCCTACTCCCCACCCCAGACCTTTACCATACTATTTTCTGTGTCTATGGGTTATGCATATATACAAGTTATTTGGTTGATTTTTTCCCATTCACTCACCCACCCACCCCCACCTTATTTTGATTATTGGATTCAATTATTGATAGATACATATTTATTGCCATTTTATTGTTCATATTTTTAAATATTTTTTTCTTCTTCCTCCTCCTCTTCTTAAAAGAATATCCTTCAACATTTTGTGTAATACTGGCTTTGGTGGTAATGAACTCCTTTAGCTTTTTCTTGTCTGTGAAGCTCTTTATCTGACCTTCAATTCTAAATGATAGCTTTACTGGGTAGAGCAATCTTGGATGTAGGTCCTTGTCACCATCACCTTAAATATTTCTTGCCACTCCCTTCTGGTCTGCAAAGTTTCTGTTGAGAAATCAGCTGACAGTTGTGTGGGCACTCCCTTATAAGTAACTAACTGCTTTTCTCTTACTACTCTTAAGATTCTCTCTTTGTCTTTAAGCCTTGGCATTTTAATTATGATATTTCTTGGTATGAGCCTCCTTGAGTTCCCCTGTTTGGAATTCTTCATGCTTACTGGACTTGTGAATCTATTTCTTTCACGAGGGAGGATAAATTTTCTGTCATTATTTCTTCAAATGCATTTTCAATTTTTTGTTCTCTCTCTCCTTCTGGCATCCCCAGAATTTGAATGTTGGTATGCTTGAAGTTGTCCCAGAAACCCCTTGCAATATCCTCATATTTTTGGATTTTTTTTTCTTTTTGCTTTTCTGATTATGTGTTTTTTCCTTCCTCATATTCCAAATTGTTTATTTGATTCTTGGAATCCTCTATTCTACTGTTGAATCCCTGTAAATTATTCTTTATTTCAGTTAGTAGATGTTTAATTTCTGACTGGTCCTTTTTCATGTCTGAAATTCTTACTGAGATCTTTGAAAATCTTACTAAGTCTCTTGAAGTTCTCATTAAGATCCTTGAGCTACCTTATAATCATTGTTTTAAATGCTATACCCAGTAGTTTGCTTGCTTCCATTTCATTTAGGTTTTTTTCTGGGGACTATTTTTGTTCTTTCATTTGTGACATGTTTCTTTGTCTCCACATTTTGCTGCCTCCATGTGTTTGTTTCTATGTAATAGGTAGAGCTCTAATGTCTTCTGTATTCCAAGAGTGGCCTTGTATAGGGCCTAATGTCTTAGCCTCCCCAGCCACCAGAGCTGGTCATGGTGAATTCTTCTATGGGCTGTGTGCACAGTATTGTTGTAGTTGAGCCTTGATTGCTATTGGAATCTCTGGAAGGAATTGACCCCCAAGACAGTTGGCTATGAGGACCATTTGTGACTACAGTGGAAGATCTGCTATACAGGAGACACCCCTAAGAAGCAGAACTGGCTTCAGTGGGGCTTTGGTGCTCAATGAGTCTGACCCTTAGGTGTGTCGCTCATGGATGTGTAAAGTTGTATTCTGTTGTGGTCTGAAGATGTCCACCAGGTGCACTGGCTCTGGAGCCTCCTGGCAGGTACAAAGTCAGCCACTGCCTGTGGTCATCCAACAGGAGCTACAGAGCAATCTGCAGATATCTGGCTGCTACTTGTGTTGAGCTTGGAAATGCCCAGGAGAGACTAAGCTGTGAAGCAAGGCAGGCTGCTGCTAGTTCTGGGTCTTTGGCTTCTTATTTATAGTTATGGGCACACAGATGCCAACTGATGTTTGTTTGATAAATTTTAGGAAGTATGATAGCTAATCCAGGACTGGCTATTCATATGGAAAAATCTACTGCAAACAGCTGGGTGGGGCTGCAAATTGGATGAGGCAGGGTTTCAGGGAATCACTAGGGCAAGAACTGAGTGGGCTAGGCTGTTGGAATCTCAGATATGACTGCCAATCAGCTCTGCAACAGAGGAAGTCTCAGCATGAGAACAATTACCTCAGCCAGTACTTTTGTCTGGGAGAAAGCCACACCTAAGTTATTGCTCCACTGCCAAACAATCCAATTCCTCCCTGTATGTCTCTGGAATCCTCTCTCAATGCTGCCCTAGTGTGGAGCTCAGAAGTCTAAGTCCATGTGCTAGCCCTTTAAGAGGGATTGCCTGGGTCTCCAGTAGCCTCTGTGTCACTCAGTTACAGTCCATACTGATTTTAAAGCCAGAAGTTAGGGAGACTTCTCTACCCAGGTCTTGAACCCTGGAGTGAGGATGGGACCCTTTCTCTTCACAAGAGACTTCCATAGTGTAGATATCCCTCCTGATTAAAAGCACGCCACATGTGGGTTTTGGACCAGTCCATTCTGCATCTCCGCCCCTCCTCCCATTCTCAATGTGCTGTCTTCATTACTTCACTAGTTGTAGGGCTTCCATTCAGCAAGTTTTCAGGTGGTCCTGAATGATGGTTTTTCTGTATTTTAGTTGTAATTTTGATATGGTTGTGGGAGGTGGAGAGTACCAGCATTTACCTACACCACCATCTTGGTTTTCTTTGATACATTTTGTATTTGTAGACTTTTGTTTTATTTTGCCATGTTTCCAGGATTATAAATTATCTTATTATTTATGGGTTTCTTGATTCAAATACAGTTTGTATAGATGTTTGGTATTTAAATGGTCACTTGTTATTGTAAACTTGTTCCTTATGTATTTGATGTGGCACTTTTTTTAATCACCTGCTTACTATTTATTATAAATGATTAATGCCATTTGTTATTGCTTTTTATGGGAATACAAGTCCCATTAAAATTTCCGAAGTTGAAACTATAATTAAATATTTTTTCACTTTTCTTTTCTACAAATAGAATGTTTATGAATCAGGTAACATATTTGCTTTGTGTGCCACTGAATATTAATGATAAAATTTTATAGCAAAATACCATGTCTTGTACTCCTTACTGAAAGTGAAAATATATAGTCCATCTCAATTACTGTGATGGAGGGGTATATGGTTTTCCTGTAGGTAAAATTCCAAAACAGTTCACACAGGTAGTTAGTTGGGAATTGCTGTCTCATTCCTCAAAGCAATTTTTACACTCAGGGGAGTAAGTCTTGGTTCCCCAAACTAGTTGGGAAGCATATCAACTGCAATTGGAATGGCTCTCAAGACGAATTAATTAAATAATGTTCCATATGCAGTGAAGTGTTATAAATAATTAAAGTTCAAATGTGCCTTAGCAAATATAAACTGACCAATTTTTATATCTTTTGAATACATTATCCTGACTTTTCCAATCCTCATTACTTGCCTCACTAAACTGACTCGTTTTCAATTAGTGTGTATTATTCTGGTCCAGATATATTTTTTAAACTGACTTCCTTTGTTTTACTTGAGCAGTCACTAAAGTGATATTTATTACTTGTCTAGTTCTGTGATTAACCTAGAGAGAGTTTTAAAAGAGCAAGTCATAGTGGGGAATTCCTAAGGAGAACTTCAATACACTATGAGTTTATGTAATTCCTTTCATCCTACCCGAAATCCAAATGGAGACTAGGTCTTAGTTATAGAACACTGTAGGTAATAGCTTTTTGTTTGCATTCTTACTAATGAAATTGTTCATCATTAGGTTTTAATCTTTCAATTTAAAAATCTCTATACTTCCTTTCCTAGAAAGCATTAAGGACACTTTAGAAGCTTCCTGAGATTTTCTGGTTAATATTTAGATATAAATAATCAATATATACATTATTAAAAGCCATTATTGTGTGCATGCTGTTGACAAATGAAAAGGCTTGAATAAAATAGTTTACTTGTTCATTTGTCAGATCATATATTATTCATGTTCAATTTCCTCAGAAATCACCACAAAGTGAGGGAGACGTTCAGAAATTCAATAAAACTATCCTGAAATCACATTGTAGATTATACACTTAGCTAATTCTGTTATCAATGTTGACCTGCTTCCTGTGCGTAATTTTAGTATGTGTGTTAGCCTGATGACTTTTCTTTCCACAAAAATATAAAATGTCTTTGGGTGCCATTTGTTCATGTTAACATTCAAGTCAGCTCTATGTTTAAAAAGAAAAGAAAAGAAGTGAAAAGCAGAGAAAAAAAAAGAAAGAGAAATACTTTGTTTCCTATCACCTCTGAAGAAGAAACAAATAAATGAAGGTTATGATAGAATGATTCATCCCAACATTTGATAACCTGGCCTCTTGAATTTTCTATACAAGTTTGGTTGCCCTGCAAAGTTCGCTATCAGCTATGCCCACACTAAAAATGTCCACTTGTCTCTATTGGAAGAAATAGACATCTTTGTTATCTAGTCTTCATCACTAAAAAAGAAAGCTACTTTTATATAAGTTTGATAATTTATGCAGTCATAGTTAAGAATGCTGAATAGAAAAGATTTTCAATTATTTTTAAGACTGCATTTCTTGGCATTTGAGGAAGTCTTCTGAAAACTAGCTATATCATCAACTTGAGAACAGAGTCATCTAGAGTTTGCTACTTTTCTATAATTACTATAATAAGATAAAATATGAATAATTTGATTCTAATTGATTTCTCTACTACCTAAGTCCTCCTCCTAACTATGACAATATATTTTATATCTTGATAAAACTTTAAAAATAACATTTGTATAATATTTTATCTTTACAAAGCATTTTCATACACATTCCTTTAATTATAAATTAACCCCTGCTATTTTTCTATGTTTTTCCTTGCCTCCTCCAAAAAATTTTTTTAGGAAAAACTGTAACATAATTAGGACTCCTAGAATTTTTTAATAGTAATAAATTTGTGTTATTTGGTAATTAATTATTGATTGTGTATTATATGCTAAGGACTGAAGGTACAGTGTTGAACAAAATGAGAATATGCCCCATGGATCTTCAAATTGTAGTGAGGAAAATTCACAGTGAACCAATTAATTAATAAAGAAAATTTCATTAGCCCATTGCTCTGAAGGAAAGATTTTAAAAAACAGAGGTAAATCTGAGAAGTAGTGGAGTATCTGATGAAATTATAATTTAGCAGAGGCCTTAAGTGAAGAGTATTATAAGCAGAAGGAGCCCCAAATGTAAAAGCCTAGATGTAAGAACAGGTTTGAGGTGTTCAAGGAATAGCAAGAAGGGCTAGTGACAGGTTGTAAAGAGAGGCAAAGGCCAGATCATCAGTTGTCTTATCTGCCATAGTTTGGAGGTGGAGTTTATTCTGTATGTAAGAAGACATCACTGAAGGACCATAAGCAGGGATGATATGACCTGATTTATGTGTTCTGCCTGGTCAATAGAGAAGTGATGGTAGGTAGAACAAAAATGAAAGCAGGGAGAGATCCAAAAGGATGGCGGCTAGCAGGACAGAGGTGAAGGAGAGGATGTGAGTGAGGGTATGAAAGAAGAGTGTGTGGATGTGTGTGGTCAGTGTGAGTGAGTAAGGGACAGTTAAATCTTACAGGAGCCGCAGGGGCTGGCAGACAGGCTCTCTTGGACAAGGAGAGTCTGTCACTGCTGTGGGCATTCCCTGGACTGCAGGACTCAGGCATGGAGCCCATGCCATCTTGAAAGGGAGAACAACCTTTTTTAGGAACTCATCAGCACCACCACCCATACAGGACTTTGATACTTCCTAAGACCCAGCAGCCACTCCAGCCAAAATCCTACTACCCCAGCTGCAGACCCTGGGGCCCTGGAACCTCCACCTCCAAAGGTGCACCATTCCCACAACAGAAGTGCATCTTCCCCCTCCCCAGCGGCAGAACTCTGGACACCACTTTCTTTGAAGATGTTTCCAGCAACACAGGCATCCAGGGCACACCACCATATAGGCAGCGCCTGGGAGACACGGGGGCCCCCTGCTGGGTGTGATTCTATACAGACAAAGACACGCTACCCCGCAGTAGAAATTCTGAATTTCCTCTGCCTGCATAACTGCCCGGAGACACCCCAGCTGTGTAATTTCAGCACCAGGGCTCCTCCAAGTGCATCAGAGCTCTGCATTGGCAAACTCACCACCACAGATGTGCACATTTCCCAAGGGCAGACACCCTGAGCCCGTATATCCACAGGGTCTTCTGGGGAGGCACTTTGAGCCCCGGCTGGGTGTGATTCTGTACAGAAAGGATGGGCTGCCCTGCAATAGAAACTCTGAACTCCTTCCTCCTGAATAACTGCCCACATACACCCCAGCTGCTTAACTTCAGTGCCAGGGCCCCTCAAAGTGTGTCAAAGCCCTGTGAAGGCAAACACACCACCAGTTCATGCACACATTTCCAACAGGCAGGCACCCTGAGCCATCTGTCCACAAGGTGTTTGTGGGAGCTGCTGTGAATCCTGGCTGGGTGTGATCTTGGACAAATAGGGATGCACTGCCCCTGGCAGTAGAAATTCTGAATTCACTCATTCTGAACACCTGCACTGACACCCCAGCAGTGTAACTTCAGTAGCAGGGCCTCTCAAAGTGCATCAGAACTCTGCGCTGGAAAACTCATCACCACAGATGTGCACATTTCCAAAGGGCAGACACCTTGAGCCCATCTATCCACAGGGTCCTCTGGGGAGCTGCTTTAAGCCCCGGCTGGGTGTGATTCTGTACAGAAAAGGACACGCTGCCCCACAGGAGGAATTCTGAACTCCTTCCTCCTGAATAACTGCCCACATATACCCCAGATGCTTAACTTCAGTGCCAGGGCTCCTCAAAGTGCATCAGAGCTCTGCGATGGCAAACACACCACCAGTTTACATGTGCTTTTCCAACGGGCAGGCACCCTGAACCCATCTATGCATAGGATGCTGTGAGAGCTGCTGTGAGTCCTTGATGGATGTGATTGTGGACAAAGAGTGATTCATTCTCCCTGGCAGTAGAAATTCTAAATTCACCCATCCTGGATACCTGCACGCAGATGCCTCAATTACACAGCTTTAGTTCCAGGGCCCTTCAGGGTATTTCAGCGTGCCTTGCTGGTAAATGCACCATGGGTGCCCCTGTGATCCTCCACTAGGACCTTGCTCATGTCCACCACAGGTGCAGCAGCAAAAGCTGAGTCTGCTCACCCCACAACTACAGAACTCTGGAGACTACAGTCACACCTTTCCAGAATGCAGGCTTCCTGGGTGCAACTGTGAGTCCCTGCTGGACACAAGCAATTTCAATCAAGAGCACAAAACAGCAAAAATTGGGACACCCCTCCCCATAGCTGCTGACTTCTAGACACTGCAGTTGTACCTTTCCAGCTAACAGGACTACATCAAGAGAACCCAAATGGTTCAAGTAGGGAGCTACACTATATCACCAAGCACAGGAGACTGGGGAGATCACATCAATAGCACCATCCCCAAAAGAACCTGAGTATCAAATCAATTGGACCTACAATTAAAAAGTTACAGCAAAACATGGGAAGACAAAAAAGCAATCCCCAAAGGAAAGAAAAAAGAGGAATCACTAGAAAGGGAGTTAAATGAAATTGAGGCTAGCAGCATATCAGAGAAAGAATTCAGAGTAATGGTAATAAAGGATGTTTAAATTGCTGTATGACAAATACACACAACTCAATGACAAACACACACAACTCAGTGAGAAATATGAGGAGCTGAATGAGAATATCACCAACATAAAAAGGAACCAAGAGGAGAGGAAGAATGACATAGCTGCAATAAAGAACACAATGGAAGGCTTAAACAGTAGACTAGAAGAGGCTTAGTACCACATCAGTGAATTAGAAGACAAGGTAGGAAAAAACACACAAACACAGCAGCAACTGGAAAGAAGACTTAAAAAGCAAGAAGAGAGCCTAAGGGAGCTTTGAGACAACAAAACGAAACAACATTAACATAATAGGGGTGCCAGAAGGTGAAGAAAAGAAGCAAGGAATAGAAAACCTGTTGGAAGAAATAATGACAGAAAACTTTCCTGATATTGGCAAGAAAAAAACTATGCAAGTCCAAGAAGTACACAGAGCCGAGACCGGTTTGGCTCAGTGGATAGAGCGTCGGCTTGCAGACTGAAAGGTCCCAGGTTCAATTCCGTTTGGGGGCATGTACCTTGCTTGCAGGCATATCTCCACAGGGGGCCGTGCAGGAGGCAGCTGATCGATGTCTCTCTCTCATCAATATTTCTGACTTTCTATCTCTCTCCCTTCCTCTCTGTAAAAAATCAATAAAATATATTTAAAAAATAAAATAAAATAAAATAAAGAAGTACACAGAGTCCCAAACAAGTTGAACTGCAAAAGACTGGCACCAAGACACATCATAATTAAATTGGCAAGCACCAATGACAAAGTAAGAATCTTAAAGGCTGCTAGAGAGAGACAGAAAGTTACCTACAAGAGATCTCCTATTAGAATATCAACTGACTTCTCAACAGAAACACACCAGGCCAGAAGGGAATGGAATGAAATATGCAAAGTGATTCAAAGCAAGGGACTGCATCCAAGAATACTATACCCAACAAGGCTATCATTCAAAATTGAAGGTGGAATCAGGAGCTTCACAGACAAAAAAAGGACAAAGGGAGTTTATTACCACCAAACCAGCAATGCAAGAAATGTTAAAGGTTCTGCTGTAAAAAGAAGAAATAGGAAGTTAAGAAATAACACAGGGGTAAAGAATAAAAATGGTGACAAACAAGTACTTATCAATAATAAATTTAAATGTAAATGGATTAAATGCCCCAATCAAAAGACATAGGGTAACTGAGTGGATAAGAAAACATGACCCATATATGTTCATGTATATACAACTCAAAGAGTTAGAAAGAGAGCAATAGGAGAAGCCCAGTGTAAGCAGAAAGAAGGAAATAGTAAGATAAATGACATAGAGACCAAAAAAATACAAAAGATCAACAAAACCAAGAGCTGGTTCTTTGAAAGAATAAATAAGATTGATGAACCTCTAGCCAGTCTCACCAAGAACCAAAGAGAGAGGACCCAAATAAACAAAATCAGAATTGAAAGAGGAGAAATAACAATAGACCCCACCAAAATACAAAGAATTGTTTAAAAATATTATGAACAACTTTATTCCAACAAACTAGACAACCTGAAGGAAATAGACATATTCTTAGAAAAATAGAACCTTCCAAAATTTAATCAGGAAGAACCTAAACATCTCAATAGGCCAATAACTATGGAAGAAATTGAAACAATCATCAAAAATCTTCCAGCAAACAAAAGCCCAGGGTCAGACAGCTTCACAGGGGAATTTTACCAAATAGTCAAGGAAGAATTAAAACCTATCCTCCTCATACTATTCCAAAAAATTAAAGAGGAAGGAACACTGTCAAGCTCATTCTATGAAGCCAACATCACCCTAATATCAAAACCAGATAGACAATACAGTGAAAGAGAATTACAGGCAAATATCCCTCATGAACATAGATGCCAAAATCCTCAACAAAATTCAGCAGTACATCAGAAAGATCATACAACATAACCAAGTAGTATTTATCCCAGGGATGCAAGGATGGTACAATATCTGAAAGTCAATAAACATGATACATCACACAAACAAATGGAGAGAAAAAAAACACATAGTCATATCAATCGATGCAGAAAAAGCATTTGATAAATCCAACACCCTTTCTTGATAAAAACTCTCAGCAAGTTGGGAATAGAAGGATCATACTTCAACATCATAAAAGCCATATATGATAAACCCACAGCCAACATCATACTCAATGGACAAAAACTAAAATCAATTCTCCTAAAAACAGAAACAAGACAGAGATGCACACTCTCACCACTCCTGTTTGACATAGTACTAAATTTTTTAGTCATTGCAACTAGACAAGAAGAAATAAAAAGGCATCCAAATTATAGAAGGAGTAAAGCTGTCCTTGTTTGCAGATGACATGATATTGTACATAAAAAAAAGACTCCATCAAAAAACTAATAGATTTAATAAATGAATTCGGCACTGTAGCAGGATACAAAATTAATGCCAAGAAATCTATGGTATTTCTATACACCAATAGTGAACTTACAGAAAGAAAAACAAAAAAAGCAATCCCATTTACCATCGCACCAAAAAAATTAAGATGCCTAGGAAGAAACTTAACTAAGGAAGTAAAAGACCTATATGCAGAAAATTACAGGACACTAAAAAAGATAGAGGAAGACGTAACAGATGGAAGAACATACCATGCTCATGGCTTTGTAGAATCAACATCATTAGAATGTCCATACTACCGAAAACAATCTATAGATTCAATGCACTCCCCGTTAAAATACCAACAGCATATTTCACAGACCTAGAAAGAACTCTCCAAAAATTCATCTGGAATAAAAAAAAAGACCCCAAATAGCCACAACAATCCTGAGAAAGAAGAATAAAATAGGTGGGATCTCAATACCAGGTTTCAAGCTGTATTACAAAGCCACTGTTCTCAAAACAGCCTGGTACTGGCACAAGAACGGACAAATAGACCAATGGAATAGAATAAAGAATCCAGATATCGACCCCAAACCACTATGCTCAATTAATATTTGACAAAGGAGGCATTAACATACAATGGAGTCAAGACAGTCTCTTCAATAAATGTTGTTGGGAAACTTGGACAGATACATAAAAAAAAGTGAAACTAGACCACCAACTTACACCATACACAAAAATAAACTCAAAATGGATAAAGGACTTAAACATAAGACAGAAAATCATAAAAATACTAGAGGAATACACAGGCAGCAAAGTCTCAGACACATGCCAAAGGAACTTCTTCACTGATATTGCTCCTAGGACAATGGAAGCTAAAGTGAAAATAAACAAATGGGACTACATCAAAATAAAAAGCTTTTGCACAGCAAAAGAAACCATCAACAAAATAAGAAAGGCCACTGTATGGGAGGACATATTTGCAAATGTTATCACTGATAAAGGTTCAATCTCCAACATCAGGCAACTTATACAACTTAATAAAAGGAAGATAAATGATCCAATAAAAAAAGGGGGGGGCAATGGACCTAAATAGAATCTTTTCGAAAGAAGACAGAAGGAAGGCCAAGAGACACATGAAAACATGTTCAAAGTCATTAATTATCTGAGAGATGCAAATCAAAAGACAATGTGGTACCATCTCACACCTGTGAGAATGGCTATCATCAACAAATCAACAAACAACAAGTGTTGGCAAGGATGCAGAGAAAAAGGAACCCTTGTGCACTGCTGGTGGGAATGCAGACAGGTGCTGCCACTGTGGAGAACAGTATGGAGTTTTCTCAAAAAACTAACAATGGAACTCCCATTTGACTCAGTAATCCTATTCCTAGGAATTTATCCTAAGAAATTACAACACCAATCAGAAAGGATATATGCACCCCTATGTTCATAGCAGCACAATTTATAATAGCTAAGATTTGGAAACAGCCTAGTTCCCCGTCAGGAGATTAGTGGATTAGAAAACTGTGGTTCATCTACACAATGGAATACTATGCTGTCATTAAAAAAAGGAATTCTTACCATTTGTAGCCATCTGGATTGAACTGGAGAGCATTATGCTAAGTGAAATAAGCCAGTCAATAAAAGAAAAATAACACATGATCTCACTCATTGATGGGAAATAAAGAACATGATAACCTGATGAACAAACAGATAGATACAGAGTCAGTAAAGCATCAAACAGACTGTGAAATTACAGCGGAAAGACTGGGAAGTGTTGGGGAGCGGGGAAAGAGATCAACCAAAAGACTTATATGCATACATATAAGCACAATCAATGGACACAATCATCCCACACTGGGGATGGTGGGATGAGGGCATGTGACAGAGGGGAGGGGAGGGGAGGGGAAGGTTTATGGGGGGAACAGGAGATATATGTACTACTATAGATAATACTTTAAACAATAAAATAATATTTTAAAAAATAAAAAAAATTGAAAGCAGGAATAAAAGATGGTGTTGAAGTCATCTGAGAAAGGGATAATAATGACTTGAACTGAGTGGAAATGATAAATGTGGTGAAAAATTATTTGATCCAAGATGTATTTTGAAAGTAGAGCTGATAGAACTTAAGATGGATGGGATGTGGAATATAAGAGGAAGCAAAGTGTCAATGATGACCCTTGAAGTCTTTGGTTTGAGCAAATGGGGGAAATGATAATGTCATTTATGGAGATGGGAAACACTGCGAAATAATTTTGGATGAGGGTATGTGCATGGAACAGAACAAGAGTTCCATTTTTGTATTATTTTGATAGACAGAGACAAATAGTATGAGTCAGAAATTATTCACCATTTACACTTGACAAACTCAAATTTTGGCTGAGCCTCTTGAGAATGGATATAAATTAATTTGTCACAGGATTTCCTAATAATCCATTTCTATGTACTAATGCTTCAGAAGGAATTTCCAAAATTTACGATTTAGGCTCAATGACCTAAAACCTAGTTTTCTAAATTACCCTGGGAACAGATTGACTTTTCACCAGTGATTTCTCAAGGTCAGCTCAGAACTTAACATTATTATTGTCAGTAGGAAGTGACTTCCCCAGTGGTTATTGGAAGCAGCCCAGCCTTAGGATTGAAAGTCAAACAGCTGTTCAAGATGCTGTGTGGGCACTAAACTATCCTTTATAGCATCACAGATCTTCTAGCAGACTGGACTCTATTCTAGCCCATGCCCTTGATATCAGAGAACACAACTCCAAAGTTTAAAAGATTTCCAACAAAATAAATCTCAACAAAAAGATTTTAAAACAGATTTTCCCCCTAAATACTCAAAAATCTTTTATCATTGAGTATAACTACATTTTTAAAAATGATAATTTCAGGCTTGAAAGAATGTCCATTTATTTTCCAACTTTGCTTCAAATGGATTTAATTTCATTTATAAATGTGGGTCTTGTATAAGTTATGGCTAGATGTATCTGATAGTACTATCTCTCATCTTCACTTTTATTCAGAAGTAGATTGTGAAAATAAGATGCTTATGTTGTCAAACTCATAGAAGCAGAGAGTAGCAAGGTGGTTACAAGGGACTTGGGGGACGATGAAATGTGGAGTTGCTGTTTAAATGATATGAAGTTTCATTTAGACAAGATGAGTTAAGTTCTGAAGATCTGCTGTACAACAGTGTTTATATTTAATACTGAATTATATATGTAAAATTCATATTGTGCTCTTACCATAATAAGAAAACAAACATGATTATGACCTTTCCTTTAGAGCCCATATGCCCCATTTTCATTATTTCTCTGATACTAGCTATCTCAAATGATATGAAAGGAATCCTTTGTCTTTCTGGTTTTTTGTTCTGTTGCTGCTTCCTTCAAATTTCTTTCTACCCCCAATCCCTATGAATTTGCCTTAGATCTTAGAAACAAAATTTCTATTTCTCTGATTAACTACATTTCTGGATCGTGCCCTTTTCCAAGATGTTGGTTTCAAATTAATTGGGCATTGATTGTTGCTAAATCAGCATTAAGTAAATAAAGTATTTCTGATGTATTTGAATTCATTAAATATGGCGGCTCTTTAAATAAGGAAGTTCATTATGGTGACAGGCTATATTTAGCAAGTTTCTGATCAAAATAAAAACAATATGGGAAGGACATAGACAAAGTAGATATATTATGGAAACTAGAGTGATAATATAAGATGACAACAGTATAAAACAATAACCAAATTGCAGATAGAACTGTGTTAATGTCCTTGTCCTATGCCCACTCAGCAACCACTTGTTGAATGAATGGCACTGTTGGACCACTTTAGTTTTAAAAATTATATATGTTTATATTTATTTCATAGAGAGGAAAGGAGGAGGAAAGAGATAGAAACATCAATGGTGAGAGAAAATCATCAATCTAAGCCTTAGATTCTAAGGCCTCCCCTAGAGAAAAATTCACCCAGTGACTCAAAGGTTACACTCAACTTCTGGATCTATAACATAAGAACAGCCCAGAATAAGATATTTCACTTTTTTTCCAGTAGATAGTATTTTTTCTCTAATAATTCATGACACCAGTTTTTCACCCTTAAGCATGTTCTGCATCTGAATCAACCTAGCCACCATATAAAAAACTACGGTTTTCCAACTGGATGTTCTGTTATTTATTCAGCAATATTAATTGAGTATCTACTATGTGCCAAGCTATGGCTATAAATTTTCTCATTAGTAAATAAGCCTAGGAGAGACAGTCCTAAATTGCCACTGGGTAACAAGCCTATAGCTAATTAATTGATCTAAATGTGTTGATTATAGAATATCTGAACTGAACTTCTGAACTTAGATAAGGTGTTTAGCAAATCCCTACATTTTACCAATGAGGATGACAAGGCTGGAGGGGATTTTATGACCTGTACTAGATTATGCTGCCAGGTTTTGGCCCAGCCAGACTTGAACTTCAGATCTTCTGCCACTCTGGGCAGTGCTGTTTTCACTCCTTCAGTCTACCTCCCAGGATGGTTCTGTAAAGTTCTGCTAACTAGTATGGAGATAAGGTATAGTCATTCCAACAGCTTTTAGTCTGAATAACAGAAACATAGTCTTGCCACTCCAATGAGATTATAGGTAAAATTCAGTTTCATGAAAATTATACATCACTGAAGAAGATCTGAGTTTTGAAAAGCAAGGACTTTCACTTACATCCATGGTAATAGAACAAACTGTCTCCAGGTGAGAACAGCACAACTTTCTTCTCTGTAATGTCAGTACCTATACCCAGAGCTCTCTTCTGCTTCTCTCTTCCATGAGGTACATCAAGAAATCAGTATTCACCCTTTATCACCTCTACACAGGGTTCTAAGCTACTTCTATTTGTCATTAGGTATTTGTGGTAATGTTCACCCTATTTTTTTTTCTGCAAGGAGGAGGGGTAGAAGAAAATCCCAAATAATCAATGACTTGATTCTTCTCTATTACTTTCAAGCTTTTAAAGTTTCTGATTTGCTTCATGGTTATTAGGGTTTTCCATTTATGTGGCTTCCAAATTATTATAATTCAGAGAACTTTTATTTTTTTGCTATCACTTTCAGCCTGGCTTAAGAATTTCAAGATTTGGGTTCTAAAGTGACAAATGAACTGATAGCCTTAGATAAATCCTAACTTATCTGTACCTTACTTTGCATTAGTAAAACATTCATAGTACATAAATATACTTTTATACAACCATACACACTCAACCAAACAATTGACTCCCCAAGGACAAAGAACCTGTACCTACAGCTTCTCTACCTTATACATAACAGATAGAAAGTAAATATTTTGAATGAATTAATCAGCCTACAGGCAAGTCAACCAGTAGATTAGTATTATTTTATGTATAAATACTATCCATCAGATCATTTAACCTTCAAAATAAATTGATTGACCTTGCCTTGGGATATACTGCTAGTGTAATTTTGTAGTACATTATTTATGTAAGTTTATTCTGTGAAGCTTAAGTTAAAGGAAAAATATCAATATGCCTAATCTTTTCTCAGTTTTTAAGGCAAAATATTTTCTTTTCACTGAGATGCTCTAAATCTTTAGTGGTTGCTTCTAATTCTTCCACATTACTATTTCAGACCCTGGATGTCTTGGAAAGGGGAAAAGGAATCTATGCAGAAGATAGTGGGTTCTAAAGAAAATAATTTTATCTGTTCAAAAGATTTAGGAAGTAAATATCTTAACATTTGAAGATTGACACCTAAATAGTATGATGTATTTTGTATGTGTATGAGAGAAGGGTTCTATATATAACATTTTACATCTGCAAATAATTGAAGCAACTGATTTGATTTAAAACATTAATCATAATCTGTGAAACAAAATCAGTACTGTGTATGAGTATAAATTTTTCCAAATGTCATTCAAATCCACAGACTTTCTTTGAAAGACAAGACACTTATTATCAAAGAGTCAAGGCTCTTAACGTTGAAAATTTTTGCTTTCGTTTTAAAATGTCTCCATTTCCTCCCTTTTAAAATGCAGTAAACAGTACAGGCAATTTATGGTAAGCAGATTAGGTACTGAAAATTTGACTTTTGATTATTTTAAGGCAGAATTTTCATGGGTTGCTTGTTTATTGTTTTGCCATTGTTTTTACTAAAGAAGGCTATCTCCTTTAAACTCCATGCGATATGGTCCACTAATGCCCATTGCCTAGAACAGTGTTTGGTACATAGTAGATACTCAAAATACGTTACATGAATAAATGTAAAATTATCTTTCATGTAACTTTATTTAAAATGACATATTTATATTTTCCCCACACAATAAAAAATATTACCATTTTCTTTATCCTATCATTTTCTTCAATCGTTTCTCACTTTGGGGGAGAGTTTTTTTTTTACCCATTTTTGTATTTTATCTAAATTCTTTCAAATTCTGAATATATAGTCACTAAACCTTCTCTTTCATCCACTTTCTTTTCTTAATTTCAGGCAATGATGGTGTGAAAATGATGATACTTATGTCTGTAATGACAGAACTTCCTTTGTCTTTTCCTTAGACTCATTTTAATCCTCAGTGATTCATGTTCAAGAAATGAACTCTGCAGCTGTGGTGGAACTAAACGCTTGGCAACAATTTGAGGGGCAAACAAGTGGTCTCTCACAATGGACCAATGGTCCTCATCCTGGAATTGTTTGCTGTTCAGTTTGAACAATGGAAATGCGTCATCAAACCGTGTCTTGGGTTTTGTTTTGTTTTTCAGTTTGACAGGACCTTTAAGATCCATTTCCTGATTTTACAGACCTTGCTCCAAAAATTATTTCCACTTTCTCCTAAGTCATTAGCATATCTCTCTGCTATGGTAACTAACTGTCCTGGTTTGCCAGAGACTGTCCCGGTTTCAGCAATGAAAGTCCTATATTACAAAATACACCTCTGTGAGCTAGTCAGAGGAAGATAAGTATCATACAGTCTTACTCATATGTAGAATCTAATGAACCAAATAAACTGATGGACAAAATAGATCCAGAGACATAAAAGCATGAACAGACTGTGGAACCTCAAAAGGAAGGCAGGGGAGGGTGGGTGGGTGGGAATGGATCAACCAATGAACTTTGTATGCATATAAGCATAACCCATGGACACATACAATGGTGTGGTGAGGGCTTGTAGGGGGCATGGGAGCAGGCTGGAAGAAGCTAATGGTGGGGGGTGGGATCTATGTAATACTTTTAACAATAAACATTTTTTTAAAAATACACTCAGTACCTGGCAAACCAGGATGGTTGGTTATCCTACTCCTATCTCCCATTTTTCAGTCTATGTTCAAACCATTTCTATCCTTAAAAGAACATATCTTTCACTTTACCTTGTGATCCTCTTCCTGTTCTATCTTTTCCTTTGCACTCTCAAAATAAAAGCTATCTCAAAAATAGTTTTTATTTGAAATACCTACTCCTTCTTCTCACACTCTCCCCTCAACTAAACCTACCTCTGAGGCTAATGCCCTCCACTAAAATTGCTCTTACCAAGTCACATGTACAATTTTCAGGGCTGATTTGCTTTATCTCTGCATGTCATGATTGGACACTGTTGTTTACTTTGTTCCTCTTAAACTCTCACTCTCTCTTCAATAGTTCTAGATTCCTCATTTCCCCCAATCTTCCAACCATCATTTCCTTTTTGGCCTTTCTTGGGATCCGATTCCTCTGTCTACCTAATAAGTATTTATATTCTCTGAAATTTTTATTCCACTAACTAAGCAATTTTATCTACTTATGTAATTTTAATCTTTGCCTATATGTATAATCATAGGCACTCAATGGATATTATCTTAGTGAGAGACTGGCTCTTAAATCTCCTTTCTTCTTCTTAAATATGTGACATATTTATTTCCTTTTTGAATGAATATTACCTCTCTGAGCTGAGTATATCATACCGCCTTATGCTATATAGATGCCCCCTCATATTAATGTTGCATTTTAAATATTAATATTTATTAAATTTATCCTAAATGTACTTATGAGGTGTTCTGGGCCAGAGACAGTTTTCTTTTAATTACTTAACAGTAAATAGCATCACCACTCTCCTATCTTTGCCCAAGTCTTACCCTTAGGGAGACATGAAAAGAGCTAATAAAATTTCTTCTTAATTAGTGTCTGGGTACTCCATAGGTGAGAGACCAGAAAAAAAAATGACTTTTTTTCTCTGCTTATAAAGGAGGAGGCAGTTTGAAAATATAATGTACCTGAAACCTAACTCCATCTTCTCCAGGAGCCAGCTAGCCCTATGTTTCCCAGTACTTACAACCTGGAACTATCTCCAAAGTCTGGACTTTTTAAAAATATAAATTTCTAAAGGATAACCACTCCAGTCTTTCTGACAACTTGAGGCTTAACCTAGGCACCTACTCTGGGCTATGATCATTTGGCCCTCTTGGACCAGAGAAATTAACTAGACAAATTACTACAGATTTAATTCCCATTGTTTGTGAAGGTTCTCAGGAGGCTAGAGCCTTTTATCAGTGTACTGAGAAATCCAGGAGAGTTTATTTTCTCAT
The DNA here is from genome assembly GCA_011751065.1 of Lasiurus cinereus. Lineage (NCBI taxonomy): Eukaryota > Metazoa > Chordata > Mammalia > Chiroptera > Vespertilionidae > Lasiurus > Lasiurus cinereus. The sequence continues at coordinate 7,293,287 of JAAGEH010000029.1, read as the reverse complement.
ATTTAGTTTCGTTGAACTCAGCATTCACTCTTCTACTCAATGATAACCTAGAAAGTCATCCTTTCTCCTCCCTCTCCCTTATCTCCTATATCTATTTAGGCACCAAATTCTCACTCACACCTTAACTCTCTAAATATTTCCCTGCTCTATCTCTGTCCTTTTTTTTCCCTGATACCATTGCCCTGAGTCAGATCTTCATATATTTCACTGAATGCTTATAATTGCCTCCTAACTGGTCTCTCTGATTTTATATCTGCCTTTCTCAAATACATACTCTGTATTAGTGTCAGAAAAATTTACTTAAAACACACATATTCCCATGCCCCCCCACCTGTTCAAATCCTTCCAAATGTTCCTGATTACATATGATGCAACACCTAGGTTTCTTACCAAGGTATATATGGTCATAGGTTGAGCTTCATATTCTGACTTAAAGTTCTAATATATTGCAAGATGACAGTGTCTTGCTTCATCTCTAGACATGTCCTCTCTTTATACTTTATGTTCTAGAACACTGGTCTACTTGATATAAGTGCATATGACACACTGTATTATATCCTCTGTCTTCATACCTGCATTTTTGTCTTCTTTTTTTATAAATATATTTTATTGATTTTTCACAGAGAGGAAGGGAGAGGGATAGAGAGTTAGAAACATTGATGAGAGACATCGATCAGCCGCCTCCTGCACGCCCCCTACTGGGTATGTGCCCACAACCAAGGTACATGCCCTTGACCGGAATCAAACCTGGGACCCTTCAGTCCGCAGGCCGGTGCTCTATCCACTGAGCCAAACCGGTTTTGGCAATACCTGCATTTTTGTCTTTTTTTTGTTCCTCTTCCTCTGACCTGCTCTTTCCTGGCTAGCTCATGTTCATGCTTTAGAATTCTTTGTAAATACTATCTTCTCTAGGAAACATTTCCCAATTTCCTTGCCTATATAGGGCAAGCCTATAGCACTTTGCACATTATATTGAAATAATCTATGGTTTGACTCTTCTATTATATGTTATTAAATGGGGAGGAGGCTATTTGATGTTCAACTTTGTATTTCTAGTCTCTAGCACAACCACTGAAATGTAGTAGTTCAATAAAGGGAGCCATTACAAATTTTATAATTAGCAATGTCAGTATTAGTTGCCTCTTGTCAAGTCCAAATGGAGAGACTGGGAAAAATAATTTTCTTGAGGTTGGGAAAATTATATATGAGAAAACACAAGAATACAAGAACTGTATAAACACACACCAATTTCAAATGAAATGCTAAAGGGGGAATCAGACTTATCTATAAGCAGAGTAAATAGCCCACCTATTCTATATGATTTCAAGAGTGCAAGAATATCCCACTATCCAGAAATTATAGCTCCATCCACAAGCTGAATTCTAACATTGCACTTAAAGAATTTCATTATTTTGGCTTAAACATCTTGCCTCTCCTCTACTGAATTATAAAGTTTCATTTTGCAAAGTATCAGACTCAGAATTCCTTTAAATGGTGAACACCATTAAGATTTTATTTATAAGTGTCATGCAATACAGTTCTAGAGAACTCCTATAACATAATATATCTGAAGTTTAAAGGACCTGATAATTTTTCTCCTAGTAACAGAAAAGGGCTTAAAGTCAGTAGGCATCACTACGAAAATGGGATAGAATTTTTTAAAGGAATGAATAATTAAGCCCTAGATCAGGGCAACTATAATTACTATGGCTTTTACACTGATCTATTAGCATTTATATGGTACTTTATACTTTCATTAACATATTCACATCTGATATTGTAGAATCTGGGTCAATAACTATCTTCAATGGTTTTATAATATCTGTTAGTTTATCCTAATCTTACATGATATCTCACAATGCTTAGCACTCAATGATGTATGAATTTTACTGTTTTTACTTTTTTTCTAGTGTGTTAGCTTTCTCCCTTCTTTTGGTCCTAAAACTTCTTGAAGGCAGAAACTCTGCATTTTGCTTTTTTTTAACCCCTGTAACAAGGAAAATTGCCCGTTAAATATTAAAGTTGTAACTAGTCTAGCTGACCTCAAGAAACCTATTGTAAGTCTACTCATTTGTAGAAAATTATTCCTACAATTCCTATCACCGGTATATCTCAAAATATTTCTACCGATCTCAAGGAAGTTACAATGAATAATGCAGTAGGTATGTTTTTAAGCTTGTGGTTTTGTGTTTTTTTTTTCTTCTTAGTACTGTTAATATATTGTTTTATTTATTGTCTAACAGTTTGGTAAAATTAATGGCAATTATTAATTGGATGGGTTGTATACTTCAATACAGCCTACATTCTTTTAAATGGCTCTTTAATATATTTTATTGATTTCAGAGAGGAAGGGAGTGGGAGAGAGAGATAGAAACATCAATGATGAGGGAGAATTATTGATTTGATGGGTTGCCTCCTGCATGCCCCCTACTGGGGATTGAGTTTGCAACTCAGGCATGTGCCCTGACTGGGAATCAAAGCTGTGACCACTTGGTTCCTGGGCCCATGCTCAATCACCAAGCCACCCCTGCTGGGCCCAAATGGCTCTTTAGGCTTTCAGTTATGTTCTGGATAATACTTTATGTTCGATGAGGCTCTCACCTTGAATTGATTCAAATTGCACATAGATGTTGAAAAAGAATAAGGAATTCTAAACCACCATGCATAAATCTGTTTAAGTAACCATAATTTCTTTTGGAAATGTACAAGTTTTCATTAGCCCTATTAGGATTTTGCAAGATATATCCTGTGATTTTAGCTCTAGATTTTAAGTTTGGAAGTCAGGTTCTATAAATAAATCACTTTTATCTTAATGAAAGGTCATTAACATATCTTGAAAGCTTTCCCCTTCTCTCCAGAATAGTTTACAAACATAGTTATTTCCTGATTAACAGAAAAATCCATATATCCTTTACCACTTTATAACTATGTTTATAAATAAACGACATAGAAATTGACCTGGGAACTTTATAACCAAGTTCTGAACAACCAGGATTAATTTTGAGAATAATGTCACCAGCCAAATAAGCATTTCTTTTGATTTCATTTCACAGGCCTTCAAGAGGGAACTGAAAATGAAAGAACCTGTAATCATGAGTACTCTTGAGACTGTACGAATATTTCTGACAGAGCAGCCTTTGGAAGGACTAGAGAAACTCTACCAGGAGCCCAGAGGTAATTGAATGTGGAACAGTAATAACATACTGATAGAAGAATCAGTGGTGACTGAGTAGCCCATCCATTCTGGCTGCCAGGGTCTGGATAGCTCTTACTTTGAATTGATTCAAATTGCACATAGATGTTGAAAAAGAGTAAGGAATTCTAAACCACCATGCATAAATCTGTTTAAGTAAGCATTAAAAGAGATTAGTGGTCAGCTATTGAAACATTTAGAAAATAATAAACAAAAGAGATTATCTGTAAGGAGGAATTCTATTGTTACAAAGATCCAAGTTAATTTACAATTTAAGAGCTTGACTGAAAGTAAAGTAGAGGAGCTTGTGGTTTGCATCCTAATACTTTCTCCTCAACACCTTAAACGAATCTTGGATTATCTGATTGAGAAAAGGTAGAACAAATTCACTCAGGAAGACAGACTTGAGATGTGTTGGATTAGATCTGAATTTATTATGCAAAAGTGCAAAAGAGCTATTAATCTGTAGGTTGGCCTCTTGTTAGGCTGTACTCCCTTTCTTCTAGTATGACCTTACCAATAATGTTTTTTAAAAAAACACACAAATACTAGTAGATCCAGAGACAAAGAAACACTGAACACATTGTCCAACCTCAGAGAGAAGTCGGCGGTGGGGGTGGGGGGGTGGTAAGAGATCAACCAAAGGACTTATATACATTCATACTAGCATAACCAATGGACTCAGACACTGGGGTGGTGGGGGTTTGTCCTGGGTGGGGGAAGTGGCGGGGGTGGGAGGGAGTCAATCGGGGGGAAAGGATACATATGTAATACTTTAAACAATAATTTTAAAAAACACACAAAAATAAATGTGCCCTAAAGCCTTGTTGTATTACCAATTTAGAGCTGCCTCCTGAAGAAAAAGCCCAGAATGTCACACGGCTCCTACGAAAGCAAGCTGAGGAGGTGAACACTGAGTGGGAAAAACTGAACCTGCACTCTGCTGACTGGCAGAGAAAACTCGATGAGGCCCTCGAAAGACTCCAGGAACTTCAGGAGGCCACAGATGAGCTGGATCTCAAACTACGTCAAGCTGAGGTGATTAAGGGATCCTGGCAACCCGTGGGTGATCTCCTCATTGACTCTCTTCAGGATCACCTGGAAAAAGTCAAGGTACTATCTACTACTATGCTTCAGGGCCCTTTGAGAGACTCAGAAGAGGTTCTCATCTGAATTCTAGTGCAGGGTTTTCTTCTTACAAGGTTAAAAATAGGGCCTGTAGGCATTAGAAACCTGTCCATCTTTCATAAGTTCGGTCTTCTTGCATGTGATATTTTCTTTAAGAGAAGATAGTGATCTAATCATCTGCCTGTCTTCAGCACTGTAAAATGAAAAATTTTTAAGTTACAGGGCAAGAAACTATTTTAATTTACTCAGGAAATTCATTTAATTGTTTGTAGTAAAATGTTCTAGTGTGTGTGTGTGTGTGTGTGTGTGTGTGTGTGTGTGTGTGTTTTCTTTGTGGTACTTCGTACCAGAGTAGAAAACTATACAAAACTTAATCAAGAGCCAGGTTTCTAGGTTTTGGACCGTTTGCTAATGAAATTATGTGACTTGGGATGGTACTGTTATATCTGTTAACATTGCTGTTCTCTTAGAAGCCATAGTACAGTGATCGGCAAACTGCGGTTCGTGAGCCACAGGGGACTTTCGAGCTGCGGTTTGCTGCTCTGTTGACTAATGAGTTTGCCCACCACTGGCATAGGGTATTCTATAATTTGGAGTTTTATTAGTCCACTGTAGATATTAGGAGATGTCATTATGTATTTGGAATATTTTCTAAAATTAAATTTACTGATATAACATCAGTTATTACATTAAATTTTAGGTGTACAACTTTATAATATGACATCTGTATACTCTGTCATGTGCTCACCACCCAAAGTCTAGTCCCTTACTATCACCATATAGTTGACCCCCTTTACCCTCTTTATCTCCTCCACCCTGTTCCCCCTCTAGTAACCACCATACTGTTGTCTGAAATACTATCCATGACACCAAAGTTACATTCCTTGTGGCACGAAGTTGATAAATATGTTTATAAAGAAAGAATATGCATATTTAGAAGTATCGTTGTGAAAAGTAGCAACTTGAAACATATTTTACTCATCTAGTGTCAAAACCAACAAATGTCCTCCCAAATTCAAATTCAAAAATAAGTGAATTCTCACCTGCACTTGGCAAGTCTGCCAGCACCCTCATTCTGGAAGGTCTTTTCTCCCTTGCCTTTCATGGCACTGTTCCATCTATATTCTTTTTCTTCCTTTATTTTCCTTAATTTGGAAACTCTACCTGGCCTTCAAATATTGGTGTGTCCAAATTTCTAACTTTAGCTCAATTCTCTTTTTATTGTATAAATGCCTCCAGTTTGAAATGGCATGGATGGTGACAAATCTGAATTTATAGTCAGGATCTCTCTCCTGATCTCCTAACCCTGTGGTCAGCAAACTGGCTCACAAGCCACATGCGGGCTCTTTGGCCCCTTGAGTGTGGCTCTTCCATAAAATACCAGGCTTGGGCAAGTCTATTTTGAAGAAGTGGCGTTAGAAGAAGTTTAAGTTTAAAAAATTTGGCTCTCAGAAGAAATTTCAATCGTGGCTCTGTTGACTGATGAGTTTGCCAACCACTGTCCTAGCCCATACTCCATTAGAATAAAAACACAACCACTCTGCAACCAATTTCATTCATTCTTTTATTCCTTCATCCATCCCCTACTGCTTTCCCCTTTTATCTGACCTTTCTTCCATGTTTCATATTTCAGTTAATGGATCATAATCCAACTAAATTGCTCAGGCTATAAACTTGAAATACATCCTTAAATCTGTCTACATTTTCAGTGACTGCACTTGGTTGCTCATTTTATCTCAAAATATCCTTTTTATATTTTCTCTCTACTTTTTCCACCATGTCGTGTTCTAACCCCTAGCATCTGTAGCTCAGATTGTTGTATTCTGCATCTTAAAAAACCCATTCCCCAGTCAGTGTACCTGGCATATCAGAAACACTATATTTGAAATATTTGATGAATACATGAACAGTTTATTTATTGATATTCCTGCATTAGTCATACTCTTACAACTCTATTACAAACTCCTTGCAGGAAACTGCCTGCCTTAGAATGAAGTCCAGTGAATGAAAAGAGCAAGTGCCCTTTTCTTCCTAGCACTGGCTTCAGTTCCTGACTGTTGCTCCCACCCTCCATGTTATTCAGGTCACTCTGACTGTACCTAAATACAACATCTTTTTATAACTCTACCTTTGCAAGTGTTCTTCTCTCTGCCTGCATCATCCCATCTTATATGCCCAATGGACTTCCATTCTAGTCCTCAAGGCCCAACTGAAATAGCACCTGTATGCAGTTTTCCCTGTTTCTCCCACCTCCAATTCCCACCAAACAGAATAAGCTGCTCTCAATTATGTGCGTTCATAGATCACCACACGTGTTTAAAGAGTCACACTTAAATTTCACATATACTGTACCAAGTCACTTACGTATTTCTTTTTTTTTTTTCACAGAGATAGTGGGGTTCCTAGGAACAAGGATAATGCTAGATATCTTTGAATCCCAAGCCACATATCAGGACTCTAATTCAGCTTCATTCTTTCATTTTAGAAGCCACTATACAATGTGCTATACATTAGTCATGAATGAAACAGACTTTGATCTTTGCCTTCATGAAGCCTATAGTCTAGTATTGATTTTATTAGCTTTTCATTAAAATAGTAGTTGAAGCCTGGCCAGCCTGGCTCAGTGGTTGAGCATCAATCTATGAACTGGGAGGTCACGGTTTGATTCCTGCTCAGGACACAGCCCGAGTTGCCAGCCTCTATTCCCAGTGGGGGACTTGAAGGGGTGGCCAATCAATGATTCTCTCATCATTGATGTTTCCATCTCTCTCTCCCTTCCTCTCTGAAATCAATAAAAATATGTCTTTAAATAGTAGTTGGAGATTTTTTAAAAATTAAAATTTGACTCTATAACTTCTAAAGTCTCTCATACCCCAACATTCTATTACCCTATGCCTAACATTTAGAGCAATGATTAACATTGCTGTCTACATGAAAATTAAAGTAATGTTTGGAAGTATATTTGTTCATCATTAAAAATAGCATTTTTATCCAAATATATAGAATCTAAGTTTTTAAAAATTACCCCCCAAAAATGACAAATAAGTTTAGGAGAATATCTCAAAAGAACTAAATTAGTTAATAAATCAATTAATGCCTGAATATATAGGCCACAGAGCAGACATATGGGATTTATTTTTAGCCATATCTGTCACATAGAAGCATTTGTAGGAAATTGAGTATAGATGGATAATGTATACAGCATGATTTAATAACAAAAACAAACAACAACTAAAAACTAAAGTAGGACTGCTTAAATATCAGCTGGCCCTTAACCAGCCCTACTTGCAATTTTCCTTTTAGTTCTTCTAACCTGTTATTGATCCTAAGACCAAATGCATTTCTCATTCAGGTGTGGGGGACCTTTTTTCTGCCAAGGGCCATTGAATATTTAAAACATAATTCGCAGGCCATACAAAATTAGCAACTTAAAAATTAGCCTGCTATATTTGGTCAAACATTTAATTAACTCACCCCTAATGCCTTGGCAGGGCCAGGCCAAATGACTTTACGGGTCTTACAAGGGCTACAGGCTGGATATTCCCCACTCCTGCCCTAATTGGTAAGATTCTCATTCTGATTCCAATAATTACAAAACATATATATATATGAACACTTCTATGTTTCTCAGACATATATACACATAAGTTAAAATACCTATCAGAATATTTTTGTACTGCTCCTAACCATATTTTAGAAGTATTTAATGCATATTTTAAACTTATGGATTACATGAATGTATTTCCTTTCAGTAGCTCCTCTTCATTTTGCAGTGGAAATAAAATAAATCTGTTTTCTCTGTTGAATTTCAATAGCACTAGGTATGAAACTCTGAAGCTTTGGTAGTGGTAGTTTTTAAGGGGTGAATTTGATTAAAACTTACTTTAAAAAGAACTAGAAAAATTTAAAATCACTGTTCCTGTTTTTCTACTCAGTAATTTAAGGCCTCAGAAGCTCTACACTGTAGGGAACTCCAAACTAATAGATAGGCATGCAGCCAGAAAAACATTTTATATATCCATCATGGTTCATTTCCATCACCCCTAGTGACTCTGATAATATCCACTTCCATTCTGATCTCATTTGCTAAAGCAGTAACTATGGAATATGTTTCTATAGGATTTGATGTTATATCATTGTCATTAGCAAATTTGGCTTTTGAGTTTCAGAGAATGGATAAAACAACAACTAAGTTCTGGAACACTGTGGGAATGCCATTATTGCTAGCTAGTCATCTTCAGGTCAGTATATATATATATAGTAAATTAAGAGAAAGAAATATATATTAATATTAATTAAGAGAACCTCAGCCTTCCAAATATAGCTTCCATAGGAATAACCACTAGCATAAAGTTTAAATTTTATATGCCTCTTTATTTTTAAAATTTATGATTTATACTACTTATCAAAGACTTTAAGGACAGAACCATAATCTCTCTCACTATACTGGAAATAATACCAATGCTTATGTGACTACAAAAATATTCTTACTTTCCTTGTGCTAATGGGGAATCTGAATAGCTCCTTGAATTGTAAGGTGCTCTATGTCCTATATAATAAAGAGATAATATGCAAATTGACCATCACTCCAACACACAAGATGGCCACCCCCATGTGGAAACAAGATGGCTGCCCCCATGTGGAAACAAGATGGCTACCACAAGATGGCCAGTAGGGGAGGGCAGTTGTGGGTGATCAGGCCAGCAGGGGAGGGCAGTTGGGAGGGACTAGGCCTGCAAGAAAAGGCAGTTGGGGGTGATCAGGCCAGCAGGGAGGACAGTTGTGGGGGACCGAGGCCTGCAGCGGAGGGCAGTTAGGAACCAGCCAAGCCAGCAGAGTAGAGCAGTTAGGGGTGACCAGGGCAACAGTAGAAGGCAGTTGGGGGTGACCAGGCTGGCAGAGGAAGGCAGTTAGGGGCAACCAGGCCTGCAGGGGAGGGCAGTTGGGAGCAACCAGTCTGGCAAGGGAGGGCAGTTAGGGGTCACAGGGCCAGCAGGAGAGGGCAGTTGGAGGCAACCAGGCTTGCAGGAAAGGACAGTTAGGGGTGACAAGGCCAGCAGGGGAAAGCAGTTAGGGGTGAGTAGGCCTGCAGGGGAGGGCAGTTAGGAACCAGGCCTTCAGGGGAAGATAGTTAGGGGTGACCAGGATGACAGGGGAGTGGTTAGGGGGTGATCAGGCTGGCAGGCAGGTGAGCTGTTGGGATCCAGCAGTCCTGGACTATGAGAGTGATATCCCAGATTGGAGAAGGTGCAGGCTTGGCTGAAGGACACTTCCCTCCCCGTGCATGAATTTCATGTACTGGGCCTCTAGTAGATCTATAAAAGGAATATAGACAGTTTTTAATATATAGACATGTTTTAATAAAGTAGAATCACTTTTGAACCTAAAGTCTACCTATTATCGTTTTCTTCTTCAGAATAATTCCTGTGTGAAACAGTTTGTGTGAATTGTTTTTCCATGTTTCTTTTCTGTTCTAATCTAATATGGTTTCTTTACATAACAAGTGGTACATCATTCTTGAGTCAAGAATATTTCACTGCCTTTAGTTGGCCTGTTGACTTGAAACAGTTTTCCTGCACACCATACTGGAATATGCAAAGTTGTTATACTATATAGTTATGAATTTTATGTTTTCTATCAGACTTTTAACACATTTTTATGAATATATTTCCTATGGAAAGGTCTTTTTTAAAATATATTTTTATTGATTTTAGAGAAAGAGGAAAAGAGGAGAGAGATAGAAACATCCATCAGCTGCTTCCTGCACTCCCCATACAGATCACAACCCGGGCATGTGCCCTAACCCTACAATGGAATGGTGACCTCCTGGTTTATGAGCCAGTGCTCAACCATTGAACCATACCAGCTGGTTTTAACTTATATTTTTTACTGTTAAAAGTCATGGACAGGGATTCTGTGAATTTTGCCCTAAAGTTCTTACAATGAAATATTTTGATTAGACCTTTTTAGAATTATAATTGAAGATAATTTAATTATATATGTAGTAGACTAGGGACTATGATGAAGCCACCATGCTATTCTAACTTATTTATGTTCAACATTTACATGTAAAAAATTAAGAAGAGACTTGGCAAATGTATCTTTTCAGGCCTAAAATCCTAAGTCCCTGTGGCTGGGTTTAATCTAAATTTATCAAAAGAATGCTGTCTCCAAATCTGACAATGAGAAAACCAATTATGTTTCCCCCTGATGGACAATGTGAAATATGATGTAACATGTTAGAACGTTATCTTCACTTTAGCAAGCAGGAAAGTTTCAACGATGTACACACAGCTGTATCATCCCTTACTGCTTTTGTCATCTTAACCTTCATTCTAATATTTTATTATTTTATTAATTTTATTATATGTGACATTGTAAGAGCCAACCTTAAATAATTTCTTATATGTGAGTTTTATAAAAAAGTTTATAATTCTTTCTTATAGAGATAGGGGATGCATGGTTAGAGAGAAACATTACAAACAGAGCAACCTTAAGAATGACTCAAGCCAAAACTGGTTTTGCTCAGTGGATAGAGCATCGGCCTGCGCACTGAAAGGTCCCGGGTTCGATTCTGGTCAATGTACCTTTGTTGTGGGCACATCCCCAGTAGGGAGTGTGCAGGAGGTAGCTGATCGATGTTTCTCTCTCATGAATGTTTTTAACTCTCTATCCCTCTCCCTTCCTCTCTGTAAAAAACTCAACTCTAAAGAAAAGAATGACATCTCCATAATGAATGAATTATACTGCCCTTAGTAGAAGAGGAAAGTTTACTAATAATTTATTCATTTTTATTAACTGGAAATGAATTGTTCTGTGGAGGCTTCTGTTGTTGTTTATATACAAATGGTATATGTAGTCCAGCCGGTGTGGCTCAGTTGGTTGAGTGTCAATCCATGAACCAGGAGTTCATGGTTCAATTTCTGGTCAGGGCATATGCCCGGGTTGTGAGCTTGATCCCCAGTAGGGGCTGTGTAGGAGGCAACAAATCAATGATTCTCTCTGATCATTGATGTTTCTATCTCTCCCTCTCTCTTCCTATCTCTCTAATATCAAACATATTTTTAACAACACAAATGCTATGTGTATTATATAAACCTTTGATCAAGAAGAAAATACAAACAAAAATATGAACGCTTTTATAAGTGTGGATTAAATATGGACCTAGTACCTGTCATATGGAGTAACCAGGGTTTTATTTAGTTTTCAGAGCATGCAATTGTGATGCTTAAAAGCATGTGATTTGGCTTTTGCTATCTGGGAATGAGAAAGCATATTATAGTAAATTCTCACATATACTTTAAAAGAACAGTATTTGGCTTTTTAAAAAATAGAATGATCATTGTTGGCTTTAAGAGAGCTTAGAAACTAAAGTGGGAACTAGTCAACTTAAAAATTCCTAACCAAATTATTTGTTCAATCTAAAATTAATTGTAAGTTAGTGTTGCCAAGGATAGCTTATTGCTTAGTTCCCATGTATTGTTTCTCATTACCTTCTTTGTCTATAAAGCTAAAGGCAATTACTGAGGATAGCAATGTTGACTCATTTTCCTTACTCAAGGCCTCTGATTTTAGATAGTGCTGTGTGTGCTTTAAAAGCCCCTACCTCAACTTAGGCAAATAGAACCTTCATTTACCAGGCTATTCCCATCCTGCCTTTGAAACTTTTGAAAAGACAGTGCGGAGTAATTGTTTCAGACATCTGCTTAGCATACTTTGAAGTGCATATAAGTTCTTTTTCAGTTTCACTTGAACCCCAGCTGTCTTCACCAAAGTCTATAATCAATCTGAATTAAGTTGTCCTACTTCTCCTAATAAGTCTCTTATTAAGTTCTGCATCAGCCTCTTAGGGAGACTTAAAAGCTAATTCATGTAGAATTGCCATTTTCTACTAATTCATTTGTCAGCTCTCCAAACTCCAACAAAAACAATTGCAAAGACTATTAATTTGGCTCTTCATAAACAACTTATGTAAGTGTAGTATACATTGGAACCAAGCAAACGATTTAAAGTAGTGAGTGGGAGGAGATGAGTTAATAACATTCAACACCTTTTCTTTTTTATTCTTTTGAGATGCCTTCTGAATTCAAAGCATAAAACCATTCACTTAATAACATCCTTGTATTTTACTTTCATAAATAAGGTAATTACTGAATGAACTTTGCTTAAAAATAGGAAAAGACTTTAGAAGAGTCAGAAAAGGAACATGTTCTTTTTATTATTGAACTTATTTTAATTTGGACTTTTTGTATTTCTTTGATGGACTGTGATAAAAGAAGAAGCTGGAATTGCCCACCATTGTTATTGCATTAAATCAGAATTGTACAGGTCTTATTCTGGTCATGGGATATTTAGAAGGACATGGATAATCAAAATGTTCAGCTAATGAGTTTATCTGACATTGTTCTACTAAAGAAGTATTTAATTAGATAATAAAATTTCTCTGAAAAATATCATTCTTCCTACTATTTGAAAAAAAAATTAAAAACTGACTGTTTAATATGCCAATCCTGTTTACTGAGGATTTACTCAAGAAGCTTTGTGTGTAGCTGGTAGTAATTATAATACTATTCCTCAAGAGTCATAGGTAATAAAAGGCTATTCAAAACAAAAGGCATTGGTAATATATCATCAGCATTAATGGATCTAAAAACACAATCATTCATTCATTCATGATAAGGTTAAAACTTATACCCAAAAGAAGACTGATCTCATTATAGAGTGTGAATGTTTAATTTATTGCATGAGTAAAATTGTACTGGGGATTGTATTAATGCCATCTGAGTTTTCTTGGGAATATTATTATTTAGTACCAAGCTGAGAGAACAAGAATTTTTATTAGCTTCTGTGTATGTGTGCATATGCCACATTAACTAGAAATAGTTCAAAAATGTACAAGTTATTTATGTAACTGAAATTCCATAGAAAATGGAAGTACATAGCATATATATATATATATATTTTCCTTTGACATCTACCAAACTTGTAACAAGTTTAAAGGTCATAGTTGTGCTACTCTCCTACCATAAGCACAATAAGGAATGATTTAAGAACAAATAATCTAAAGAGTGGGCTCCTGCTGTGTTTCTGTCATGCTTGGCAATTACAGTCTGCAAAATTACAGTTAATTTTGCACCAATATTATACCTTACACAACCTTACATTAACTAAGTTAAGCAATCACATTGAATAATTAGCAAACCAGTTTTCTGACTATTATGGGAACAGATCTGCCTATGATACCAATGTAATGCTTGAACGAGGCCTAAGAAAAGTAAACTTTTTCATATTTTAGTTATGTTTAACTTTTAACTGTGGATTTCTCTATCAACTGCATTTTCCAGTAGCAGAGAATATACCAGGCTTCATCTCCTTGGCTATTAAGAAAACTGAAATATAAAAATTTAATACTCTCTCTTTGTCTTTTGCTCTTGGTATTTTAATTATGATGTGTCTTGGTGTAGTCAGAATATTAAAAGCAGCAAGAGAAAAACAGTTCATTACCTACAATGGAGCACCCATACGACTGTCAGCTGATTTCTCAACAGAAACGATGCAGGCCAGATGGAAGTGGCAAGAAATATTCAACGTGATGAATAGCAAGAACCTACAACCAAGAATAATCTATCCAGCAAAGCTGTCATTCAGAATTGAAGGGCAGATAAAGAGCTTCACAGAGAAGAAAAAGCTAAAGGAGTTCATCAACTCCAAACCAGTATTATATGAAATGCTGAAAGGTACTCTTAGAAGAGGAAGAAGAGAAAGTTAAAAGCCAAAAAATTATGAACAACAAATACATATCTATCAACAAGTGAATTAAAAATTTGATCAACAGAATAAACTGGTGAATATAATAGAATCAGGAGCACAGAAAGGGAGTGGACTGATAATTCTCAGGGGGAAAGGGGTGAGGGGTGTACAGGGACAGACTGGACAAAAATCATACACCTATGGATGAGGTCAATGGGAGGGAGGTAATGGCAGAGAGAAGGGTGGGAGCTGGGTGGAGGGGTGCTATAGAGGGGAAAAAAAGAGAAACAAATGTAATAATTTGAATAATAAATATTTAATTTTTAAAAAAAGAGGAAGAAGAAGAAAAAGGTAAAGATAAAAATTATGAACAACAAATACATGTCTATCAACAAGTGAATCTGAAAATCAAGTGAATAAAGAATCTGATAACAGAATAAACTGGTGAATATAACAGAATCAGGGACATGGAAAGATTGTGAACTGACAATTCTCAGGGAGAAAGGTGTGAGTGGGGTGCAGAGAGAGACTGGATAAAAATTGTATACCTATGGATGAGGACAATGGGGGGGAGATAAGGGCAGAGAGTAGGATGGGAGCTAAGTGGAGGGGAGCTATTGGGGGAGGGAGGGAGAGGAACAATTGTAATAATCTGAACAATAAAGATTTATTAAATTTAAAAAAAGAAAAATCCTCCTTCCCCCAAAGCTACCTTTTAGGTATATTGGAATTGGTAATAGAAGAGAATGAATGAAAAAGTCTAAGGAAGGGATGTTTATTAGTAAGAAAATGATTTTTATAAGTGACTTGGGATTTGCAGCTACACAATATGAAAGTATCTGAATTGATAGTATATTTTTACTCCAAAATCTTGACATAAATAATGGCCTACTCTTTCTGAATCTCACTTGTGGGAGATATTCTTAGTTACTTATTCCAATTTTTCTATTGGCATTTTAATCCTACCATTTTGGGATTACTTCAGATAACTTAGAGCTAAACTTGCCTTCCCACTTTTAGTACTTTAAAATTAAGATATTTAGTCACATAATTTTATGCTGTTTAAATGTTATCACATTTACCAATAACAGCAATTAAATTTACAAATTATCTTTGTTTTAATATATTTTATTGACTTTTTACAGAGAGGAAGGGAGAGGGATAGAGTCAGAAACATTGATGGGAGAGAAACATCATCAGCTGCCTCTTGCACACCTCCTACTGGGGATGTGCCCACAACCAAGGTACTTACCTTTGTCTGGAATTGAACTTGGGACCTTTCAGTCCGCAGGCCGACACTCTATCCACTGAGCCAAATCAGTTAGGGCAACAAATTCTCTTCATAATTTTCTGCCAAACAGACTAATTATAAGCAAATTCTTGGAAGACTTTCTGAAACCAGGACTTTCAGAATAGTTGAGACTAATCAACTTTTTAAAATTAAAACTGCTTGCTAGCTATGAATAGTAGATAGCTTTCCCAGGAGTTCCTACATTTTATGACTTATCTTGTCAACTCATTGAGGATCTGTTTCAGGGTGGAGGGCATATATTTATATGTAGAAATAGAGATGGACATGGGATAAAACTGAGAGAGCAATGCAGGTCCGACCCTCTCTGGTTTGGTCCTAGGCATCCTGTAGCGACGCAGAGCTCCTGGAAGTAAAAAAAATAGTCTTAATTTCAGTAATTGGGGAAGGAACATGTTTTTCTCCAAATATGGTGCAAAATCAATGTTAAATGCCTATGGAAAAGTTTATAGTTGTGGTATAGAGTGAGTGGTATGTGTAATGAGAATTATGGAATAAATATAATAGAAACAAAAGTCTTAAAATATCCTTTAATGATAAACAAGAAACATTCAAAGCAAACTTTCCCCCTTTTTCTGGAATTCGGGGATTAGGTTTAGGGGATAGAAATAAGGGAAATTTTTACCTTAAAAGTAATTCGATTAATGTTCAATGTAAAATTCAAATAATTAAGTGTAAGGCCATTCAAATAGAGTATACACTAAATAATTGAGTTTACTGAATTAGGCAGAGTAAAACATTGATTTTCAATGTTTCTGAAAATTGGCCCACATATCATTGTTAGGTTTCTCTTTGTAAACTTCTATATATATTAAGGTTCCACAGCGTGTTCAGCCCTGAAATGTCAAACTCTCTTAACCAGAGTGAGGCTAGAGAATCTAACACTAAGATAAATATCTATTTCCTTTTAAAGAATTGATTTTTATGATGAACTTTTTTCTTTAGACAGTTAAGAGCTTGCTTCAAAACACACTTGTTTTTAGAAGTCTTGTTTCCTGGGGTTCCACATTATTATAGACTCAGTGGGCTCATTTAGTACTTTTTCTTATCAAATATTTAAATCCTACCATTGATCTAAACATGGCATTAAGCAAAAAGAATAAAGTCAGTTTATCAGCAATACATGCCAAAGTACAGTAATTAAATAGAATTTAAAGTGAATAAGGAAAATAAGCAATATATTGATTTATTTTTCTAAAACAAGTGGCAAACCACCAAAATTTTATTTTACCTACTTATTTTTCTACTTGAAAACATTTTCTCCCAATTTGAATCTGTACAATTGCTGTGAAACTAAATCTTATCAGGTCTCATTACGTAATACCCATTTAATTGCCCTGTGGTTTAAGGCTCTTGTCTGACCCAAATGAACATTTCAATAACTTCACCTTCTATTTATCAGCTGACTATTGGTTTCCACATGTTTCTATCAGGGACAGAGAATGACGGTTCATGGTTTTCAACCTACACAAACCCCAAACTAGAATCAGCCACAAGAGTTACCCAATATAACAATTTTGTGCATCCAATAAAGCATACGGTTAAAAGAAATATAAGCTAAATAAATGATCATACATTCTATTGATCCTTTGGCTTATAGCAGTGAATAAAATATTACATGTGGAGCCACCCTGACATTTTGTTATAAAGGTTGAGGGAAGAGGTTTTCAAGATGGTCTTCGTGTTAAAATAGCCTGGGGTTTGGGGTTAAATGTCATATACAAGATGGGTCTTAGCGAAATCTGACCCACTTTGACTTTCAACAAAAAACTTGAATTCTTAGTGAAAAGATTATCTTTAAAGATTTTAAACTGAAATAGTATTTTTTCAACTGAAATAGTATTCTTCTATAGATAATCAATACAGAATCACTACCACATATTTTTGAGAATACTGTCATACTCTCTTTTTGAAAAAGAAAAAAGAAATCTATTCCTATTAAAGTTTGATATCTTTGTTAGTTGAATACTAATCACTTTTATAAAGGTTAGATTTGGCCAATGACTGATTTTTTTTTAAATAACATTTGAGTACATTGATTAGACAACTTGACATGTGGATACATTTGTGTAAATAGTAATTTATTCATCATATGCATGTATTTAAGTGGACATTATCATGATAATAGTTGTCATGACAGAATATAACAGGATATCAATTTAGGCCTTACCTCATGATGTGATCAGAAAAATTCAAGGAATATTTTAAAGTAAAACTCATTATTTGGTGAAAAAAATGAAAATCTGGATAAACTCTTAACCCCACTTAAGAAGCTAGATTTCTCTCACACTCATACATATATTGAGGCAAAAATAATAACCACTACTATATCTGGAGGGGTACATTGGTTGGAATGAATACATAAGACTTTGTTTTAGGATAGGAATATGATGAAATTAAAATAAACCGTTATAAAATTTATCAATCTAAATTTTAAACATGCTATCGCATATATTTTAATGAAAAAATCCAGTTTATGCCCATTTTATTTGACTTTAAGTAGTCAAATATTTTGTTCATCTGTTGTTCAATTTTAAAGGTAGAAAATGACTTTGGTCAAACAAAATAAAAATGTTTATTAACATCAGGAGCTACAATAATCTGAAAGTAAAAGTGGATATTGAAGGGCATTCTATAATTCTTTTCAGCCTTCTTCCATTTAACTATACACTGAGTGGCCAGATTATTATGATCTCTGAATGTATAATAATCTGGCCACTCAGTGTGTATATATATTAGAGGCCTGGTGGATGAATTCGTGCATGGGTGGGGTCCAGCCAGTCTGTCCAGGAGGATGGGACATGGGTGGTTGGCCAGCCTGCCTGCTGGTTGAACTCCTGGTTGAGGGTACAATTTGCATATTTGCTTTTTATTAAATAGGATATACACTTAGTGGCCAGATTATTATGCATTCAGAGATCATAATAATCTGACTACTCAGTGTATTTATCTCAGCTCTTAGAAAATTTATATTCATTTCTGATTCAGTTCTGCTTCAGTATGTCTAAGTTGATAACACATTGAATGGAAAATCAAATCAGCAACAATCCATTTTTAATAGTGAGTGCCTTCCCTATACAACTAAAATTAAATCAACATGCCCAGTGTAAAGCAAACTGGGTGTAGCATATTGCACAGGTTGATTCATAACCCTAGATTCCTCTATTACTCGTGATTTATACATGCAGAGGTAGGTTAATTTATTTTAATGGAAAAAGAGTCAGCAGCTGTGCATCGCTACAGGATGCCTAGGACCAAACCAGAGAAGGTCGGACCTGCATTGCCACCATTTGTCCACCATCCAGATACCATTGCTGACGTGTGCAGAGAAGGAACTGTTTGACATTGAAACTGGGACTCAGAACTATTGGACATTGTATTTGGGTCTCAAATATTTTTTGTTCTTATAGGTTTATTTCTAGTCTGCAGAGGCAAGATGTTTTTAAAGAAAATAATCAGGGGGAGGGGGGACAGATACAGAGGCAAAGAAGAAATGAACAGACTGTCATACTACAGTGGAAAGGCAGGGAAGGTTGGGTGGGAGGCTCTAAGAGATCAACTGAAGGATTTGTATGCATGTATATAAGCATAACCAAAGGATACAAGACACTGGGGGGGCAGGTGAGGGCATGTACTGGGGAGTAAAGAAGGCCGGGGGGAGGTCAATAGAGGGGAAAAAAGGAGACATATGTACTACTTTATGTAATACTTTAAACACTCACTCAATGTCTTTTGATTGGAGCATTTAATCCACTTACGTTTAATGTTGTTATTGATAGGTACTTGTTTGTAGCCATTTCTGTACTTTATGCCTGTGTTCTTTCCTCCCTTTCTAGTTCTTTTGTGTACAGCATTCCCGTTAGCATTTCTTGCATTGCTGGAGTGGTAGTGATGAACTCCTTTAGCCTTTTTTTGTATGTGAAGCTCCTGATTTCCCCTTCCATTTTGATTGATAGTCTTGCTGGATAGAGTATTCTTGGATTCAGTCCTTTGCTTTGCATCACTTTGTATGCTTCCTTCCATTCCCTTCTAACTTGATGTGTTTCTGTTGAGAAACCATTTGGTAATCTAATGGAGGATCCTTTGTAGGTAACTCTCTGTCTCTCTCTTGCAGTCTTTAAGATTCTCTCCTTATCGTTAACATTTGCCATTGTATTTATGATGTGTCTTGGTGTGGGTCTTTTGGGATTAATCTTGCTTGGGACTCTACTTTTTTCTTCCCCATATCAGTCATTATTTCTTCAAATAGATTTTCTAATCCTTGCTGCTCTTCTTGTCCTTCTGGCAGCTTTATTATACATATGTTACTTTGTTTCATATTGTCCCGAAGCTCCCTTAGGCTCTTCTGCTTCTTAAGTTTTTTCTCCAGTTGCTGTTCAGATTGGGCTTCTTTCTCTACCTTATCTTCTAACTCACTTATTCAGTCCTCTGCTTCTGATATACTGTTGAAACCTTCCATGGTGTTTTGATTGTAGCTATATCACTTTTGATTTATTCCAGATTTTTGCATAGGTTTTGATTTTCTAATCCATCTGGTGTATGAACTGTATGGCTATTACGCTGAATTCTTTTTCTGTCATGTTGCATGCCTCAGTTTCACTTATTTTCTTTCTTGGTGATTCCTCTTTTTCTTTCCTCTGGGGATTGTCTCATTGTCTCCCCTTTGTGACTATTATCAGAAGGTTCAACCTCCAAGTTGTGGGGGGCTGGGCTATGTGAAGTGGGAGCTTTGCACCACCCGAGTGACACCAAGATGTGTGGGGCTGCTGTGGGTTGGTGGGAGCCACATTTGCCCAGGATAAGAATCACTGGCATTTAGTGAATCCTTGTGCAAGTACCTAGAATTAGGAACTCAACCTGCACCACACTGATAAAGAGACCTGCTGGCATATGCCAAAAATCAGAGTCCCCTAGCACATGCCAGGAGTCAGAATCCCCATGTTCCCATGCCAAGAATTGAGTATCAGAGTCTCTGTTCCTTGGTGCAGCCTTGTGCTGAGAATCAGGGTTCCTGTGTGTGCATGTGCCAAAAGTTGGAGTGACTGGCTCTTAGTATGCATGCACTAGGAGTTAGGGATCCAGGTGTGCGTGATGAGAAATAGTGTCAAATCACTGATGCTCAGTGCCGACTCACATGCAGAGAATCAGGGTCCCTTGTCTGCTTGGGGAACTGGGTTGCACAGCTGCCCTGTTTCAGCAGGAGGTCCACTCTTGTGCTGCAAAAAATAGACTTCCTTGTGTGTTTGCTCATAATCAAAGTCAGGTGGCACTGCTGCCCTGTGTGAACGTGGGGTCTGATCTCTGTAGGAAACAGATTCCCAGTGTCCGCACACCCAGGCTCAAATTCAGGCAGTGGAGCTGGAGCACCCTATGTGGACAGGGGGCCTGCTTGTGTGGGTTGGGACCAGCAGTTCCTATGACACTGCAGCAGGCCTGTGGGGAAGGCAATGGGCTCTGTAACTCACAGAACCCTGTGGCCGGGATGTCTGTATTCTTTGTGTCTGTGGATCTGCAAATGTGGTCACAGGTCTTTGTCCTTAGTGTCTCTAGGGTCCTGGTTTGCATCTGAGACCAGATTGGGTGATGGTGACACTAGGATCCTAATCTCAAGCAGTTCTGTTTTTCAAGATGGCATGGTCTCTGTTCCCGCACTGGCCACCCCTAGAGTGTCTGTGGTGGCAGCGGGTTTCACCTGTTTTGGCAGCCCATTGGAAGACCTGCAGGGTCAAACTGTCCCAAGCTCACACATACACACACCACACATGTCCACACACTCCTCTATCGCTCCCTCACTCTCTCACACTCTCTCCTTCCCTACCTTCTTGCCAGTGACCATCTTTTCTCCTGTATCACATTTATTGATTTGTGAATATTATATCAGACTTGCATCCCTGAATAAATCCCACTTGGTCATGGTATATCATCTTTATAATGTATTTCTGAATCTGATTTACTAATATTTTGTTGAGGATTTTAGCATCTATATTCATCAAGGATATTGGCCTGAAATTCTCTTTCTTTGTAGCATCTATCTGGTTTGGGATTTAGGGTACTGCTGGCCTCATAGAAAGAGTTTGGAAGTGTTCATTCCTCTTGAATTTTTCAAATAATTTGAGGAGTATAAATGTTAATTCTTCTTTTAATGTTTAGTAAAACTCCCTTGTGAAGCCATTCAGACCAGTGCTTTTGTTTGCTGAAAGTTTTTTTTTATTACTACTTCAATTTCATTAGTAGGGTTAGCCTATTCAGGTTTTCTGATCATAAAAATTTTAGAAAAAAATATAGGCAACAAAATCTCAGACATCTCTCATAGCAATCCTATATAATAAAAGGCTAATATGCAAATTGTCCCCTTGGGAGTTCAACTGACCAGGAGTTTGACCACTCACTATGATGTGTGCTGACCACCAGGGTGTGGCACAGAATAAAGGAAGGCCCCAGCTGGTAGCCAACAGCCAGGGGAAGGAAGACACTGATTACTGGCCAGGCTTAGGGACCCTACCCATGTATGAATGTCATATACCAGGCCTCTATTATGTTTATAGATACATCTCCTATGGCAAAGGAAACTAAGGAGAAAATAAACTAATGGAACTACATCAAAATAAAAATCTTCTGTATAGCAAAAGGAACCATCAAAAAAATAAAAAGAGAGACCACTGCATGGAAGAACATATTTGCCAGTGATATATTCAATAAGGAGTTATTATACAGAATCCATATAATTTAACAAAAGGAAGACTAAAAAGTGTGCAAAGACGTAAATAGACACTTTTCCACCATGGACATACAGAAGGTCAAGAGACATATGAAAAAAAATTCCCAAAGTCACTGATCATGAGAAAGATGCAAATTTAAACAACAATAAGGTATCACCTCACACCTGTCAGAATGGCTGCATCAATAAATCAATAAATGACAAGTGTTGGTGAGGATGTGGAGAAAAGGGAACCCTAGTATATAGTGCACTGCTGGTGGGGATGCAGACTGGTGTAACCACTGTGGAAAACAGTATGGAGTTACCTCAAAAAATTAAAAATGGAACTGCCATTTGACCCTGTGATCCCACTTCTAGGAATATATCCTACGAATCCAGAAACACCAATCAGAAAGAATATATGCACTCCTGTGTTCATAGCAGTGTTTTGTGTGTGTGGGGGGGTTGTTTATTTGTTTGTTTGTTTTTTACAGTAGCCAAGTTATATAAATTACCCAAGTGCCCATTAGGAGATGAGTGGATAAAAAAGCTGTGGTACATTTACACCATGGAATACTATGCAGCAGTAAAAAAAGAAGGATCTCTTACCATTTGCAACAGCGTGGAGAGTATTATGCCAAGTGAAATAAGCCAGTCAGAGAAAGACAAATATCACATGATCTTACTCATGTGTGTAATCTAATGAGAAAAATAAAGTAATAAACAAAATAGATCCAGAGACATAGAAATGTGAAACAGACTGTCAGATCTCAGAGGGAAGGCCGGGATGGGTAGGAATAGATCAACCAAAGAGCTTTATATACATATATGCGTACCTCATGGACACATACAATAGGAGGTGAAGGTCTTGGGTGTGGATTAGGGGCAGGCTACAAGAGGTCAATGGGGAAAAACAGGGCCATGTGTAATACTTTCAACAATAAAGAATTTTTAATTAAAAAATAAGTCATTTTAATAAAAATATAAAGTTACATGATAAAGGAGTGAGGAAAGATAGGTTTCCCCAGGGTAATATTACAAGTTGGCTCCAATGACGCAACTACCAAAGAAAGGATCTTAGTCTGTGGCTCTCTCATGGATGAACTAGCTTATTATCATCTGCTTTGCAGAGTCCCCCTGAACTAGATTGATTAGGACCTTGTGTGAATTTTTATTCTCCATGTTGCCTGACATGGTGCTTATATGGTTGTAGGTGTAGTAAAAGAAGGAAAAATAAACTCAGCCTTCTCATTTGTCTTTACAAAAGCCCTGATGTGTCCATGTTACTTTTCCCATTTTTACACTAGTAGAAATGCATGAGAAATATTTGTAAATGAAAATGAAGTTTTTCTTTAGTGCGAAATCCTAAAAGTGAAGGAGGAGAGAGAGAAGAGAGATGGGGGGAAACCTGTAATCTCATCCCCATATAATGACAATTCCTGCAAAATACCTCTTTGGCTCTTTGGCTACTGGAGAAAAAGATACCTCTTTCTTCAAAGACATCATCAGCCTGAGCCAAGGTTCATCAATTCTGTAATGGAACCCAAGTTGGATTTCAGCCCTCTGTGTCCTCTTGACCAGGCCACTATACAACTGTACATGTAAACCATGGTATTTTAGTCTTATCATCTATTTCTTTATAAATATTTTTTCATGTTTTTTAAGTCTTATGAAAATGCCCTCCAGAAGGCTACACCAAGTGTATCACCACCAGCAGAACAAATTTTCCTTAAATTATTCCCCCTTTTCCTCCACTGGATCCATTTTTATGAAAACTCTCTGGTTGGTACCAAAATGCTCTGTAGTTAGTACCAAAAGTGGAATGTTATGTTCTTGCTCCGAGGGTTAGAGAGACCTTAAAAATTAACACATGTTCCAACAGAAAATAAATAACTTAGATATGAAACCTAAAGGAAATGGTTTCTTTTAGTTAGGAACTCAGTGTCAGATTTCTGTAGGAAGCTATGTTTATGAAGCAATTTGAGGATAGCTGCTGGTCTGAAGTTTTTAGTGATTAAAGCAAAAATGCCTAATTCTCTTGAGTGTTTATTTTTAATAAAAATATATTGAGGGATTATCATGTACTTGGTGCAGGCATATCCTGGAAAAAAATAATGTAGAATTGCCTTAATGAATTTTAGGGTCTTGGGAATGGAGGCAATGAATTAATAGGAAAATAGATATGCACTTATAAATTGTGATCAGTGCTAAGAAGAAAAATAAGGTGCTGAGAGTGGGAAAAATAGTGCAAAGCTTGCTTACTTAAGGCAGCCAGGGTTGGGCTTGCTTTCATGATCACATTGATTGAGATCTGAGGCATATGAATAGAAGCCAGTAAGGCAGAGAGCAAAAATATAAAACTCCAGATTGAAGGAATAGCATGTATGAATGGTCTAAATCAAGAATGAGCTTGGTGATCTGAATGAACTTGGGTTTGGCAATGATTTCTTAACTAGAGGCCCGGTGCACAAAATTTGTGCACGGGGGTGTGTGTCCCTTAGCCCAGCCTGCACCATCTCCAATCTGGGACCCCTCGAGGGATGTCCGACTGCCCATTTAGTCCTGATCCTGGTAGTATCGAGCCTAAACAGGCAGTCAGTCATCTCTCTCACAATCCAGGACTGCTAGCTCCCAACTGCTTGCCTGCCTGCCTTCCTGATTTCCCCTAACCGCTTCTGTCTGTCAGCCTGATCACCCCCTAACCACTCCTCTGACAGCCTAATTGATGCCTAACTGCTCCCCTGCCAGCCTGTTTGCCCCTAACTATCCTCCCCTGTTAGCCTGGTCCCCCCCCAACTGCTCTCCTCCACAGGCCCAGTTGCCCACAACTTCCCTCCTCTGCCAGCCTGGTCACCCCTAACTGCCCTCCCTGGCAGGCTTCATCACCCCCAACTACTCTCCATTGCAGGCCTGGTCCCTCCCAACTGCTCTCCCCTGCTAGCCATCTTGTGGTGGCCATCTTGTATCCACATGGGGGCAGCCATCTTCTGTGTTGAAGTGATGGTCAATTTGCATATTACACAATTATTAGATAGGATGGAACACAAAAAATGAAACTTTAAATAAATCAAAAAATTTACTTAACCACTATTTAAATCGCACTTTTCAAAAGATGCTACAAAAATGAATAAGACAAGCCAAAGCCTGGGAGAAAAATATCTGCAAGACATTTGTCTGACAAGAGACATATTTTGAATATAGAAAAAGACTCTTATAACTAAGTAATAAATAACAAGCAACCCATTTTTTAATGGGTGAAAGATCTGACATTTCACCAAAGAAGACACATAGATGGCAAACAAATGCATGAATAGATGCTCAGCCTCACTAGTTATTGAGAAAATTAACATTTAAAACAGAATAAATTTAAAAACAGTGACCACAGTATTGACAATCATGTGACGCAACTAGAACTTCCATAAATGCCATAAATGGCTAGTGTAGAATGATACAATCAACTTTGGAAAACAATTTCCCAAGTTTTTGGAGGCTTTATTTTACTTCTTTAAAGAAATTTAATTTTTTAGAAATGTAATATATAAAAGAATATTAACATTTTTTAAAGAAGGAAAAAGGAAGGAAGGAAAGGAAGAAAGAAAAGAAAGAAAGGAAGAAAGAAAGAAAGAAAGAAAGAAAGAAAGAAAGAAAGAAAGAAAGAAAGGGAACACAGCATATTTTAAATTCTTGTTAAAAATATCAAATTCTTAGGCCCATTCTGGATCTACAGAATCAAAAACACTAGGGTGGAACTCAGAAATCTCTGTGTAAACAAATGGTTTATGATTATGATTCAGGCTATTGTTGGAGAACCACTGCCTTAGAGGTCTGGTTAGGAAGATTGAGAGAAAGACAGTCCCGCTAGGCAAGGGCAATGGTAGTGACAAATGTGGGCAGAGACTGTGAACATTTCAAACTTGCAGAAACTTTTGCAAATTCAAAAAACCTGTCAAATCTAAAACAATCTGTCCAAAATAACACCTGAATTTGAATATCAATGTCCTTGTGGTTGATGTTTTTGGTGGTTTATGAATTGTTACTTATTCTTAAATAAGTAAACAGGTTTCATTAACTGCTATTTTGCTTGAACTTTTGTCACATATAATTAAATTTTGTCAGAAAATATTGGCTGTTTCCTTAACAGCTTAAACACATGGACTGCTTAAGTGATTTATTTATACTCATTAGAGACCTTTTATTTTAATTGTGCATATTTTGCATTTAGCTTCTATAAAGCATTCATGAACTGCCTTTTTATTTGTTTTAATTGTGTCATTAGAAAGTTATGAATATTTTAAAATGTTTGTGGGGGGGTCACTTTGGGGTGTTGTTTGCTTCTTTTTTTTTTCTCCAAAGGGGAAATAATTAGCAGTCACAGTTAGGATTATAAAACAAGTTTCCAAGGAAATTAAAGTAACTAATGTGTGTACAACTTGTTCTTATAAGTAAAAGCCTTTCCTTTGTGTTCAGTTCTGTCCTTCTCCTCATTTCCAATTTATATTTGGGAAAGCAAAATGAACAGCGTGAACAGAAAAGAAAGAAGCAGGGCACTATTAGTGTGGTAAAGCTACAATTCAGCTTTAATTTAAACAATGTTGGGGATATAAGCTTCATAGTAAAGCCATGTCCTAAAACATGAAGAATCATGATGGATGTAAATATAAATTTTAAAAATAAATAATTTATCTTTGGGTGTTCATTCTTTTTCATTAATACAAGAATAAACTAGAGATAAATTTTCATAAAAACGTAAGCATTCTCTTTGGTAAAAAATACTGCAGTTAATAGCTGTTCTCTAAGTGCCACAATTTGGACTTGTGGTGATTCTGAGGGGAAACCATAGTTAAAATACAATCATTGATAATTGCTTAGACAATAAAAGCACCAAATTTGTCATGCCTTAAAAAATCATATTGTTTTCCTAAAATCTGGTGGTTGTATTTTTTTTACTTAACCTACCCTAAGTCATCCTGTTATGCTACATCTAGGTCATTAGTTCTGAATCGGTTTCATTATTTACTAGAAGCCTGGTGCATGAAATTCATGCATGGGGAGAGGGGTATCCCTCAGCCCAGCCTTCACCCTTTCCAATCTAGGACCCCTTGAGGGATGTCTGACTGCCTGTTTAGGTCCGATCGCAGTAGGATCGGGCCCAAATGGGCAATCAGATATCCCTCTCAGAATCCAGGACTGCTGGCTCCCAACTACTTACCTGCCTGCCTTCCAGATTGCCCCTAACCGCTTGTGCCTACCAGCTTGATCACCCCCTAAACACTCCCCTGCCAGCCTGTTTGCCCCTAACTGCCCTATTCTGTAGGCCTGGTCACGACTAACTGCACTCCCTTGCAGGCCTGATCCCTCCCAACTGCCCTCCCCTGCTGGCTATCTTGTGGTAGACATCTTGTGTCCACATGGGGGCAGGATCTTTGACCATATGGGGGCAGCCATCTTGTGTGTTGGAGTGATGGTCAAACTGCATATTACTCTTTTATTAGATAGGATAAAGGCCTGGTGCACGGATGGGGGCCAGCTGGTTTGCCCTGAAGGGTGTCCTAGATCAGGATGGGGGTTCCCTTGAGGTGTGGGGCAGCCTGGGTGAGGGGCCTGTGGTGGTTTGCAGGCTGGCCACACACCCCAGTGACCCACGCAGAGGCCCTGATATCTGGGATTTATTTATCTTCTACAATTGAAACTTTGGAGCCTGAAGCAGAGCCAAGCTTCCTGCTTGCTCCATGGCCACAGCCATTTCTGTTAGGGTTTATTTATCTTCTATAATTGAAACTTTGTAGCCTTAAGTAGAGGCCTGGGCTGTCCAGAGTGTGTGGAAAGCTTGGGTTCCTCCATCATGGGGAAACCCAAGCCTTCCTCCTACTCTCTGTAGCTGCAGCCATTTTGCTTGTGTTTATTTGCACATTTGCTCTTGATTGGCTTGTGGGTGTAGCAGAGGTATGGTCAATTTGCATATTACTCTTTTATTAAATAGGATGTCCTTATTCACTTTGCTCATCAAAAATGATCATGCCCAAATATAAAACCGTACAAGAATTGCCTTGAAATCTGAATGCAAGGAAGACAATGGAAAGAAACAGCATAATATTTTGCCTTCAGGCTACCACCATAAAAACTGATGCTGGAATGGAACGCAGCCACATCTCAATTTAAAATGAGTACATGTTTCAAAGGCATAATTTATTGTTGAGAATGTCTCCACCAGAGGCAAAAAGTGACACTAAAGGCAAAGAGTTGTATTCATTCAATCTGCAAACTACACCCTGTGTTTTAACTTCCCATAAAAATCCCTCAGTATTTGGAAGAAATTAAGAACTTTATCTTATGGAAAGAGTGGTATATCTCAGGTTTGTGGAACGTTTATGTGATAGCCCCATAATGACAGTAATGAGATAAGCCTCTTGAAAGAAAAAATAAAAGTCCCTGCCTCCTGGCCAATGTTGCTCAGTGGTTGAACATAGACCTAGGAACCAGGAAGTCATGGTTCTAGTCCCAGTTAGAGCACATGCCCTGGTTGCGGGCTCAATCCCCAGTAGGAGGCATGCAGGAGGCAGCCAATCAATGATTCTCTCATGGTTGATGTTTCTATCTCTCTCTCTCTCTTCCTCTCTAAAATCTATAAAAATATATAAAAATAAATAAATAGAGAGAAACCAAGATGGTGACATAGGTAAACACCTAAACTACTGCCTCACACAATTTCAAAACTACAGCTAAAAGACAGAACGGGCATCATTCAGAACAACAGGAAAGCTGGCTGAGTGGAAATTCTACAACTAGAAGGAAAGAGGGGGGCTCACAGAGACTCAGAGAAGCTGCAAAAAGCTGAGGTATGGAATACGTGCATAGAGAGGATGGACGGTGGAGTGCCTAGCTGGCTTCCTCTAGTGGGAGGGAGATAGAAACTCTCAACTGCACTGAACCACAGTTCCAACTGCACTGAACCCCAGTTCCAGGCAATATTCATACAGGGGAATCTGGACTGTCATGAAAAGGGAGGAGTGCACGGAAACTTAGGGGAGCTGTGAAAAGGCAGAGGTCTGGAGGCACGCGCGCAAGTGCAAGTAGAGCGGACTGACTGCTAATTGTGCCGCTGGCTTTCTCTAGTGGGAGGAAGACAGAACCTCCCAACTACACTGACATTCAATTCTAACTGCACTGAACCCCAGTTTCAGGCAAGACCCTGGGGACCCAGAAGCCCACAGAAACTAATAGGGGTCCCCACAGTCCATAGAAACTCAGGGGCCTGGAAAGGCAGAGGTCTGGAGGCACGCAAGCACAACTGCATACAGAGAGAGCTGCAATAATTATTGAGGAACACTGAGACCCAGGGGCCACGTAGAGTAGGGCTTACGGGAAGCCAAGGCTGTCTGCTCAGCCCTGAGACTCTGCACCATCCAAGGTGAACACAGAAGCTTTTTCAATTTGGCAAGTCTTATAAGGCTGACTCCAGCACAGAAGTTCTCCCTGTGTAGACACAGCTGATCCTCACAACCAATTGGATTGGAGGTCAATTCCCCCAGTGATACCAACAACAATCAAGACAACTACAACAAGGCTGTACACACAGTCCACAAAGGGATGCACCAAGAGAGTCCACCTCAGATAACTGGGGAGGCAGAGCTACTGGGCCCTACAGAACACCTAGCACACAAAACTATTCTCCAACTCAGGGAAGCAGAGAAAATGCGGAGACAAAAGAACAGATCACAAATGAAATAAATGAAGGAAAACAAATGACTGGATATAGAGTTCAAAATTACAGTTATGAGGTTTTTTAAGAATTTCCTAGAAAAGATGGATAGACCCAAGAGGAGATGCAAAAGGACCAACTAGAGATTAAACATACACTTACTGAAATAAAAATATTATAAAGAGACCTAACAGCAGACTACAGGAATGCAAGAATCAAGTCAAAGATTTGAAATAAAAAGAAGCAAAGAACACCCAACCAGAAAAGCAAAAAGAAAAAGGAATCCAAAAATGTGAAGATAGTGTAAGGAATCTAGGACAACTTTAAGCATACCAACATCAGAATTACGGAGTGCCAAAAGAAGAGAGAGAGCAAGATACTGAAAACCTATTTGAAGAAATAATGACTGAAAACTTCCCCCACCTGGTGAAAGAAATAAACTTACAAGTCCATGAAGCACACAGAAAACCAAACAAAAGGAATCCAAAGAGGATCACACCAAGACACATCATAATTAAATTACCAAGAGCAAAAGACAAAGCGAGAATATTAAAAGCAGCAAGAGAGAAACAGTTAATTACCTACAAGGAGCATCCATACGATTGTCAGCTGATTTCTCAACAGAAACTATGCAGGCCAGACGGGAGTGGCAAGAAATATTCAAAGTGAAGAATAGCAAGAACTTACAACCAAGATTACTTTACCCAGCAAAGCTATCATTCAGAATTGAAGGTCAGATAAAGAGCTTCACAGATAAGAAAAAGTTAAAGGAGTTCATCACCGCCAAACTGGCATTATATGAAATGCTAAAAGGTACTCTTTAAGAAGAGGAAGAAGAAGAGAAAGATAAAGATAAAAATTATGGACAACAAATACATATCTACCAACAAGTGAATCTATAAATCAAGTGAATAAAAAATCTGATAAAATGGTGAATATAATAGATTCAGGGGCATAGAAAGGGAGTGGGTTGACAATTCTCAGGGGATAAGGGGGAAGGGGGATGCGGGAAAAGCCTGGACAAAAACCGTACACCTATGGATGAGGACAATGAGTGGGGAGGTAAGGGTAGAGGGAGAGGTGGTAGCCGTTTTAGGGGAGCTATGTGGGGAAAAAAGAGGAACAATTGTAAAAATCTGAACAATAAAAATGTATTAAATTAAAAAAAAGAATGGGAAGGCGTGTGGGAGATGAGCAGGGCAGA
The DNA here is from genome assembly GCA_011751065.1 of Lasiurus cinereus. NCBI lineage: Eukaryota > Metazoa > Chordata > Mammalia > Chiroptera > Vespertilionidae > Lasiurus > Lasiurus cinereus. The sequence continues at coordinate 7,262,307 of JAAGEH010000029.1, read as the reverse complement.
GGGAGCACATGGGGACATGGTGATAGGAGGCAGGTGGGTATGATGGTGCTCATTGTAAACATATTTCAACTTTTCTAGGTTTAAACTTTTTAAACAAATGTTGAAAAGTAGAAAATTTTCAAAAATAAATATATGATAGATAGATAGATAGATAGATAGATAGATAGATAGATGATAGATAGATGATAAATAGATGATAGATAAAAGTGACCTGAAATTTGAAGTTCAAAAGGTAAAGGAGATTGTAAAAATGGATAAAGTTAGTCTATGTATTGTATACTCTGGGTGCCTCAGCCTGATTCCTTTACTAGACTAATGCCCTCATCCCCCAGCAACTCTGTTTTGGCTGCTAGAGATTCATAGTTGCACTCTTTTCCATGAAACCTTTCACAGCCAAAATGAAGCCACCTTTCCTGGGAATTTACACTACACCTTCTCTGAGACAGATAGGGAGCAGCTAGTGGCAAAAACTGAATGACACTGAGGTAGAACAGGATAACCCCCTTGTCTCAAGACAGGCCAACTATGGTATAATTTGTGCTCCATAGCTCCCTATGGGACCAGGTTGATACTCATCTCCAGCAGAGACTACATCCTTGCTTACCTTTCTTATCCTGTCCTCCTGCTTCTCTCACTCTCCTTCTCTTAAAAGCACTCAGATTCTGCTTCTCTGAAACCCAGCTGAAGGCAGTAGGTATTCAGAGACAAAAACTGAACTTACATACTATGAACCACACCAGGCAGGGAAACAACCAGAATAAAGACCCCAAAATTACAGACAACAGTGTAGCATGAAAAGCTTGCCTACATCTTACCTTGTGTTTCTTTGTTATTGATCCAATGACATTTGAGCATCTTATTTTCCCCCTTCCAGGTACTTTAAAGGTTCCAGTAGGTCTCTGATCATCTGAGCAAAGCAGAATATAGTCTTTGACCATCTTGGCCCCAGTGCTGGGCATTCATTCTCATCTGGGTGATATAACCATGCAAAAATGCAGAAGCTGCAAACCCAGCTGAATCGTACCTACCCCAAATCCTGGGTACCTGGGCCCTATAAGGCCTTCTATGAGCCATATATAGGAGACCTTGTACCAGTGTTAAAACCTGTATTTGTGGACATGATTTCCATTTCCTCCCCCTCAGCTTCTCACTACTACAGCATGCAGAATCCTGGGATTTTTCCTAGTACCTCATCTTTTTAGCCTATTTTTCAATGGCTTTCGTTCACAAACATTTGTTCAGTAAAGTTTCATTGTAGAGAGAAATGCAGTTAGTCACTACTTCATTTTTAAGTAGCATTCATAATGTGAATTTCTCTGCACAGCTCATATAGCCCTAGAATGACATTTCATCATCGGACCCTACTAATTTTGAATTCCTAGTAAGTGAAATAAGACCTTTATAAGGTTGAGTTTTCAGGAAGAATGTTTAATATTGCCTAAAAGGGAAATTTTCTGATTTTCAGTAGCACCATTGATATATAAATTCAATACTAGATATGTGATATATATATTAGAGGCCTGATGCATGAAGATTTGTGCAAGAATGGGCTTACCTTCCCCTAGCTACCAGCATCGCCTTCACTCTAGCCAGAGCTTCCTTTCTGCCTTCCCATGCTGTCCAGAGGCCTGGAGTGGCTGGGGTGGTGCAGAATGCCTGCATCATCATCACCATCACAACAATGCAAGCATCCCACCCTGCCCCTGGCCACTCAGCACCTGTGCATGCAAATTAACCTGCCATCTTTGTTGGGTTAATTTTCATACTTACTCCTGGTTGGCTGGTGAATATCGTGAAGGTACGGTCAATTACCATGTTACCCTTTTTATTAGTGTAGATATCACACAGTTTATAAACTCAAAAATGGCAGAGCTAATTCAAGCATTGTAGTTTTCTCTCCTTCTAGCTTGCTTGTACAGCTGCTCCTGCTATGATCTTTCTTGGATTGTCTTGGACTTCCATCACTTGCCTCTGTTATTTTCTCCATTTCCAAACCTTATCTTGCTTCACTTTCTTCCTAATCCAGTTTAGACTCCACAGTCTGTTTTCCAATTACATTCCAGCTAAAATTTAAACTCCCTTGTCTCTAAGTGTTTGTGCCATAGCCACCTGACAAAACCCTAAACCAACTGTTTTCTCCATGTTTGCATGGGACACTTAGAGAAAGAGAAAATTGGGCAGATTGGTTCAGCTAAAATATTTGAGTCCTTAGCCTCAAATGGGCTCTCAACATACCTAGCAACCTTGCTGGTTTCTTAGGTCAAATCCATCGCACAGACTCTATCACAACTAATTCAAATGTTCCCACTTATCCTTAACTCCTGTTTACATTTTAAGAATATTGGTTACATATCAGTTCTATGCCAACTCTGTTGCTTCTGTGGGGGCTAAAAAGATTAGTACTTTTCCTCCCACCTTCTAAGTTCTTCTGGCTTGGCCAACCATCAAATTAATAGACACAGATTAACGAGAGAAAATTAAACTTTAATACATGCACATGGGGAATTCACAAGGCATGAAAATTCCCAAGAGGCAACATTGGATATATGACACATTTTTGGACAAAGGAGAAAAGGGAGAAAACGGAGTATTAAATTTCTGAAATAAGAATGTGTGATTTTCAGGGAGTTGAGGAAGAGGGGAACACACTTGGCAAGCAAATCCTTGCTAGGAGACTCAAAAACAGCGGGGCACAGGGTATCTAGCCAGCAGGCACCTGCCTGAATCCCTCTGGTTTACCATACTTAATGCAAATTAGGCTAAGGGGACATCCTAAACTCTCCATGCTATAGCAGGTTTCTCTGTCTGAATCTCTTGGGCCAGTGGTTCTCAACCTTCCTAATGCCGGGACCCTTTAATACAGTTCCTCATGTTGTGGTGACCCCCAACCATAAAATTATTTTCTTTGCTACTTCCTAACAGTAACTTTGCTACTGCTGTGAATCGGAATGTAAATATCTCTGTTTTCTGATGGTCTTAGGCGACCCCTGTGATGGGGTCGATGGACCCCCAAAGGGGTTGCGACCCACAGGTTGAGAACCACTGTCTTGGGCAGAAAAGGGGGAAGGGACAAAGGTTCTTTCTGAGTCTTTTGGTTCTTAATAAATAGCTTAAATAAATATCCAAAAAAATCAGCTTCAGGGTGGCAGAATTTTGATCCCTTCACTTCATACTTCATAGAGGAATTAGAGGCCCTCAAAATAGAAGTGAATCAACTTACTCTTTCCAGTCCTCCACATTGACTTTTTTCTGTGTCTTGTGGAATTATCTCTTGAATATCTAGTCAAAACTGCTTCCTTTGTTAATAGACCATTCCTTTCTTTTGTTGCAAAGTGGATAATGACTACAATTATAAATACACATTTCAACAAATCTTTAACTTCGTAACGATAAGCAAAGACCTGACAGGCAATTGAATTTCATAAAAAGCAAAACTTGACATATCAGACTAATATCTCATTCTAAATCAGTACTTTTATATCTATAATCAGACAACATTTAATGAAGTGAAAATTCTGCCTGCTTGAAACTAGTCATAATAAAATTAGACTTAGTTTGCTCTTTCATGGAGAACATATTCCAGATGTTTAAGTGATTCCAAGAAAACCAACAGTATAATGGCTCCTTTGATATTTTATCACTGCTTTCAAATTAGAATAAAATCTAATGAAATTTTGGTAGTATCTTAATAGCACACCATATTGTTCAGAGTTAAATATACATGTTTAGTAATTTAAAGATTAATTTATATCCCAGGCCTGCAGGGGAGGGCAGATAAGGGGGACCAGGCCTGCAGGGCAGGGCAGTTGGGGGCAATTGGGCCAGCAGAAGAGTAGTTAGGTGTCAATCAGGCTGGTAGGGCAGTGGTTAGGGGGTGATCAGGCTGGCAGGCCAGTGAGCAGTTGGGAGCCAGCAGTCCCAGATTGTGAGAGGAATATCCAACTGCCAGTTTAGGCCTGATCCCACCAGCAGTCGGACATACCCCGTGGGGTCCCAGATTGGAAAGGGTGAAGCCTGGGCTGAGGGACAACTCCAGTGCATAAATTTCATGCACCAGGCCTCTAGTTGTATAATATTGGCAGCACTAATATTTGAAATATAGCCAAACCCAAAGTTACACCCACTGAAATGACATGGTACCTGTATACACTCTTTATATTGTATATCCTGTGATTCAAAGTTGAGGGGTCTCTAGTTTTTGTTATATACATTTCTAGGCATTGACAATCCATAGCCATCCTCAGGTATTAGAGAACTGCCTCCAGAATCTAAGTCAGATGCCAAAATGACAGCTGATTTGAACACTCTCCTGCACCTTTTTTCTCTTCATTTTGTTTCTACCACCAATTATCTCCTTTCTTTCATCCTTGTGTACTTAGTGCCCTTATGATGATTGCTTGCTGGTTAAAGTTCTCTAGTCTATCATGCCCATCACAATATCTGCCCAAACTGAATCTTACACCAAGTTATCTCTTCATCAACTAACCTCTCCCCAAAGCTCTATTTATCTTAACATCAATTTAGGCATTCAAATTAAACTAGACCTATGGTGGTTTTTTTTCCTTAATTGATCATAATACTAGTAGCAGTAACAATGTCAGTAAAATAATAATAGTAAAATTTTAGCCCAGTCGGTGTGGCTCAGTGGTTGAGTGTCAACCTTGAACCAGGAGGTCATGGTTCAATTGCCAGCCAGGGCACATGCCCCAGGTTGTGGACTCAGTCCCCTGTGGAGGGCATGCAGGAGGCAACTAATATATGATTCTCTCTGATCATTGATGTTTCTCTCTCCTTCTCCCTGTCTGAAATCAATAAAAGTATATTATTTTTAAAAGTTTATAATAGATGCTCTTTATTCCAATTCAATTAGGATCTAGAGTTCAACCACTAATTGAAAAAGACAGTAAAATCAGGGAACCATTAAACATATTTCTTTAACATTTTGTTCCATCTTAAAATAGCCATCAATATTGTAATATTGTATGAAGGCTTTTTTCTTTGAGTGTAGATTCACTGATTAGAGTTCTCAATGAATTGCACTGATAATGCAAACTTTTGATTTCTAGTTTCTTTAATATAGGCAGAGTGCATCAGAAAACACGAGAATTATTCTAAATGATGAATCCTTCTAAATTTTTGGGATTATTTTTCCAAGTTTTTGCAGTCTTGTCCACTCCAATTCAACAGTATTTCTTTTTAATTTTTAAGGAACTTTCCTGGTTTTCATAGAAATAATAAATCATTTTTAAACATATTTCTTTGGTTAGAAATGATATTTACTATCAATCCCTACAAAAACTTTTAGTTTTAGACTGATTTAAATCATATAATTGCAACACTAACTGGCAAAAACACATTTGAGAACATGACTGACAACTCAACCAATGAGAGCTGAAGACCATGCATACTAACAGATACCTCTAACATTCTATTTAGAGGTTGGTAGATGCCCCAGACAGTGTATTTCACAGAGGAATAAAGGCTATGCTGAGTCTTAAGTGAAGATTAGTTAAGAGAACTTTTATTATAATTGCTAGATCCTATATAATAAAACCCTAATATGCCAACTAGCTGAATGGCAGAACAACCAGTCACTATAACACCCACTGACCATAAGGGGGCAGATGCTCAATGCAGGAGCTGCCCCCTGGTGGTCAGTGCACTCCCATAAGGGGTGTGCCACTCAACCAAAAGCCGGGCTCACAGCTGGTGAGTGTAGTGGCAGTGGAGGGAGCTTCTCTTGCCTCCGCAGCAATGCTAAGGATCCCTCGAGGGAAGTCCGCCTGCCAGCTTAGGCCTGCTCCCTGGATTGCAAGAGGGCACAGGTCTGGCTAAGGGATAATCCCCCAAGTACATGAATGTCATGCACCAGGCCTCTAGTATGAGTATAAAAAAGAAGTGAGAGAGAGAGAAAGGAATAAGAAGGAGGAAGAGGAAGGAAGGAGAGGGGAAGGGAAAGTGAGTGTTGTGATTAATTATAATTGCTGGAACTTGTTTTTTAATACCCTTCATCCTCTAAAGCATTGATGTAGGATTAAAATATGTGCCCAGGACTTTGGGGTAGAAAGTGAAAATCAAAATATTCTATTAAAAGACATTTGCATATGTAGTTTATGTAATCCAAAGAGAACTGAAATCTAGATATGATTTAACTGAGATGGATACTCAGTTTAATGGCTGAGAGCCACACAAGTGAAGGCAGATGATTAGCATAGAAGTTTAATCTGCAATATCATCAGATTATGTTTGGTTTCCCATTTATAATTTCCACTCATATGATATTTATTAGTGGTTATTACCAAACATTATTATCCAGAAGAGATTGGTTCCATTTTGTAATGGTTGTCCTTATCTAGGTTTCTCCATTGTCATTTAAGAAATCTGTTTTCCAACATTTATATTATGCAAAACAAAATGATTATGTATCATTTTCTTATAAAGAAATGAAATAATATTTACTCTCAATCCCTATAAAAACTTTTAGTTTTGGACTGATTCCTATGACATTCCACTGACATGGAGTTGAATAAAGATTCATACATCACATAGGATTATTGTATGTATGTGTTCAGTCAGAAGTGTATCTTTTGTTTATCTTTGTTTTAATTTTTATGGATATGTAATTCACATACCATAAAATTCACCCTTTTAAAGTGTAATATTCAACAGGGTTTAGCATATTCATAAGGTTGTGCCATCATCATCACTAATTCCAGAGTATCTCTCAAAAGAAACCCCTTGATCCTTTGATATTTTTAATGACCACTTTAAAAAAACTATGAATTCAGCAGAGATATTAGCACAGTGTCTTGTTTTCTAAGAACTATATAAGAATCTTACACTCCACACAGTACCACATTTTAGTGGTGAGATATTCAGGTAGACTTGAGAGGATAATTACATTCTTATTTAGAATGTACATACAGGTTTCTTCCATTTGTAATGGGGATGAATTGGAGGGTTATAGATGAGGTGAGTGTAAACAATGTCTTTTATCAACATAGGGAACCGGAGAACTAACACATGCCCAGATCAAGCAAGTTAAAACAGCACTATAGCCAAGTAAATGATGCTGTCCTTGTGCACAGACATTATATTACACAAATTGTTCTCCTAAGTGAGGGAATTTGTCCGTTAGAAATTGCTCATTGGAACATTTGGACATCATACATCATGTTAAAGATCCATAAATGTCATCTCAACAGGGTAGATATGACGCATGGTAATATCCTCCCCATATCTGCATAGTGTTCTGTTCAACAGATTGTCATGATGTATTGCATCAGAGAATCCCAATCTAGTGCTTTAGAGACAGCTGAAAAGCCCCATGGGAGTCTTCTTAAGTCATTGCTACAAGGACTAAAATATCAGAAGACCAGGAAGTCATTCTTAAAACTTGACAAAATACCCTAATACCCTAATCTCTAAATGAATCTATTTATTATGTAGTTGGTGCAAAGTATGAATGTAATATTTTATGACTGAGTATATCTTTTTGTAAAAAAAAAAGATCTATATCTAGTTGTGAGATGAGTAGAATTTAGAATCTAGCAGCACCATATTTTTCCTGTTACTTTGCCAATCCAGAACTTCTTTGGAGAGGTATGTGATATAATAGTTAAGAATAGGCATTTATATGCATATGTGCATAACCCATGGACACAAATAATAGTGTGGTGAAAGCCTGGCAGGGTGGAGAAGGTCAATGGGGAAGAAATGGTTACATCTGTAATATTTTCAATAATAAAGATACATTTTTTAAAAATAATAAGCACTCTGGAGACAGGCAAACCTGCGTATGTATCCCACGTTTCTCAATTTTGACCCATGGGATCTTGGGTCAAAGGTTTAACTTCTCCAAGTTCGTTTTCTTTGTGCAAAATGAGAATTCTTCAAGTGTTAACCTCATAGGGTTTTTGTGTAGGAATAAAATCAAATGACATGTGGACAGAGCTCATCACAAGATTAGGCATCTAAGAAGTACTCAAAAATATTATTATTTACCCATTAACAAATGTTAATTGTTATACTACCACTATGATAGAACTAATATCACTAGTACTGCACCCCAAACAGAATAAAATATCTTGCAGTTCCCATATGTCTGTTTCTTTGTTTTAAATATTCTCCAATTTGCCCTTGACTGTTTCACACAGGCACTTCGAGGAGAAATTGCACCTCTCAAAGAGAATGTAAGCCACGTCAATGACCTTGCTCGTCAACTCACCACATTGGGCATTCAGTTGTCACCATATAACCTCAATATTCTGGAAGACCTGAACACCAGATGGAAACTCCTGCAGGTAGGAACATTATTAGCATTGCAGTTCCCTGTTCCAATAAGAGAATATACAGATAAAGCTTGTTTATGAGGAACAATAAAAGTGATTTTTCACATGACATTCACAAAAATATTTTGTGAGTATAAGATATTTTATAATGTTTGTTAAGTCCCTATATAAATGTTTTCAAACCTATTAAAATTAACTTTTATAAATGGCTTAAAGTTAGGCTTTACTATATCTTGCAATAAACATAGAAGATAATGTTGAATCATGATTAAAAAAAAACTAAATTACTGGCATGCAATTACTTTGTGCTATTACTGCTTGGATTCTTAAAACATCTTTCTCTTGGGAATCCTAATGTAAACAAAAGTCAAAGGTAAGACATCCTAAAATCTTTTAAAGAAAGCACATTCGTCCGCAAACCTGCAGGAAATATAAGTGTGATCAAAGTTATTTAAACTCTCTATGCCTCAATCTTTCATCTGAAGAAAATGGGGATAATAAATGTTCCTAAAATATTGGTTTATTATTAGGACAAGTAAGTCTAAACACATGGTAAGTACTCAGAACAGTACTAGTCCCATGGTAACACTATATAAATTCCAACTATTGGTGCTATTGCCGTTATAATTATTACTATTATAGCATATAGGTTTGGGAATCAGATTCACTGCATTACCTTGAAGTCACTTGACCTTTCTGATTGTTAATTTTCTCATCTCTAACATGCTTGCTATAATATTAAATGAACTAATTCATGTGGCGTTGTTAGTACAGTACCTGGCTCATAGTAAGAACTCAGAAAATGTAATGGTGTCCCTGACCTGTGTGGCTCAGTGGATAGAGCGTCGGCCTTCAGACTGAAGGGTCCCGGTGTTCGATTCCAGTCAAGAGCATGTACCTTGGTTGCGGGCACATCTCCAGTGGCGGGTGTGCAGGAGGCAGCAGATCAATGTTTCTCTCATCAATGTTTCTAACTCACTATCCCTCTCCCTTCCTCTCTGTAAAAAAATCAATAAAATATATTTTTAAAAATCTAATGGTGGAGGAGACATGTCAATATGTTACCTATGTGAAGGACACTGTGTTATACCCCCAAACTGTAAAACTGGCTTAATGACAGAATTGGAGAACTGTTTTCCTTCCTTTTTCCAATTTCATAGGATGCAGGGTGTATGCTACTAAGGACAGAGTGGCAACTGGGTTTAAAAATATTTTCTCTCAGTTATAATCAGAAAAAAACTGAAAACCAGATGAGTTTTCCAGATGGCAGTTCATTTAGGGGTGTGATCGACAGTCCTGTTAAAGAATTGCTCAAGCTTTAATAAAAACAAGTCAATTTTCTGACCTCCTGAGATTTTATATCATTTAATTCTTGTTGTGATCAATAATCTTGAAATATTTGTATGATAGAATGTTATAAGTGGCATTGACTAAAGCAAGGCAATATACTTAAGCAGTGAATTCCTATGTATGTTTACTCCATTAAGTACTATTAAAATCTTATCAGTTTTTCCCTAGCTGGTTTGGCTCAGTGGATAGAGCGTTGGCGTGCAGACTGAAGGGTCCTGGGTTCAATTCCAGTCAAGGGGACCTGCCTGGGGTTGTGGGCTTGATCCTCAGTAGGGGGCAGGCATATGGCAGCTGATCAATGATCCTTTCTCACCATTGATGTTTCTATCTCTCTTTGCCTCTTCCTTCCTCAATAAAATATATGTATTTTTAAAAATCTTATCAGTTTCACATCGATCAGATGCTCAAACCTCAGAGGGAAGGTAGGGGAAGGTGGGGGAAAGACTTGTATGCATGTATATAAGCATAACCAATGGAGGCAGACAACAGAGAGTGAAGGTGAGGGCAGGATTTGGGGTGGGTGAGGGGCAATGGGGAAATAATCACACACTTGTAATACCTTAATCAATAAAAAAAATCTTACGAGTTTCATCCTTAGTATGTTTTTTATTTTAAGCATAAACAAGGAAAGTAATAAAGCAATGCCCACATTTGTTATATACAAGCACTCTTGAACTATATCTTAAAATTTCTTTTAGAAAGCTGAATGCCACATTTGCTTTCAGAATGTACTACAAGATTTGTAATAGTTGCACCTAAATTTGCAAATAAGGCCAAAAGGTTATGATAATAGGAAAAGTTTTTTTTTAATCTATGCTAAAGGATCCATTATAGCTTGAGCTATTTATTTATATGTAAAGTAGGAAGAAATATTAATAGCTTGATTTTCATCCATTGTTTAAAATAAGGACTTGGATATAAATATAAGGAAGTACATGAAAGGATACTGTGTGACACAATAAAAAGAGTATTGGGGCGACTATCAGAAGGCCTAACTTCAAATTGAAGTTAAGCTATTATTTGCCATGTTATCTTGGGAAAGCCATTTAACCTCTCAGCTTCAATGCCCTTATTTATAACATGAGACAGTCCATTTTGCCTAAGGTCACATCTAGTTCAATCCTATGATTCTGTATCTGATGTTGGGGGAGATAACACATGACAATATTCAGTTAAGAATCAATAGAGTTGCCCCCTTTATTCATAATACAGATGGGGCTTGATGGAATGATGTTTTTTCTTCTATAATTCTAACTTGGAAACCCCTCATCCCCAAACCCACATACAGTCTTTTCATGTTAAACAGTTCAGTTCGTTTGTAGTATATGCTCTTATTGTGGCGAATTTCACTTGTTGCTATTTTTTAACGACTTTAGAATAGGCTTTAAAAGTGTTTTTAGCAGGAAGCTGGTAAATCCAAGGTTTTAGTTTGCACATTACTGAGTCAAGATGATTCCATTTTTTACCATAATTCTAACCACTCTGCTGTATTATAAATGTGAGTCTTGTTCAGAAAGTGAACAAAACAAGAAATGAGGTTCACATCAAACAACTTTATCCGCATTACTGGAAGAGCAACCCATTGAGAACACTTTACATTTCGAAGAATGTACATGAGAACTAAAATATTACCCAGCCTCTGTGGAGGGGATTTTGAGCCAACCATCGTTATGATATCGTATTTCTAAAATAAATAAACATTTGGTCACTTACAGTGCTACATTAGTTCTAAAATCATGATAAAAGTAAGTATAAATACATCTTTGTTTCCTTGTCTACTAAAAAAAGAAAAGCAAGAAATAGAGATTTGGAGTAGCAGGAAGGCAGATATAAAGGTAAGAAAGAGTCTTACATTGGACAAAATTGTGTAGTAAAAGAAATACTACCAGGCTATGTCTACTATCAGAATATCCTGGCCCTAGCCAGTTTGGCTCAGTGGATAGAGTGTCAGCCTGCGAGCTGAAGGGTCCCCGGTTCAATTCCAGTCAAGGGCACATGCCCAGGTTGCAGGCCCGATCCCCAGTAGTACGTGTGCAGGAGGCAGCCAATCAATAAATCTCTCTCATCATTGACATTTCTCTCTCTTTCTCCCTCTCCCTTCCTCTCTGAAATCAATAAAAATATATTTTTAAAAAAGAATATCCTGAGTTCAGTTACATGACCCATTGATTTTTATTTTAAAAGAAAACATGCTGTTTTTTTTTAACTGTATGTAATAACAGTCAAAATGAAACAAAAGAGAAACCACGTCGATATGAACATTAACAGCAGTGTAAGAGCCAGGTACAATTAATCTGTGTCTAGAAATAGGAGAGTTCTGTATTTACTTTTAATCCACAAGTAGAAGTATAGAGACATTGGTTTTGCTGTTTGAAACTCTCTGTGGAAATAAAATCATATTTTCTCCCTCACCATGGACACATTGGTGTGATGTCTCTACTAGACCTGTGGTCAGCAAACTGAGGCTCGCGAGCCACCTGAGGCTCTTTGGCCCCTTGAGTGTGGCTCTTCCACAAAATACCACAGCCTGGGCGAGACTGTTTTGAAGAAGTGACATTAGAAGAAGTTTACGTTTAAAAAATTTGGCTCTCAAAAGAAATTTCAATCATTGTACTGTTGACATTTGGTTCTGTTGACTAACGAGTTTTTGGTTTAGGAAACCATCATTCCTTGTAGTTACAAAGAGTTTTCATATACATTATCTAATTTAATCCTCTTAACATTATGATTCTGTGTTATGATTACATATTATCATATCCCCATGTACAAATAAGAAAACTGAGACTTAGAAGCATTCAATGACATAATCACTGTCACTTAGCATTTATCATTCAAGACATAAAGCAGCCCTTCTGAACTGCAATATCTATCCCCTTTTCTTTCTTCTTCTCAAAGTCCTGTTAAGTTTGGACTTAGCAAAGTCATACCTTACAGCTCTTTGGGGCCACACAGGTATGAAATATTTCACTTCTTTCATGCTTCCCCTCTTTTTAAATGATTCTCAGGGTTATTAACTTTAAAATCTTCCTTTTACAAACCAATGGATTAATGAGCCCAGTTCAGTGTACCCCTTAAGATCATACCTGTAGTTTTGAATATAAAACCATAAAGCATTATATTTCTACTCATTGTCTCTAGAACTCAGCAACCGTAGTAAAATCAACCAAAAGTAATTTTGATGAATTAGCTCTTAAAGCAGAACCAATCCTAATATTTGATCCAATAGAAATGAGTATCAAAATCAGATGTCAGAGGGATGATTGGTGTGGATTTGTGGGGAAGAGATTAACCAAGGAATTTATATATATATATATATATATATATATATATATATATATATATATATCCATCCCATCATCACAGACAATAGTGTGGTAAAGGCCAGGGGTAGGGCAGGAACTGAGTAGAGGGGGGCAAAAGAGGAGAAAGTGGGGGACATCTGTAATATTGTCAATAATAAAAATTAATATATTAAAAAAACAAATGAGGAAATTAAACGAATGATAAACCTTTGTAATTTTGAAGCAATGCACACATATTTAGTGGTGTAGGCAGGTCTTTATTCACCAAGCACAAGTACTATAGGGAAGGTTTAATCTAGGGAAGTATAGCTAGGAAATATTCTAACCATTTCTCTGCTCCACAAGTAAACCTACAAATAGCAAAAGAGGCTGAAAATGCACTTTAATATAAAGAGTACATGCTTTATTGACTGTAGGACTATATGGAATATCATCACTTGAAAAACATTGAATATGAAGACATTTTCAGATGTGACATTCTTCAAATATGTTTAAGAACAGGATCATGAATTATGTATGTTTTTAAAGGTTTCCTCAGATTTTTCCAAAGTCATGCAGACAGTTATACGGAGTATGGAAAAAGTATGTTTACATTTGTGAGTTTATTCTTGTACCATTTTGAAATTATTGCATTATTTTTCATATGAACAACTCTAAACCTACTTTTTCCCACCCTGTATACTCCATCTTCATGTATCTGTAGTAATTTCTGTCACAGGAATCTAGACCCTCATCTTCTACACATCATTCCTCCTTTTATTCTTTCCTTCTTCTTTTATTCAATCTTTGCTGATTGAGCATCTACCTTGTACCAAGCAGTCATTGTAATCATCCTATCGGGTTAAAAGGACATATTTACCAAAATTTGCTTTATTTTTTATACTATCATAAGCAAAATTTTATATGTGGATTTTCTTTTATTGCTTCCAAAATAGCCTTCCTTTTCTCCCGTCATCTTATAAACAAACACAAAAGGTTATTATAACACTAATACTATAAAAGTAGGACCTTTCAAAAAACCTCTGGTTTACAAATCCTACATAATAAAAGCCTAGTATTCTAAGTGTCCAGTTATCCAGTCGGCCATTCAGCCAATCAAAGCATAATATGCTAATGATATGCTAAGGCCATGTAACCGCTTGCTATGATGTGCACTGACCACCAGGGGGCAGATGCTCCAACTTGTAAGTTAGCTTGCTGCTGGTGTGTCTGGCTGATTGAGACTGAGTGAAACAGGTTAGATATGCCCTGAAGCCCTCCCCAGCTGACCAACTTCCTCTGTCCCCCACTCCTGCCACTCCAGCCCCAATCATGCACCAGTGGGGTCCCTTGGCCTGCCTGCACCCTCTCACAATCCAGGCTGAGGGACACCCTCCCCACCACAAGTGCGCAAATTTCATGCACTGAGCCTCTTGCTCTTCAATAATTTTTAATATATTTTTATTGATTTCAGAGAGAAAGGGAGCAGGAGAAAGATATATAATCAACAATAATGAGAGGGAATATTGACCGGCTACCTCCTACATGCCCCACACTGATGATTAAGCCCACATTCAGGCATGTGCCCTGATCAAGAACAATGACCTCCTAGTTCATAAGTGACACTCAACCACTGAGCCACACTGGATGAGAAATATTTTTTTATTGGGAACTTGGTCTGTATAATCAGATTATTAAGATTCATGGAAGTACATGGGATCATATTTAGCTGGCCAATATAAATATTTGTATAGCTTCATTTATAAAAAAAAAAAAAACTAAACAAGGTTTTAAAATATTTTTTTCAATTACTTTTTGCATTCCATATTATTTTGTATTAGTTTCAGGTGTACAGCATAGTGGTTAGACAATCATATACTTTACCAAATATATAATATTTTTCAGCACTGACCTGGCACCATACATAGTTATTACAATACTAGAGGCCCAGTACACGGATTCGTGCACATAGAAAGTAAATTAATTAGAGGGTGACCAGCAGGGCGAAACTGGGCAAGATGGGCCAGACATCTTGCAGTCCCTTCCCAGCCAGCCGCACCTGGGGTGACAATGGGCCTCAAAGGGTATCTGCGGAGTGAACAGGGTCCCTCCAGCAGATGGGGTCCCTCAGCCTGGCCTCTGAGGATCAGACCAAAACTGGAAGTCTGACATCCCCTGAGGAGTCCCCAAGTACAAGAGGGCACCCAGCAAAGTTACTGTTGCTCCGCAGCTCCTGCGTTCAGAGTCTGCCCCCTGGTGGTCAGTGCGCATCCTAGCTACCAGCTGGTCAGCCAGTCAGCTGGTCACCTAACCTTTTATATATATATAGATCATTGACCATATTCCCTATGCTGTACTTTATATCCCCATGACTACTTTGTAACTACCAATCTGGACTTCTCAATCCCTTCACCTTTTTCACCCAGTCCCCCAAACCTCCTCCCCTTTGACAACCATCAGTCTATTTTCTGTATCTATGGGTCTGTTTCAATTTTAAAAACTAAACAAAATTTTTAATTTAAAAATTAAAATTCCAGCAGAATAGCTTCTGATCTTTACTTTGGTGGGATAGGTTTTTGAAGCAGGCTTATAGCTATATGTCTGTGTGTTTGTTCTCATCATCATTGAGCACAGAATTTGATCCTTTAAATGCGTTGACAGATTTTGAACATTTTCTTCACATTCTATTTTTTTTTCTCTCTAAGGATCCTGCACCACTTACTTTGCATTATAGGTTCTCTTCTAGTCAGGGAGCCTTAGGTAGGCTGTGCCATCTGCTCTTACAAATAATGTGGACCTATTACTAACCGAGGGTGAGGAGAAGATATCCAGTTTCCTTTGCTTCAGTTTTGCTAAGGGTTGGTTCTACGGTTTGTCTTCTTAGCATATCTTTCTTTTGCTTTTTCTTTAATAAAATCAAAAAAGATTTTGCTTGTGGTTAGATCACAGAACTAGGGAGAAAATGATGAGTCTGAGGACATTCTCAAAGGAAATCTGTTTTCCTCCATCAGTTGTTCTTAAATATTAGTGAACATCAGCATCATGTGAAAGACTTATTTTTTAAATATCTTTTTATTGATTTCAGAGAGAAAGGGAGAGAGAGGTAGAAATATCAATGACAAGAGAGAATCATTGATTGGCTGCCTGTATTACAAGAGTGTTACATTGCTACGGGAACATGAAGATCCAAGCACTTACCTTGTGTGTAAGGCAGAAAGATGGTAGAGGGAAACTTTTAATAGATTCCTAACAACACAATTTGCTGCTAAGTGTATTTATAATTATAAATCGATAGATGCCAATATGGATAAATATAATAAATTTAATGTAAATATGGATTTATAATGACTGTATTCCAAGTCACATGGTCTAGAATTATGCTATCTAGTATAGTAGTCCAAATTGAAATGTGTTGTGTGACAAATACATCAAGTTTCAAAGACTTCGTATAAAAAAAGAATGTAAAATATTTCATTAATATTTTATATCATTTATGTGTTGAAATGATATTTTTATATATTTAGTTAAGTAAAATATATCAATATAATTAATTTCACCCATTTCTTTCTTAGGATTTTTTGAACTTTTTTTTTGCAAGTAAACAAAATGGGCCTGTTGCTTCAAATAAATCAACTGACAATGTTTGTTTTTACTTTTTTAATGTGTCTACTAGAAAATCTAAAATGACATAGGTGGTTTGCATTACATTTCTATTGGATATTTCTGGTCAAGAACATGGTTCTCAAAGCCTATCATAACCCAACCAATGTGGCTCAGCATTTGAGCATCAATCTATGAAATAGGAGGTCACAGTTCGATTCCCGGTCAGAGCATATGTCTGGGTTGCAGGCTGGACAACCCATATGTGTGGGGCATGCAGGAGATGGTCCATTGATGATTCTCTCTCATCACTGATGGTTCTAACTCTCGCTCCTTCTCCCTTCCTCTCTGAAATCAAAAATATATAAAGATTTTAAAAAAAACTAACGTGAGTAAGCTCAGCTGCAGAACTTGTTAAAACATCCCCTGCCCAAGATTCAGTATTAGATGCTATTACATGAAGCCTGCTTCTGTATTTCCATCAATTCCTGGGAAATACTGTTGATATGTGACCACACACACAAAATTAGTTCCCAAACTAACCACGGAATTTTATAGGGAGGTCCCCAAATACGTTTTTGCATCAGACATTGTCTCTAAATTGAATACAGAACTGTCTTGCCCATACAACACTATTTTTCATAAATAAATAAATGTACTTATGTTACTAAACTCATAACAGTTTTTATCAGCTGATCACTTTTCTCAATTAGCCGATATTAAGTAGTATTCCTATCCTGTTGAGATCCTCTAATTCTTGGAATGTTAAGATGAAATCCACAGACTTGAAAGGACTGAAAGTTACTATATTCAAAAATGTTGCAGTAATGTAGGAAAAAGTACTCTTATAAAAAGATTTCAACTATAACATCTAGTTTAGTGTGCCCACTAGCAGGAGTTTTAAAAAAGCTGAAGGTAAGGGAAATGAAAAGAACAAAGAGGAATGAAGAATGTGTTTGTTTTAGAAAAGGTTAAGTCACAAAAAGATTTGTTATTAGGAATAGAATGACCTGTGATAAAAGGATAATTAAGTTCTAGAAAGACATCTTTTCGGTGAAGAGAGAACAATCATTTATGCTTAACCTCAGTTCTGTTTAAAAAAATAAAACAGAAGTGAAGAAAGCCTTTTAAAGACTTAAAGGAATGTGTAAATCTAAGTGCCCAGGATAGGTACAGCCCTTAGAACACATTGAGGTCATAGTGTCCTGTCAAGCATAGCGACATTTTCCTCATCAGTGTGGTTTTCAATGTTTTTACAGATAATTGCACTTCGTTCAAAAGGAATGATACTGAAATTGCCTAGGTAACCTGAAATGTAACGTAACCCAAATGTTCCAGTGTCTGTTCTCCTCACCCCAAAGAAGGATAGTCTAGTTTTCAAGGGCATTCTCTATTTTTTTTTAAAGACATCAGGATGTGTGGGACTATAGGTTCTATAAAGTTAGAACCATATAGAAAAATTAATGCTGGAAAGAGTGTGACCAGAACAAATATATGAGGTATAAAATAAGAATGAAGCTAGTTGGAGTCAAAGAAATATTTATTAGTTGAAGAGAATGAAAGTTATATTACTTTTTCCATAGATTTTTAAAGGGAACAAAATCGTTATGAAGTACTCATTCAAAGGCCGGATTGTTGATCTTTATGCACTGTTTAATTTCTGACTGGTTTTAATCAGGATTTATCTTGGTAATCCAGATAAGTGTTTTATTATTGTTTTTAAAAATGTAATGGGTTCCTGTTAAATATGTTTCAATGGCAATTTTATATATGTATGTTTTTCTTTTAGTTTCTTGATCTCTCTAATTCTTTTTTAAAAACACGCATATGAGTACTTAAAATTGCCATACTTTTAATTGCTCGTGTTGAAATGCTCATGTTTTCTTTTCCTTCTCCCTTATTCTTCAGCAGACCTTTGGCCTTCCCTCAAATTTCTAGCTGCTTTGTCCTTTGTTCTTTTAAGTGTTCCTCTCTCTCCAGGCTGACCTCTCTCCTTGGCAGCAGGCTGACCCCGCCCCGCCCTTTCTTCTGCATTTGTTTGCCCTGTTTGTTTTCTTCTTTGATTTTCCCACTGTCCCGCTGCGTGTGAAACACTCTGCCAGCAGCTGCTCACATTTCCCATGCTACGTCATGCACAGCATTCAAAGAGCTGCTGTTCTCACATTTCCCCCAGAAGGACTCCAGCTCCTCCTTCTCTGCACATTCTCTGGAAATAACCCCTTTTCAGGCCATATGCAGAGTTGAATGTGAAAGCCAACTCTATAAGTAGGACCGCAAACTAGCTTATGAAATTCAGAAATGCCATCTTGAAAGGTCAAAACCCGCAGAGTGAATTTTAATTACTATAGTTTATCTTAATATTTCTTAATTCTAGAATGGCCTTGAAATAATTCTCATTATTCTATAAATTCTCCCCTCAATATATCTATTCCAAAGGTTGATGATACATAGATAGGAAATATAATAAACGAGAAAATGATTATAATATTGGAAAATACAGTTATTTTACACAGAGCCATGCATTTTTGGACTAAGGTAATTGCACAATATAGATTTGGGAAGAATTTATTTTAATGAGTATTATACATTACTGAAATTATTATCCATCACTTATCTAGCGCTTACTGCATGTCATTCACTGTTCTAAGACTTTTACATGTACTAACACTTTTAACACTTTTAAGTCTCCCTACCACTCTATGAAGTTGATACCATTTTTATCCTAATTTGACAAATGAAGAAAATGAGCCCGACCAGTTTTGCTCAGTGGATAGAGCATCTGCCTGCAGACATATATTTTGTCCATGTTTACATTATTTCAAGATAAAAGGTAAACTAGGTTCTTATCACTCCATCTTACTCAGTAGTGGAGTTCATAAAATAGCTTTGGAAGAACTATTTTTTCCTTTTGATTTCAAGACATATGCAAAGAATTTTGGAGGTAAACAGGTAATTTAGCTGATAACATGAAATCCCCCCGAAAGAGTTCCTGTTAGACACTTAACTGACATTGCACATACTTTGTTTTACTTTCACAATAGCAGTAATTACCTCATATTATTTCCATGATATTTTTGCCTATTTGTATTTTAGGGCCTTGCCTTTGCAACCAAGTTGCTTAAGCCTGAGGCATTAGTCTATATCTAAAGAATCTGGTCAGGGACCTAAGCCAAAGGCTACATAGCAAGGAGCTCCAAGAATGAATTTACTTTTAAAACAGATGAATATGTCAATGTGTTTCATTGCTTTAAGATATCTACTTTGAATTACTAAATATTTTAATTTTTAAGTTTACACTTCAGCCATCATCCTTTAAAAGGTTGGACTTAATTATTTTAATACTGTATCATTTAATGATCAATGTGCTAGCATCCATAAGTTTTATTTTAGGAAAGATTGCCTATTTAAGTTGATACTACCCATAAATTCAGAGGATTTTAGGTCTTAAAGTCCAGAAGTCCAACATTTGATTTTACAAAGACATCACATGATATAGGATATTTCACACAGCTAGTTAATAATGGAACCAGGATTAAAAAAAAAAAAACTTGTTCTACATTCTTCTAACACTCTTTAGTTTTACTCTACAAAAGGCATACTTCAGTCTAAACATTCTATAGTATAACTTTTTAAGTAATTATTCATCTAAATCCCACCAATCTTGTAAGGTCCATCTGAAACAATGAGATCAAGACTATAAAAGCCCTTCAGAAACTACTGAATGTTATTACAACTATACTTTGTTTCTATGAAACTTTCCTAAACTTTTTCACTTTTCTGAACTTAACTGTGCAGTGTCTTTCCTCATACATTTGTCCTTCCTTTATAAAAAGATTTTAATCTTTTCTACCCTGTTGTGTTATAAAAAAGAAAAGAAAAAGGCAGAGAGATGATTCTGTTGTTTTCTAGAACCTATTGATATTTTATAGTATTATACATCCTTAAAAAAGAAAATGTTTTCAAAGATTAGATATGGTAACTCTTGCTCTTCTATATTTGCATAAAATGGTTTTAATTTTTCTTATATTCAATTATAATCATATCTGCATCCTTTTGTTAAAATCTAGATTTCTAGGTTTATGCAATAGTTTCTAACAACAGCTGCTAATACTGGCATGAAAAAAGCTATGAGAGCATAGTATGAACTTCAGATTTTTCCACCCCACTTTTGGCATTCCTTCCCTCTTAATAAGAGTTTTCATTTCTTTGTTATCTCATTTTGACTTTGTCTACTTCTGTTTCCATCGATAAATATTTACTGAACTACCTATTAATGTACTTTCTTTTTGTAACACAGAAAACTCAAACATGGCCCTTAGGAAATATGAAAAGATCTTAAATTGCTGCAAACAAGTCAGGACCTTTAATTCTCAGGCATAACTTTCCCAATAGACGCTTAAACTTTAGAGGCAATAATATTATCCATCAGGCTACTACAGCTGTGGTGCTGTACTTGAGAATTCTAACATGAGCCTCTTTGAATTAAGTCCATCATTCATCATATATCTCATTCTATTTCTGTGCCATCCAGAGACTTTTCCTTTGAGTCACCTTTTCTTTTTCTGAATGCTACCTGTCTGTTGAGTATACTCTGTTCAACTCTCTTTCTCCACAGGTAGTGGTCCCTTTCCTGCTGAGAAAATTAGATGCTGATCCTTGTTACTACAGCTTCCTTTCCATCCTTTCCTGTTCCTACCAAGCATGAGAGTTCTCTGCTGGTAGTCAGGATTTGTCTCTAGGAATGGGACAAGTTGTTCTTTGTCTTCTGTGACATGGGCACCAAAAGAATATTGTTTAATCTCCAGGGTGCGCGGTTATTTCCCATTCCCCAAAACTACTCCCTCTACTCTGTGCACATACTCCCCTTTCCCTTGCTGGCAGAGAACTGGTTTGTTCAGGATCCACCCTCCTCTAGGTGACCATGCACATCAAGTAAGGCCTTAGCCCTAGGGAATAAATAATGATGATACTGAGAACCATTTCATGGTGATCTGGTGGTCCCTGTCTCCTTGCCAAGGATTGGACATGGGCATTTTATGCAATCTCAGGCAATAAAATACAAAGAGAAGTCTACTAGGGAAGCATCCAAAAAGATTTTCCTCACCCATGGAACTAAAGTGAGATTCCTCTTCCCTGGACACTGCCTACTTCTTCCCTTTACCTGGAATGCTTTCCCCCAGATATCTAATGAGTAACTCTGTCACTTTCTTCAAGTCTTGCTCTAATCTCAACTTCTTACAGAAACGTCCTTGAAAATTAACCACCCTATTTAAACAGTAACTTCTCTACCTCCTCCTTCCCAGCCATCTCAAATCAATTCCTCTTACCATGTTATGGTAGTTATTCTACAAAGGTGCCCCACCACCACTATGGATCATGCCTCCAGTACACCTTGTATAGTACCCTCCCACACTGAATCGAGGCTGGCTCTGTATAACACATTGAAGATTTGCAGAAGTGACACTGTAAGATCCAAGTCTAGATCAGAAGAAATCTTGCAGCTTCTGTCTTGTTCACTTGGAACATTTACAGTGAGGGAAGTGAGCTGCTCTAAAAGAAGTCTGTCTGCTGTAAAGCCACTAAACTGTGAGGAACTCTAAACTAGCCACATGGAGAAGCTGCATGAAAAGATAGAGATGCACCCTGCCAGTGTGGTTCAGTGGTTGAGCGTTGACCTGTGAACCAGGAGGTCACGGTTTGATTCCCAGTCAGGGCATATGCTCAGATTGCAGGCTCAAACCCCAGTGTGGAGCAAGCAGGAGACAGCTGATCAATAATTCTCTCTCATCATTAATGTTTCTCTCCCTCTCCCTTCCTCTCTGAAATCAATTAAAAATATTTTAAAAAAGAAAAGACAGAGATGCTTGGCCAAGACCCAGGTGTTACAGCCATCCCATGTGAGGCACCTGATATGTGAGCAAAAAAAAAAAAAATCATCTGGGATGTCCATCCAGTGGGGCCCTCAGATCACTCTAGCTCCAGATGCCATCTAACTGCAAACACATAAAAGACTCCAAACCAAAAACATCCAGCTGAGCAGAGCCAACTCACAGAACCAGGAACAACAGTGATACATTTTTTTAAGCAACTAAGTTCTAGGGTGGTATGTAATGCAGCAGTAGGAAAATCTGAACTGTTTGTTTTTTATTTCCATAACACTCATAACATGATACAGAATTAACATATTTAATATGTTTTTATTGTCTGTCTCCCACCATGAGAAAGAAAGCTTCATGAAGCCAGGGATCTTTTTTAAAATATATATTTTTTATTGATTTTTTACCGAGAGGAAGGGAGAGAGGGATAGAGAGTTAGAAACATCGATGAGATAAACATTGATCAGCTTCCTCCTTCCTGCACACCTCCTACTGGGGATGTGCCCAAAACCAAGGTACAAGCCCTTGACTGGAATCGAACTTGGGACCTTTCAGTCTGCAGGCTGATGCTCTATCCATTGATCCAAACCAGTTAAGGTGAAGCCAGGGATCTTGTGTGTTTTATTTTCTACTGTATCCAAAACACCTAAGAACAGTTCCTAGAACAGTATATATTTGTTGGATGGATGGATAGATAAACCAATGAACCAGAACTTGAATAGCCATTTGGTGAATGCTTGGTGGGTTCACATAAGAATGGCACAGTGGAAAGATAGAAAGAACCTGAGTCCTGGGATACCATTGTGCTTCTGAATTACCTAATCCTGGAGCAACCTTGCCTCCACACTCCTTGACTATTCGAGCCATTTTGTGTTGGGTTTTCTATGACCTGCAGCAGAAAGAATTCCATTTGGCATGTGGTCTTTCAGTCCATTCTAATATGCAGCCATAGGACTTAGACATGACTGACTCAGAAGATGAATCCAAGTGGCAGACACCATGACATTCACAAAACCACTCTTCTTGCTGACTGCGACTGTGGGAGCACTGCGCAGTTGACCTTTGGGCGCCAGATGTCACTGGCTCACAGCTAGCCAGTGCAGCTGTGGTGGAATGAGCCTCTCCTGCCTCTGTCTAATGGTGGTAGTGGCAGGCACAGCAAGGCCAGGATGAGTGGGAGTGGCAGGTGGTGTTGGACTGCTAGTTTTGGCCAATCCCCACAGGCCACGCAGCGGGGCCCCACCGGTGCATGAATCTGTGCACTGGGCCTCTAATTACTATATAAAACTGGCAAAACAAGAAGGAAATTTAAATCTGTTTTGTTAATGCTTGTGTCTGGAAATCACTTTTCCCTGAAATTCAGTTCAGTATCTTTTCAGTGACTACATTATGCTAGACACACTATTTGGCACAAGGGACAAAGATGTTCATGATGCAAACCCCCTTTAAGAATGATCAATACATGAACTACAAACAGTATCTTAAGGGTCCCACTAGAGATTTGAGGGGGGGTGATATTAACTTGCAGAACAGGTAGCAATTAATTTTTCTCCTGGGATGACATATGAGCTTAGATTTGACCAATAAGTAGGGTTTTAAAAGGTAGAGAGAAAAATGGAAGGGTTTTTCAGGAAGAAGGGACAGCATGTTTTTTAAAGGCTTAGCTAAGGTCTGGGAAATCTGCTATAATCCAATGTAGTTAGAAATGTGGAATAAATGAGGTTCAGGATGGAAGGTAAGTAGGGCAGTTAAAGGTGAAATAATATCTAAACAAACAAACTACCTGTAATTCTGGGAGATGAGACATAATTAAATCTTTTACTTAAATCTCCTTTTGACTTTTTACATCTGTCACTCATAAGGAAAATCTATTAAACTAAGATGACTTTTACCTTTTTAGCCTATTTGGCCCAAGCAAATGGGGACAGAAAATTTTTAATGTAAGTCAGCATTCAACCTGAAAGAACATTGATGATTTCAGACCATTTAATGTTAAACATTTTTGAGCCCTGGATTATTTCTCTTTGGATGAGCAGAAACCTCTTCTTCAAACTTTGAAATATATATGTTTAGTTTTTCACAGACTAATTGCTACTGCTTTCATGTCAGTCTCATGGGCATCAGTAGTTCAAGTTCAGCAGGTAGGAATCTGGCTTCTGAGAATGTAGCCTAAGAGTTAAGGAATGCATGATTACTCCTGTAATTATTTGAGAGGGGTTCCAAAACCTTGGTGGGATTGATGGGGCCATTAGATAGCAGGGCTCAAGAATGCATAAGAGGTGAGGAATTCTAACTGGAGCTGAGCTACCATGGGGAGTTAGGGTAAACAGGTTGTGAATATAAAAGATCCAGGAATTCAAGTTGACAATTAAGAAACCAACATCTTAGAAAGGTAAACAACACTTGAAGTCAACTGCTCTCCAAACTAGGACTTCATAATATACTCTCCACGTCAAGAGCTGTTTCTGCAGCACAGGGATTGCAGATGGTGTGTTGGTTAGAATGCTTTCAGCAGCAGAATAACTGACTTGAAGGACCTTATATTTGTTTTTCCCAAACTTTTCTGGTCATAAGAATCACCAGGGGCACTTGATTAAATTATGAATTCCTCAGCCCCTTTCACTGGCAAGTCTGATTCAATAAGTTTGGGAATCTGTGTGTTTAAAATGAACCCCAGTGGAATCAGGCAGGTTTTGAAAATGCTATTTTAAATAATAGACACATCTAATAATCTAACACAGTGGTTCCCAAAGTTCAGCATGCATTATAATCACCTGGAGAGCTTGTTAAAGTACAGGCTAATGGTTTCCACCTCGGGTTTCTGATTCAGTAGGTCAGGAGTAAGTAAAATCTGAGATTCTTTTGTTATACCTGTATGTAGTATAGTACGTTTCCAGGTAATGCTGATATTACTCCAGTCAGGAACCACATGTTAATAACCATTGGGCTAATAACCGGAAATCTGAAGGCCATCAGATCTGGGGCTGGTTAATTCATTAGTTGAACTATATTACAACTCCAGTTCAGCTTTGTTGGGGATTTCTTGGCTCTCTCTTCATGATCCCAAGATGGCTTCCCACTATACCAAGGAACGTATCTTCAGACAACAATATCAAAGACAAGAAGAAATAAGATACAGCACCAATTCTGTTTTGTGTGTGTGTGGGGGGGGGTGTGCGCGCGCGCGCACGTGTGCTGGAGTAGAATTTCTCAGAAGCTTCCTATCAGATTTCCCCTTATGTGTAATCCAGAACTGGGTCTTCCTGTTCCCCTTTAAAGTGATCACTGGCTACAAGGAACGGGATTACTGTAATTAGTTTAGAACAGATTTCATTCTTCCCCTAACACTGGGTCCATTGATGCCCAATATCTGATCATAACTGAGATTCTTTACCAAAGAATAAGAAGTGAATATGGGGGGATAAGGATACATATGTAAAATCTCAATCAATAAAGTAAAATAAAATAAAAAACAAGTGAATAGCTGCTAGATAGGCAAATAATTGGGAATATGCATGGGTTCTGATACTAGTGTAATTATAAGTAGGTTCAGAAATGAAAATATCAATACAAATGCTAGTAATGGATATATGTTATTAGCTTTGACATCACCATTTGCAACAGACTGATAGACTCATGAAGAATTTGGCCCCATATACTGGGGGCAAAGTGCCCTTTCAAAGCTCAGTGTATACATGTGATCATCTTGCTTTTATTATACCTGTATATGGAATTGCAAGCTGTCCCTTCAGGTAATGAAATTTAAACAAGTTGGAACTTTAAAACAGCAAATCAATACTAAAGTTATAGGCAAAGCCTGTGCTTTTGGAGATTAGCACATAGAATAGAAAATGTTCCTGACCAAAATTTAACAAATTCCACATTTATAAGTATCCAACCTAGAGAGAGAACAATGTATAGTGGTGTGTCTTTTTATATGTTTGCATTTTCCTCCTCATTTGTTCCTGAAAGTGTATTTTTAATACATTTTTATTGGTTTCAGAGAGGAAGGGAGTGGGAGAAAGAAACATCAATGAAGAGAGAGAATCCCTGATTGGCTGCCTCCTTCATGATTCCCCTCTGCCCCCCTGGACACACACACACACACACACACACACACACACACACACACACACACACTGGGGACTGACCCCACAACCCAAGCAAATCGAACTGTGACATCCTAGTTCATAGGTAGATGCTCAACCACTGAGCCATGCTAGTTGGGCTGAAAGTGTACATTTTTAACAAACACATAACTCAACTGTGTCCCCAATGCCCATGGCCATTATAAAGTGGAAAATTGAGTTGTTTATTTGGGCCTTGCTTCATTAAAGAATGCATAAAAGGTCTCCCCTGAATTATAAGAAAATTTCCCTACGTTTCCTGCATTCTTTTGATAGTAGGAGGGTAGTGACTAAGGGAGACTAACTCCTGTTTTATTTTCATTTCCTTTCAAGAACTAGCTTTTGGTAAGAAAACTTAACTTTGAAAAAGGAGCTAAGCTAAGGTGACAGATATATTTCCTGCTTGTCAATATCCAAAATTATTTATTACTTTTTTTTTGTACTACAACTTACAGTGGTAAGTTTGCACTTCTCATAGCAAAACTGACGTTTGCCACATTTGTGAGCCCCATCCAACCTGACAGTTATTTTAATGCCTTGGGCTTGTGTCCAGAGACCGAGAAGCTGTATTTCAAAAACTATGCAACCCATTCTGTAATCATTAAGTTATGGTTAGGTCATAGTATCTAGCCCCTCTCCCTGACCTTGTCCAAGAGAAGTCTGTGCCAAGACCATGCAAATCCATTAAAATTCAGATCCACAGAGACATTTCCCTTCCCTAGGACAGGTGCAAATTGTACATGGAGCCAAAATATATGTGATAGGCAAAAAATTGAAACTTCCAAAGTGCCGCAGAATCAATGATCATTTCAATGCATTTAAACATACAGCAAGTTTAATTAGAGCATTTTCCCCCTGCTTTCTTTAGTTGGGGAGATTTTTTTTTTCTTTTGAGTCGATTACCTGGAAAACAGCAAACAATGTTTTAGAGCCTCCACCTGGCAGAGGGTGCATTTACCATTTGTGCATAAATTCTCAGGCACTGCACCCTAAGACTGCATTCTCTAGACATTTCTCACATCCCCGCACAGCGATGGGACTGGTTTGCCAGCACCTTTTGGTTGTTGTTGTTTTTGAAGACCCTGCAACTAACAGATGTTTGTTGTTGGCTCCATGTCTACATTCTTTGAAAGCTGGTGAATCAAATTGCTGACATTCAGACAACACTAATTCCAATATCCAGGGAGTCTAATTTGCCATCCCTGAGATCCTGATTCCTGGTGTTCATGGGTTTAAAAAACATTTCAGTGATACAATGTAAGAATGGGCTTGGGACATGCAGTGCTGCCTCCACTAAAGATAATCACATTTTATAAACATCTGCGTCATTACTGGTATGATTCATCTCTAAGCTGTATACAGCTGTGTTTCCAGTTTCAATTAACAATCCCTTAATTGCATATCCATCTCATGTTACTAATTTAGTTAATTTATTCATAATTAAGAGTATTCTGTTTTCTACTAAGGTTTGTCGAGTTCAGAACACTATAAAGAGAAATATTTTAAGGCAGCATATCCAAGGGATTTTGTTTCTTATAATCACATCACAGTAAAATGTCATTCATGTGCCCAGAGGAAGATGAATTGCTAAGGGACTTTTCCCTCCAGTATAATGAGAAACCATGGGAAGCTGCAATGCGTTGTGTTTTTAAACCAAGTTAAATGTTCTATGTATTTTTGTTCTTTTCTTTCTCCTTTCCTGAGATCCTACAAAGAAATTATCATTTGAGTTAGATTATTATTTAAGTATCACAGCAAATACAACCACCAGTACAGATAAAACTGTCATTACCCTGTCAGGTAATGATGTCTCTTAAAATTTAACCGATAGCCTGGCCAAAGTAGCTCATTAGTTGAGCATCGACCTATGAACCAGGAGGCCATGGTTCCATTCCTGTTCAGGGCACATGCCAGGTGGCAGGCTCAATCCCTAGTAGCGGTGTGCAGAAGACGGCCGATCAATGACTCTCTCTCATCATTAATGTTTTTCTCTCTCTCTTTCCATCCCCCTTCCTCTCTGAAATCAATAAAAAATATATATTAAAAGAAATCTAAGCTATAAAATCTGTACATTTCAGAGGACATCAAGATCACAAATTTTAAAATGGGTAAAGTGTAAGCAAGCGGACTATAGCTTTGTGGAAAATGGAAGGTAGATGATACCATGATTCCAAGCAGTTAATTCATTTTAGTGTGACCTTTCCGAGAAAAATGCATATACCCTTGCAGAAAGGGTCTTACCTGTGTTAATATATGTGTTTGTGTGTCATCAAAAGAACCTATGACAAAAAATAAAAAAGTTAACTACTTTGTCCAGAAATTGCCACTTGTAGCCTTGACCTATCTGTAAGCTTAAAAGAAGTCTCATAACAGTCCAGTAGTCTGCAGATTCTACATAATAAAAATGTTATTGGTGGAAGTAGGGTATCCCTTTCTCCACTTCCCTATTCAGTGCTGGGGGGTGGTCCTTACAGTATCTTGAGAAAAAGAATTTTCTGAGACTCGCACAGGAGGATGAGTGATTTTTATGTTTGTGGAATTCTATCTCTGGGTTTCCGAAGTCCCGTTTCTCTTAATCCAGTCCTGGAACAAGTGCAGCTGGGGATTTGATAAAGCTAGAAGCAAAGCCAGTGTCCAGTATTTCCTGTCCATGTTGGATTTGGGTCCAATTTAGCATTAGACTAGTTGCAGTCCATTAGTCCATTGTGTGGGGGGGGAGGGGGTCCACATTACTGTGGCTCATGTGGGCAAATGCAGGGGAGCCACGAGAGCATGCCTCTTGCACCAAGAGTCCCAAGAGAACCAAGAGAGTAAACTTATTTGTTTAGGGGATTAAATATTCAAAATCTCTCACTTGCAGTGGCCCTGCCCACTCTGGTGGAAGATCTCTGTCCCAGGTATGACTGCAGGCAACTACCTTCCCTGTGTCACCCAGACTTGAATGGGCACGTGTCTGTTCTCCCTCTGCTCAGTTCCTTTCCCCAGCCATCAGTGGGGAATGGATCAGTGGCTCCCTGGGGAGTGTTAACCTATAGCTTCTTGGTGAAACTGCACAAATGGCATGCCTATATTTTGCTTTCCCTATGCTTCTTTCCTGTTATTAATAAACAGGTTAATTACATTTGTATCAGAAATAGCAAGTTCTTATTTGCCTTGCATGAATTCAACTAAAATTAAAAATTCATCATCCCCTTCTTCTCACTCTGGCAATTTCCATGTATATTATTTGCATATTCTCCCATGAATTCAATTCTTTATTATCTATTTTATTGTCCTACTACTACATGCCTAATTCACTTATCCTCAAATTCAATCATTAATTACCTACTTTATTGAAGCCCCAGTACATGGCTAGCATTTTGTTTGATAATGGGATTACATGATGATCAAAAACCATCAGGATTTCTCCCTTCATGGAGCTTTCAGTCTGAACGGAGGAGTCAGACATAACTCAAACAACCATATAAGCAAATGTAAAGTTGCATTGCTTAGTGAGGCCAAGATGTACATGATTAACAATGCTAAATACCTTTATTGCCACCTAACAAGACGCAGATGATTCTCAATTAATGACAATTTAAATCTTGGAGTCATGTTTCTGTTTTCTCTTAACTTAGTTGTTTCAATTTGTGACAGTTTAAACTGTTTATGTCTCTATGAGGGTAATGGTCTGAGTGTCAGAAACAGGTGATATTGTTGACTCATACTTTTCAAAGTAACTGGTGAAAGGAAAAGTGTGGTAGTGTATGTCATTCTAAGCTCTTCTATTTTTCTAAAATTTTAATTTGTACCTTAAAAAGATGAGACACAAGAACAGGTAAAAAGTGTTATAAACTGACAGTGGCAATAAATTAATTTATTTTACCACTGGCTATCAACATTAGCTTAAAATTTAAGCATAGAGGCAATATAACACTTTAAGCATTTCTGAATGTTTACCCCATCTCCACAATGTTTTATTTTTCTGTGTTTTTAGAGCTTTATTTTTTGCGTGTTCATTTATTGTAACATCTTAAATTTGAATTAAATGGAGAGTAGGAGAGGAACACTATAGTAGTGTCAACATAAGAATCATCCAGACCTGTAAGAATTTTTATGAGTTTATTTGAGTCAAACTGAGAACAATTGCCAGGAAGCAAAATTTGGAAGGATTGGAAAATGTTCCAGAGATTGGCAGATTTGCGCCTTATTTTATACATTATAATCAAAGGAGGAGAGGTTTATATGAAATTCACTGGTGATAGATAAAGGAGGCAGGAAAAATCAAAGCAGGGGTAATCTCTGGGATTGGATATAAAGTGAAAAGAACAGACACATCTTTTACATATGTGGGTACAAGATAGTTAACACTCAACAATTAACACAATAACAGTAACAGTAAGGGGCTATGTGGTCCTGCTCTTGTGTGATTATTGTCCTTGACATTCCAAAGGAATGTTTCTTAAATTCAAAGGATAATATGTGATAATATATTTGCTGTATAACTTACTTATAGTTACCTAATTTGGAACTGTCGGGAACTATTCCAAATATTACTTACCTATTTTTAAGGTACAAAAGACATCCTTCCACTGCACTTCCTAGTACCTTTGCATTTAAACATTGGGTGAAGCAGGACTTTAGAAATTATACACTTATTAACTTCTCAGGAATTACCTCAAGAAGGCAACCACTATACCAATCACCTACAATTATCCAGAACTTACCCCATTATTTTCTTTGTTTTTCTAAGCATATTTTTTTAATTTTCAAAATTCAAATAAAATTTAGATAGTTAACCTAAACACACAGAGAAAATGCACGTAATTTACAACTATATACAGAATACAATACCAAGCCTCATATAAATGGTCAAAAGATATCAACTCTTAAAGTTGATTTTAGCTATGACTTTGAAAGGTCAACATTTAATTGTTCACATATACAGGGGTACACATTCAAACTATTTATGGACAGAAAAATGGAATGAAACTAGAATTTTCCATTTCTAAAAGGAGTAGCATAAAAAGCAGCAGATAGCTTAATGGGAAATATAAGGATGTGACAGAGAAGACATCTGAGTAGGCAAAAAGTTAATACATTATATATTTTTATATAATTAAATTTCCTTACAACTTAAATCATTCAGAACTGTCTGTTCTTAAGAAATGTTGATGCCGTGATCGTATTACAGGAAAAAGCTGAACTACTATATTTATCAATCCTCAAAGGGTCCCTTTAGTACTAACAGTCTGGGCAGAAGAGCATGTAAACAATGAAAAACAGGCATGGGGAACCAATATGGTGGCATAGGTAAATGCTAGTACTTGCTGCCTCCCACAGACACATCAGAATTACAACTAAAATACATAACAACTATCATCCAGAACCGTGTGAAAACTGGCTGAGTGGAAGTCCTACAACTGGAGGTAAAGAAGAAAGCACATTGAGACTGGCAGGAGTTGTAGAGGCACGGAATGCTGGTCCGGCATCCAGTGTGCTGTTTTTTTTTAATCAGGAGGGAGATCACCTCTGCGGAGGCAACCTGGATGAGCAAGGGTCCCAACTCCACACCCGATTCCCAGCCCATGGTCCCAGAGCTGGGGGAAGAAGTCTCTATGGCAATAAGAACTACGGACTGTAAACAGAAGTGCAGATTGGGGCTGAGTGACACACAGGCTGCTGGAGATTAGCTTCTCCTCTTAAAAGACCAGCAACATGAACTGAATTTATAAGCTCCCACTTCCTCCGAGCTCCAGTGCCAGGCAAGGCTCTGGGGAACCCAGACAGATACAGGGAGAAACTGGATGGTCTAGCATCAGGGCAGGAATGCAAGGGCGGCTTTTTTCCAGATAGAGGTACTCACAGAAGTCATTGTTCCTGTGCTAGGACCTCCCCATTGCAGAGCTGACTGGCAGCCATTTCTGTTAGCTCTGCCCTGGAGATTCCCTGAGAGCTCACCCCACCTAATTTATAACCCCACACAAGCTGTGCTCAGCAGCTTTTGCATAGGAATAGCCTGTTCTTTCTCAGCCTAAAACCTGACAAACAAGCTGCAGCTAAGTCAGGGAACCCCAAAGCTATCAATAAAAGGCCTAAAGCTGGCAGCAGCACCAGACTGCCTTATTTCACAGCTGAGCCTCATCTGGGCACTTCCAAATCCCATACAAAGAGAAGGAATCTGCAGATCTCCCTGTAGCCCCAGGCAGTAGCTGACGTTACACCTCCTTGGAGATCCAAGAGCCAGTGTACCCAGTGGTCAGTATCAGACATTACCAGATTACAACTCTTCACATCCATAAGTGACACACTCAAGGAGCAGACTCAGTGAGCACCAAAGCCCCACTAAAGCAAGTCCTGTCCCATAAAGGTGTCTCCTGCACAGTAGCTCTCCCACTGTAGTTGCAGCGGGTCCCCACAACCAATTTGTCTGGAGGTAAATTCCTTCCAGTGATACCAACATCAATCAAGGCTCAACTACAACAAGACCATCCACCCAGATAACAAAGGGGTGCACCAAGAGTGTCCACCTCAGGTGATTGGGGAAGCTGAGCCACTGAGCCATATAGGACATCTACTACACAAGGCCACTCTGTCAACTCAAGGAGACTGACAAGCTTCCCAATACATAGAAACAAACACAGGAAAGTAGCTAACATGTGGAGACAAGTAAACAAGTCACAAATGAAAGAAATGCAAGAAAGCAAACTATTGGATATAGAGTTCAAAACCATGGTTATAAGGTTACTCAAGAATCTTCTAGAAACTTCCAAGGAACTTAGTGAGACCTTCAAAGATCTTAGTGAGAATGCAAAAAAAAAAAAAAAATTGGAAAAGGACTAGTTAGAAATTAAGCATACACTGACTGAAATAAAGAATAATATATAGGAATTCAACAGTAGACTAGAGGATTCCAAGTATCAAGTCACTGATGTGAAATATGAAGAAGCAAAAAACACCCAATCAAAAGAGCAAAAAAAGAAAAAAAAGAATTCAAAAATATGAAGACAGCAAAAGGAGCTTCTGGGACAACTTCAAGTGAACCAATATCCAAATTATGGGCATTCCAGAAGAAGAATAAGAGCAAGATATTGAAAACTATATGAAGAAATAGTGACAGAAAACTTCCCGTATCTGGTGAAAGAAATAGACTTACAAGTCTGGATCAAGAACTCCAAACAAGAGTAATCCAAAGAGGACCACACCAAGACACATCATAATTAAAATGCCAAGGGCAAAAGACAAAGAGAGAATCTTAAAAGCAGCAAGAAAAATAAGACAGTTAGTTACCTGCAAGGGAGCACCCATACAACTGTCAGCTGAATTCTTAAAAGAAACTTTACAGGCCAGACGGGAGTGGCAAGAAATATTCAAAGTGATGAATAGCAAGAATCTACAACCAAGACTACTCTACCCAGCAAAGCTATCACTTAGAATTGAAAGTCAGATAAAGAGCTTCACAGAGAAGGAAAAGCTAAAGGAGTTCATCACTACCAAACCAGTATTATATGAAATGCTAAAGGGTATTCTTTAAGTAGAGGAAGAAGAAGGAAAAGGTAAAGATAAAAAACATTATGAACAACAAAGCGACAACAAATACATATCTATCAACAAGTGAATCTTGAATAAAAAATCTGATTAACAGAATAAACTGGTGAATGGAATAGAATCAGGGTCATGGAAATGCATCAGACTGATGATTCTCAGAGGGAAGTGGGTGTGGGGGTTAGACAAAGATCTTATATGCATGTATGCAGTACCTATGGACACAGACAATAGGGTAGCAAGGGCCTAGGATGGGGTGGCTACTGGGTGGTGGGGAGTATGGGGGGAAAAAAAGGAAGGACATCTGTAATAATCTCAAAAGTAAAGATTAAAAGAAAAAGAAAAAAAGGCATAAACAGTACTGGGAAAGTAAAAAATTGATTTCTAGCCTTTAAATCCTTCAAGTTTAATTTAATATTTTTAGTGATTTAACACAAATCTAAAAATACTGACATGTTTATGAGTAAACACTCATTATTTTTAACCTATACTCTGCTGGTCCTAATATACTAATGCTTTTCTACAATGGGCGTTAGGTTTAGGAGACAGAAGGCTGGTTTAAATTATCTAATAATATTCTATTCTTGGTTTTGAAGTCACAAATCAATTACTTGTGGGTCCCAACTAGAAAGTCTGGTTCCACAGCTACCTACATAATAAAAATTAAAACAAGGCTTTGATGATAGTTGTTTTGTGGATTTAAAAGCACTCTATGGGATGCCACTATCACAGGATTTGGTAAATCTCAAATTTGGGACTTTAAAATTTAGGTAACTGTTTTATTTCATTATTTTCTAATGTTGATTCAAGCAAATTAACATTCCTGGAATTCAAGCTAACTGAAAGAGCCCTGGAGAAGAACAAGGCAAATCCTGGCTCTTCCTATTGAGAAAATTAAAAGTCTGTGCTGTAATATGGACTTCTGTTTCCCTTCACTGTGTCTTTGAATAAGTGGATACTAGCTAAAAGCAGAGTATTAGTTGAAAGCTTAAAATATATTATTTTAGTCTCTATTCTTGCTGAGCCCTTGCTAATAAAAAGAAACATTAGAAAACCACCTAGAGGTATTTAATAATTTTACCCTGACCCAAAATATTTATCCATTTACCACTCTATACTGGCATAGTGGCTCAAATCCCACCTGCTGTAAACTGACCTAAATCATTTTGATTAGAGGCAACTCTTAGGGATTTTTTTGGTACATAATGGAGAGCCACAGAAAAGTTACAGGTGCATAAAGCATGTTTACCTCATCACAACCTCAGACAAAAGTTTTCTGTAGGGGAAGAAAAATAATTTTCCCTCTGCCCTTCTAGATTCTTGGCTGAGACCTTCCCCCACACACACATACCCATTATAAAAGCCAAATCAACATAAAATATTAATAACATGTATACTTCTGTGTACATGGAAGAGACCAAGAAAACTGAGTAGCTCTGAAATCTCCCAAGTAACTATCTTAAATATTCTCTCTCGCTAAGAACAAAAGAAGATGTTAAAGGATGGGGTTGTTAAGGAGGTGACCAGAAAAAGCACATTAAACGAGGATAAAGTTGTTCTGCCGATTTATGTCTTTACCTTTCCAATATAAGAATTTCCAGAGATTTAGACATTCTTCTCTTTATGGTATAGGGAGATACCCTTAGAAATGGAGATTTCCTTTACAAATATAAATGTCTGTTACAAAGGAGTAACTTCAATTGTTTTCAGTGTTTGCTGTTTCTTAAAAATAACCAAATCAAGATAATCCTACGCCAAAGAGACAAATCTGGGAGTGACATATTCTGCTTCCCTTCAGAGCCCATAAGGAACTTTCATTAGAGGCCAGTATTTTCCACAGCACACATACATTTGTGACATTTATTATGTGCATTACAAAAAACTCCAAGGTTCATAGAAATATACAGTAATAGCAGTTTTTCCACTTTGTCATTTCTTAGAAAATGATGGCTCTACTCTTCTGGGGTATGAATTTTTGATTAAGGTGGCCAGTTGTCAAAATATCATACTATCTATGTTGATGTATTTTAAATTAATTATAGACATTGTAGCATCACCTTTTTTTTTTTATTGATTTCAGGGAGGAAGGAAGATGGAAGAGAGATAGAAACATCCATGATGAGAGAGGGTTATTGATTGGCTGCTCCTGCAGGCCTCCTACTGGGGGGTTGAGCCTGCAACCCAGGCTTGTGCCTTTGACAGGAATCAAACCTGGGACCCTTCAGTCCGCAGGTTGAAGCTCTATCCACTGAGCAAAACTGGGTAGGGCATAGCATCACAATTTAAGTTAAAATCTACTAGTGGCCCTTTAAGTATGCAAAACATCCTTTTGAAATGTGATAACCCCCTTTAAGTGATCAGTCAGTAAACCTTTATTAGCAAGTTGTTTGACCATCCAGGCAGGCCTGAAGCACATGCTGCGCCTCAACATCACCTAGGCAGCTTAGAAAAACCCCAATGCCGAGACGGAACCCAGACCAAGTCAATCTCAGGGAGTGGACATCAAGGGCCTGTATTTGCTACAGCTCCCCAGGCCATTACAAAGCCCTGCAGTCAGGTTTGAGAATCCCTGCAGCAAAGGAATTGTAGGAGGCTTGTTTATGCAAAGCAAAACCTGGAATAAGAAGGCCATTGGTAAACAAAATGTGTCCGTACAAGGGACTTTTCCTGAGTCACAATTTGGAGACCCAGGTTTTGGGTCTGATGGTGAATTAGAAAAAGTCTTCTCCCAACTTGCCAGTCTCTTGATAAGACATAAAAGAAATTTGTGGGAAGAGATCAGTCACTTTCAAAAGACTGCAGTCTGAACCTGACTCACCTCTTAATTCCCAAGGATTCCTTATATCTTTAAGAAACATTCGCATAATGAACCTTAATGAGTCTGGGGAACAGATTATGGGTACATAGAGAATGAGTGGGTTTCAGATGGCTGAATACTATCCACTGCAGAACAATTAAAGTGACAACTATCCAATCAAACAAGATTCTGAGAGAAAGGAAGTTAGAGAACTGGATGTTGGCAGACCAGTTTTAATCAGGTGTTTCCATCTGGCATATGCATAATAAAATAAGTTTAGGAATTAGGATAAACCTTGGTTCTGGTTGCTGGGGAATCACTTGCACAGGGAATCCAGCTAGGATTTTCTGAGTTGGCTCTTTTCCAGATAGGAATCTGGCTGTAAAACCAGGAAGCCTGAATTCTGAATTATTTCTATTAAAAAGTACCTTTAGGAGATGCCATTAGGGAATGTTAGAAAATGGTAACAGAACTGTTATAGTTAGAATACACCTTGTTCCTAAAATTAATTACTCAGAGATTTAAAAATTATCTTTTTGCTTTTAGAAAACCTTTGAAATTATATTTGTCTCTGGTATTCACTAACACCTCAGATATAAAGAAAGAAATTTATTTTCAGAGGAATTTTGAGACAGGTTTTGTGTGTGTATTGTAGAGGGGGAGTTTGAGAGGATGTGTACGTGCATACTTAACATCTATTGGTTTTCCCCCAAAGATTGTGGAAATCCCATTAAAATAGCAGCGTCTTAAATAGTTACTGAACTCTAGTTTTTCATATTTTCTTTTAAAATATTTGGATGCATTTAGGTGAATTTGCAGCATTTTAATTATATCTGTATCAGATGAGCAGAAGAAATGTAAAAGGGTTTGGGGAGAGATTTAATTTTAGATAGCAGTATAATTAACAGCATTTGGAAAAACGAGTGGAACTTTAATTAAATGTCTCTACATTAATTTAGTCATTTAATTGAAAATATATTGGAATAGTCCTTACAATTTATCACTCTTTGAGGAAAAAGGATTTTAAATAACATAGCATCAGTATGGCTACTTTTTTATTATTTACCGACATGTCTTCCATTTGGCACTTTGTTGAATTTTTCCCCCATTGTTTCAAGTTCTTCAAAACATAAATTTCGCTTGTCACTTTTATTTAAAGACCTATAAATCTAGAGAAATTATAACTTGAAATTTTGAACCAATATTTCTTTTCCTTTATTTTAGACTTACATAGTTACTAGAATCATGTTGTAAAGTTTCCCCCTTTTTAGCAGTTATGCTGCAGCAGTGTATCTGAATTTTAGCAATGTATTTGACATGGATCCTCACAATATCGTCTTAAGTTGCATGAGGAACTACATTTACACAAATGCAGTTAAGTAGACTTGGAGGTGTTTCAATAACCATGCCTAAGGAAGAATATTGTCTTAAACTGTCAATCTCAGAGGTTTTAGGTGGTGTTAACCACAGGCTGGATTCGGTTCTATGGCATTGCACAACTCCTCATCACATCTACATTAAGTGGTACTCCCTAAAATTTGTGCATTATACAACCTGCACGACCATATGCAACTGCCCTGCCTATACTTCAACCCAGATTTTTACCAATGATCAAGATAAGAACATAGCCTGTGCAGTTATTAGCCAAATGACACAAAGATGGGAATGGTAGTTAACACACTGCAAGATTATAGTCAAAATCAAGAGAAAGATTACAACAGATTAGGATGTTAGACCCAAATTTTAAAAAATAAAATTTAGCAAGAGCAAGTAAGATGTCCAGCAGTTCAGATTTTTTAAATCCTCTGTACAAATATAGCCCAAGGAACTTGGTACTTCGTGGCAATTCATATCGTTAAAGAACACATTTTAACTGAGTAAATTTATAGATTTAAGTGACTTTATTCAACAATTCATGAATTGGGCCGCATCCAATCTAGCAAATAGATAGAATGGAGCGCTGAGGAGCTGTACAAAATGAAAAACTTTCACAGGCAGAAGGGAGCCGGAACAAGGAAGTTATTCCAGGCAAAACCCAGATTGGCTATTACAAGGTCACTTTCTTTTAGGGGATGGCAGGGGCCTATCAGACAGATGACCTAACTAGTGCTGATTAGGTGATTCCTGATTGGCTGGTATAAGATTCTATTTCTGGAAGAGCCAAAACTATAATTAAGTCTCGTTTTGGTGATTTGGGCCTTAGCATAAGTGACTCCATTTGGGGCTTGTTTTATTTTTAACAATATGAGAAACAGATTGCAATTTTGGGTAACCACAAACTCAATGTTAGTCTCCACTATGATCTAGTGTGGTGTGCTGTAAAAGGCAATACAGTAGTAGATTGCATTAATGGAATTAACAAAGGTTTCTGTAACATACTCACTGGTTCAATTTCATCTGTAGTGTCATTCTGATTATGAGTACCACATTAACGGACACCTACAAGTCTGAATACATCCATAGCAGGGTAACAAAGACTTTGAAGGGTATAGAGATAGTTGTATAAGAAATATTGAGAAGAATATAGACTACTCGGTAAGAAAATAATTTGCAAATACAGGACAGTTTCTTCATGCATTTAGGGAGGACAGGTAAAGGATATAGAACTCTTAAATAAGATTGTGGAAGGGAACTCTGAGCAAGTATAATAGGGGGGCCTCAATATGAGGAAGGAAAACCTAAACATTACAGTTGTCATTTAGGTGGCATGGACTGTTTAACAAATTCCCATAATTTTTTTAGTCTGGTTTATCAGATAATAGGATTATACATGGTGCTCACTTACAACTGATAGAGATGCACTATAATAATAGCTTAAACAATATAAAATGTATTTCTCTCTCATGTCAAATCTAGATAGGTCAGGGCTCATCAGGCTGTTTTGCTTCACATCCTCAGTCCCTCTTTAGCTTGTCGTTCTGCCAAGCTGGCCTCAATTCTCACTGTCACTACATGGCCTGATATGTCTGCTCCAACTCCAGTCATCATATCTGAGCTCCAACCCCTAGCAAGATGAAGGAAGAAGGCATAAAGGGTATGTGCCATCGGGGATTTAAGGAAAAGGCTTGGGAACTGCCATAAAGTATCCACTTACAATTCCTTGAACAGAATTTTATTACATTATATCTGCCTGCATGGGATGCTAAGAAATATATTCTTTACTTTAGGCATCCATGTACCAAACTGAAAAACATGCATTATTATACTGCTATGAGAAAAAGAGGAGAAAACATCAAAGGCAATCAGCCATCGTTGCCACGAGAATGTTTTAGAGAGAATTTTTCTAGATAAACAAGTTAAACTTTAAGATCCAACCTGGCTGGCATGGCTCAGTGATTGAGCATGGACCTACGAATGAGGTGGTCACGGGTTCAATCCCCAGTCAGGGCACATACCCGGGTTGTGGGCTAAATCCCCAGTAGGGGACGTGCAACAGGCAGCCAATCAATGATTCTCTTTAATTGATGTTTCTATCTCTCCCTCTCCCTTCCTCTCTGAAATCAATAAAAATACTTTCTAAGAAAGATCCTATGAACTCTTAGGAGTCTATGATCATACAATTTATAGACAATAAAGAATCTCTTCTATCTATACACGGAATTGGTTCTGATGGGCCATTTGGAAGTTCACTTACTTCTATGTCCAATTACCTACACAAGTGACCAACATGTACAATGTACATCTTTCTACAAAAATGTCAGTTTCTGTTGCCATAATAATTGTATGTCTTTTCTTAATGCAGCACTGACTATTTTTTACTTTTGAACACAGAAGTGTTAATAATGTTTATGAAACATTACAAAAAGATGCACACAGAACATTCCACAGAGTTAAAACATAATGATCGC
Organism: Lasiurus cinereus; assembly: GCA_011751065.1. Taxonomy (NCBI): domain Eukaryota; kingdom Metazoa; phylum Chordata; class Mammalia; order Chiroptera; family Vespertilionidae; genus Lasiurus; species Lasiurus cinereus. Next base: position 7,221,613 of record JAAGEH010000029.1, on the reverse strand, counting down.
CTAGACTAAAATAAGTGCAAATGTCCTCTGTTGGTGGCATTCTTCATTGCCATGTTTCTGCTGTGCCCGCGGGCTTTATTGCTGTCTATGGGAGGTTATAAGTAGTGAAGTTTCATGACTACAGGGAGGTGAATGAGCATTGTTAAGTGAGCAAGAATGAATTCATGTAAGTCAATGAAGCATCCCCCCCCCATAATGCTGTTTCTCATTTTGCACTTAAAACACCTATACACTTACATAGAAACATTTATTAAATGATTCATATTCTTATGTGGCCCCTATTACTCTAACTCTCACAACATAATGTAGGTCAAAATCTGAAAAAGGTCATATTGTCCACTACTTCCTTTGTTCCATTCCAAGTATGAGAGAAGGAAGCAGAGCAAAATAAAGATGGCAAAAAGCCAAGATACACAATCTAGCATTTGTGGGAACTCTTATCCAACATATAAAAATAGTATAAGGACAATTATACTACAAAAATTAAACTTCTGTGTTGTGAAATGGAGAAAAATTTTACATCTAGTTCTGCTGTGTCTCTCTGTGGGGCTGTTCTAAGCACTAAGTTCCCATTACATAATGAACAACTCCTTCAATACTGTGCAATGCTGTATCTCACTAGAAGCACAATGTAGCAAAGTCTGCTTCTGAGTAACCATTTATATTATACCTAATCATGTTGAGTTCTGTAGTGAAAGGGTGGTGTGTATGCATCTTGGGGTCATTGAAGAGTGCAAGATTGAATTTCATAACTACAGCATTACATGAATCCGGTAATTTGAATGCTTTTCTATAATTATGTTCTTTACGTTAAAGGTTAAAGATGCAGCCACTTTAAAAATGGTTTAAGAACTTGAAATGATCTAGTGCCAAGCAATACCTACATTGAGTCCCAAAAATCTGGAAGTTTAATTTCACTGCTTATTCTCAGAGACTTTGAACCCATCCTAAGTTTCTTTTGCTTCATTGGGAGACGCTGTTTTATTGGTTGCTTGTAGAAGATTGCCTGCCAGTTTTATCATGGTTGTATTAGGATTCAAGGATGTATAAAATATTTCAGTAGTTATTGATAATACTTTATATCTGCAATGCACTTTAGCGTTCACACTGCGCACTTTTAAATGATCCTCTTTTATTTATTTATTATTAGTTGATTTATTTATTGTGGCAAATTGCCACAGTAAGTCATGAAAAGAACCTCCATCCCACTCTGGAGAGTAAGAGAAACCCCCAGTGTAATAAAGGAGAGTCATTCCAGAGCTCGTGTGGCTGCATTGAGGAGGAAGCAGTAATACTTCCAAATTTGACTTATTGGAGAAATAAGATAATTTGCTCAGGCAAAAATGCTATCATCTGCATACTGTGTGTGCATTTTGAGGACGGAGACTCCTGGCATCTAGAAGTAGACATTAGATCACCTGGAAGAAGTAAACTAAAAGAAAAATGGGTTAGAGAAGGAAGCAGAGCAAAATAAAGATGGCAAAAAGCCAAGATACACAATCTAGCATTTGCTCTTTTTTTTTTTTTTTTGGATGGAAAATGATAACATTGCAATCCCAAGGTCAATAAATACAAATAAAAAATAATTTTCTTTCTCCAGGCTTCAAGAGGCATTTTACAGTAGAGAGGAAGGCTTACCAGAGAAAATGGGCGCCCATAAATATTTGTGTTTTTTAAAACAACTGGATTGTTTACTAAGTGCATAACATGGAGCATGATGTCTTTGTAGGATCCTAGGGGCCATGTAGTTTTGCTCTGTCCTTACCTACTAAGCCTGCCCATACCTCTTATAAATGCCTTTCCCTACTAACAAAGGTGCTGGGTAAAAGAGCAGGACTGGACTAATGCTCTCTTTCCATTCCTGGACAAACTATTCCAAAGTTGATATCCTCGTGATGGCTTCTGTCATACATGAAGGATGGCGAGTTATGCTATTGTTAAAGAGATGTTGGACCCCTTTTTTAAAAAAAAAGCCATTTGTTTCATTATTTCTAATTTTATGCTGTTTTAAAATTTGATACCTTATTATTGGGTCTATCTTCTGGTTAAATGTTTTTTGCATAATAAATAAAGTCAAGTGAAAACTAGCAGTCATGGTACTAATGTCAGACTGTTCTAAAATTCAATAAAATAATACCATAAAAGATGAGCTGTGCATTGAGAGGTAATAAATAAATAGGATGAAATATCATAAGTACGATACAGTTGAAACTTTAAAACATTCTTTTCTATTATGTATGGGGTATTCAAAGGAGAGCTTTAAATTCATCAGCAGAGTTTCAGAACTTCCAAGTACAGTTGTCCCTTGAGCAGCACAAGTTTGAACTGCACAGGTCTACTTATACACAAGTCTTTTTGTGTGTGTTTTTTTAGTAAATACATGTACTGTTTTTGATCCACAGTTGGAAATTTGTGGATGCAGAGGACTGGCTGTATGCATTAATGTATGCCATTGAATGTAGGGGACTTGAGCATCTGAAGATTTTGGTATCTGGGGGTGTTCTGGAATCAATAACCCATGGACAACTTACATTGGGGGAGTCAAAAGTTGTAAACAAATATTTTTACTGTGTCAGGCTCTGTGCCCCAACCCTCAGTTTGTTCAAAATTCAACTGTATTTTTTTTATTGATGATGATGATGATAACATTTATGGAGTTCTATTAGTGTTTATGTTATTCATGACAAAGTATGGTAAATCTTCTAGGGATGAACATGACTTGGATGTGAATACCTTAAATGCACCTTCCTAAATGCAACAAATAGGCCTCAAGCTACTTTTGTCCCTCACAACCCACACTCTAACTAAACTACTCCCACCACCCACTTCTGCTCTTGCTCTGTTAATAAAAAGGCAATCTAGGAATTGTGGCTCTACAATCAAGAGAAATATAGTTCTAATCCCAGTCTACCCCTTTGATAGATATACTAGAGGCCCAGTGCATGAAATTTGCAGTCCAGGAGCCAGCCCTCTTAAGCTGGCAGTTGGACATCCTTAGTGCTGCCATGGAGGTGGGAGAGCCTCCTGCCACGGCTGCTGTGTTCACCAGCTGTGAGCCCAGCTTCTGGCTGAGCAGCACTCCCCCTGTGATAGCACACTGACCACCAGGAGGCAGCTCCTGCATTGAGCATCTGCCCCCTGGTGGTCAGTGAACATGATAGCACCTGGTCGTTCTGCTATTCGGTTGATTTGCATATTAGCCATTTATTATATAGCATGACCTTGGATCCTTTCTGTGTCTCAGTTTCTTCATCTGTAAAATGGAATTAATAAAAATTGGCTTCATGAGGCTTTTGGAGGATTAAAATTGCATAAAACTCATAAAAATAATTGTAAGTGTCAGAAATAATAAGTGTTATCTATTTTTGTCATCATTATTAGTATAAATATTATTTACCTCATCTAAAACACCAATTCCATAAACTCCGTATGTCAAGATTCTACTCTAAGAAAAGGTAGCTACGTGAGGTGATGAATATGTTAATTAGCTTGATTGTGGTGATCATTTCACAGTCTTTCCATATATTAAATCATCAATTTGTACATTTTAAATATACATGATTTTTATTTGTCAACTGTATCTCAATAGAACTGGAGGGGGAAAGATCCTGCTCCATCATGAAACCTTCTCTGATTCTTCATCCAAATAGAAATAACTGATTCTCATTTTTATTTGTCTTACTTTCCTACTTGTATTTTATCCCCAAGTATACTTCATATTTCTTAACATTCAAAATATGTATTGGATATTTAACAGCTGAAGATTGTAATTAATAAGTTTGAAGACTGAAATCCATGCACCTTTTCCAGCAGAGTAATTTATAATTTCTAACTTTTAAATCTCCCCTAAGTATTGAACCTCTTTGTCTTTCACCATTCCCCTCATATTTTTGCTTTGATACTGTTCAAAGTATGACATTTATTATGGGAATTTTCAGTTTTGAATAATACTTTTGAGAACTTGTATAGAATGATTGCAGAGTCTTAAGGAAATTGTCACAGATTGCTCTTTAGCATAAAGTTTACCACTGCGGTCTCTTAACTTTAAAAAAAATGTTTCAAAAAGGGCATTTCAATTCATAGATGGGAACCTATTTACATTCATTATTCTTGATAATTTGCTGTTCCAAATTTTGTTAAGCAAATCATTTTGGGACAATTTTATAATGTTATAACTCTTTCTACTTTCTGATTCTTATAGCTTTTTCTTAGTTATTTGAGTTAAAATCATCTCTTATTTCTTGGCAATTATAGATGATAGTCAGTAAATGTGAAGGTGATTCTATAAAAATTGAGATTTTTTAATTATTTCTAATACTTGTGACTTTTCTGGAAATTAAAATTCTAATACAAGAGCAACAGTATGCTTAGAAATATGTATTGAAAATTATCTATGAATTTATCAGTCATTGCTTTCAGGCAGATATTCAGCCAGTACATACTAGTGCTCTCCTACCTTTTTATTTGAAACATTCTCATTTTGTTCTGCATGGTCATTGCTCATGCCTGATTGACCTGTGTCCATCCCATACTAATGATTATATACAACATTTTGAATATCACTCCTGAATGTACATATTCTTTTTCTTGTCATATGATATAAGTGTAATCATTGCATGTTTCTTCAGCACAACTAAAGTGTTAGTTTCAATCAATAATTCTTCTTTCTGTGGTCATCACTTCCCAGAATTCTTGGGGTTTCTAAGCCTGGTAGTTATTCTTCCCGGAAGAATATTGAGCATTTCTGGGAGTAGGCATTTCTCTCTAATTGACATTATTTCACACCTTCCATTTTCCTTACTATTCAAAAGAATCTTTGGTGTTTGGCCAAGAATCCTGCTCTGTTTCATAATAATTTTCTGCTCTCACTCTCTGCACTGAAAAATACCTATTCCTTGCATCAATTGCAAAATGGCAATTTGAAAGCATTTTACCACAGCTGGATATTTTTCACTGATTCTTTTCATCTGAAGATCATTCATTAGAATTTTCCTTCTTTCTTATACATCAATATATCCTTCCCATCTATATACATGATGCCTTTTACTACATTTAAATGTAAATTGCTGAATACCGTTATTCTTTAACTTCATCCCATGATCATAATAAAATCACAAATTACAAATTTGGCTATTTTTTTTAACCTGTTTTCTGACTTGTCCGTTCAGATGCACTTTGCAGTTCTTAGACATTCAGCTTCCTGATGACTGATTTCTACCAATCTCTTCAAGACATCTGTGCAATGTTTTAGATGATATCATTGCATTTTGTCTATAATCAAATTTGCAGAATGTAACCTACAGAATATATATTGACTAATAAAGAAATGCATCCACATGGTAGATGGTTATAGAGAAAGTAAACATATTTCGCTATGCAGCATGCACCCACAAAAATAAAATGTAGAAAACTGTAACTTGTCATGTCAGCATTTCAAATGAAGATTGTGGCTAGAAAACAGAGAAAGTCTAGAATATATAAAAGGTTTTCCTTCCAAATTCATTCATATATAAGGCCGAAAAAAAAGTGGAATATCACATAGGTAAGCCTTAATTTTTATATTACATTGGTGTGTCACTGTACTTAGGTAGCAATTCTGCAATTTCCAGATCCTAAACTTTTTGATATAACCACCTGATCATTTTTTCCCTTGAAGTTACTTTGAAAGCAGAAGCGGGGAGAGGAGGGGAGTTGAGGGAGAGCAGAGGAGAGTGGAGAGGAGAAGAATTGAGGAGAAGGAGGAGAAGGGGAAGAGAAGAATATGTAGGGGAAAGAGAGGAGAGGGGGCACTCTACTTACTTATGTTAAGAAAGAAATGAATAAATATAAGAGGAAAAATAAGGAAGAGGGGAAGTGAGAGAGAGGAAGAAATCAAGTGATACATTATTCATCATATAAAATATTTAAATCCGTCTAAAATGTTAATTGTATGATCTGTGAAACAACCAGTCTCCCCCATCCCCAAACTCTTTTGGGTAAATATTTATCCTTGTCTAATCAATCCTATGCAAAACTTCTTTTACATATTTTCATTTTCATAAGATCATCGAAGAATCAAAGGAAAATCTATTTTAGGCTATGAACCCAGGCAATCATTCCAAAATAGAATTTTAGAAATGAAAGGATAGAATCTCACTCATCGTGTTTTTTATCCTACAAATAGAATTCTATTTAATTGATATCATTTTAATAGCCTTCCTGTTTTTTAGAAGTGCCTTTGATTTGTATTTTTCTAATAATCGTATTTTCCTTTTCATATCCAGTATTAAGAAATGTAATACCTGGGGTGGGAGGTTGTAAAAGATCAACCAAAGGACTTGTATGCATGCATATAAGCATAATGGACACAGACAGTAGCGACTGAGGACATGTGCTGGGAAGTGGAAGTGTCTAAGAAGAGGTCAACGGGGAAAAGGGAGACGTATGTAATACTTTAAACAATGAAGAATTTAAATTTAAAAAAAGAAACATAGCACTTACATTCCCTGAATAAGTGAGAATTGAAAGGAAGCTCCCTGATATCCAATTTGGAATATTTGTTTCTTGAATTAATTCAAATAGACAGTTTTTATTCATGTATATAAAACTAGGATTCATTTTTAAAAAAATATTATTGGTATTATTTCAGAACAGATTTAAATACTATATCTTTTCCTTGGAGATCTTTAAAAGAATCATGTAATCTGGGAACACATCTGGATACTACATGCTACCATCACAAATAATGTTTTTTCCCTCATGTAAGGCTCAGTGTTGGCACCATATAAACAAAGCATGTTAACATAACAAGATTCTCATTATCTGACACTTTATAAAAGATGCAGATTATAAAACTGTGTGTTTCTCATAAATCTGATTTCATTTGCTCTGAAACATTCACTACTGTGCTTAATGTAAAAGCTTTACAAACTTTTTTGGTTTTTTACAATCCTAAAACAAACTCTTCTGTCCCACCCCCACTCCCCCCCCACCCCCACCCCCCTAGGGATATCAACGTTCATTTTCCTTTCAAATTTTACTAGGTAGTTTGATGGGTCATTGATACCCTCTTTCCTGTCTACATATGCATCCTATATAATAATAGTGACCTCTTTATTCATATTCTCTTCAATTCTGGACCTCATACTTCTGCATTTTTCTTTATTTCCCTTTTCTCTTCTTTTTTGGCATCAGAATTTATCACAGTATCACATTAGTCATTTTGTCCACTGGTTTTCTCCCATACATTTTCTGATCTCTCTCTCTTTCTGTGAACTCACTGAAGGGTCATTCAGCCCTCTGGTGATGGACACTAATTTACTTTATCTTGCACACCAAGCATCCTCTTTGATCTTTACTTGCCTAGAGGAACTCAACAGATGAATCACAATATACTTTTTTATGATTCATAATTTTATGTTTATTTATTTATTTTAAGGTATTTATTTTTACTGTTGATAGTATTACAGATGTCTCCCATTTACCTCCATCTTCCCAAACCCTACACATACCCATATCTTTTCACCACCCTATTGCCCATGTCCATGGGTTATACATATAAATATATAGGTTCTTTGGTTTCTCTCTTTTTGTCCGCTCAATCCCACATCAAGTTAAGGTCTGTTCCTTACTCCGTGCTTTTATCTTATTTTATTGGTCAATTCATTTTGTTCATTAGATTCCACAATTAAGTTAAATCATGTAATATTTGTTTTTCTCAGGTTAGCTTATTTCATTTAGTATAATATTCTTCAGGTCCATCCATTCTGTCCCAAATGATAAGAGATCCCTCTCTTTCTTTTTTTCTTTTTTATTTTTTACAGCTAAATAGTATTCCACTGTGTAAATGTCCCATAGCTTTTTTTTTTTTTTATCCATTCATCTACTCATGGGCACTTGGGCTGTTTCTGAACCTTAGCTATTGTAAATAATGCTGCTATGAACATAGGGGTGCATATATTTTTTCTGATTAATGTTTTGGGGTCTTTAGATATATTCCCAGAAATAGGATCACTGGGTCAAATGGAAGTTCCATTTTCAATTTTTTTAAGAAATTCCACACTGTTTTCCATAGTGGCTGCACCAATCTGCATTCCCACCAGCAGTGAACTTTATCCCACATCTTGTTGTTTGCTGATTTTTTGATGATAGCCATTCTGACAGGTGTGAGGTGAAATTTTCATAGTGGTTTTAATTTGCATTTCTCTGATTACTAGTGACTTTGAGAATTTTTCATATGTCTCTTGGCCATTTGTATGTCCTCCTTGGAGAAATGTTTATTCAGGTCTTCTGCCTATATTTTAATTGGATTGTTTGGCTTCCTTTTGTTGAGTTGTATGATTGTTTCATATATTTTGGATATTAACCTCTTATCAGATCTATTCTCCCACACAGTGGATTCCCTTTTCATTTTGATGGTGGTTTCTATTTCTGTGCAGAAGCTTTTTATTTTAATGTAGTCCCATTATTTATTTTCTCCTTTATCTCCTTTGCCCTAGACTCTCAATTCCAATAATCACAGGCTGTTGTTGTTCCTCATGGTTAAGCCCCTATCCCAGTGGTCAACAAACTCATTAGTCAACAGAGCCACAGTTGGCTGACCATTACCCTAGGAGATGTAACTGCAAAAATTCCGCTCTGAGATGTCTGAGATGTTACTTCCTATTTTTTCTTCTAATATTTTTATGGTTTCATGCCTTACATTTAACTTTTTTATCCATTTTGAAATTATTCTTTTATATGGTGTAAGTTGGTAGTGTAAGTTTCATCTTTTTGCATGTGTCTGTCCAGTTTTCCCGGCACCATTTGTTGAAGAGGCTGTCTTTACTACTTTGTCAAATATTAATTGTCCATAATGGTGTCAGTCAGTTTCTGTGATCTCTGTTCTGATCCACTATTCTTTATGCCTGTTCTCATGTCAGTACTTTCGTTATAATGGCTTTGTAGTATAATTTGATATCTGGCATTGTGATCCCTCCAACTTCGTTATTCTTTCTCAAGATTTCTTTTATGGTTCCATATAAATGTTGGAGTATTTGTTCTAGTTCTGTGAAGCATGCCATTGGTACTTTAATAGTAATTGCATTGAATCTATAGATTGTTTTAGGTAGTATAGACATTTTAATGGTGTTAATTCTTCCAATCCATGAACATGGTACACCCTTCCATTTGTTTGTGTCTTCCTCTATTTTTATAAATGTCCTATAATTTTCCAAGTACAGTTATTTTCCTCCTTGGTTAAATTTATTCCTAAGTATCTTATTTTGTTGTCATTGCAATGCTAAATGGGATTTTTTTTTCTATTTCAGAGTTCATTAGTGGTGTATAAAAATTCCATCAATTTCTGGATGTTGATTTTGTATCCTGTTACCTTTCCAAATTCATTTATTTTTTAATAAATCTTTATTGTTCAGATTATTACAATTGTTCCTCTTTTTTTCCCTCATATCTCCCCTCCACCTGGCTCCCACACCACTCTCTGCACTTACCTCCCCCACAATGTCCCATCCATAGGTGTATGATCTTTGGCCAGTCTCTCCCTGCAACCCCCCCCTCACCTCTTTCCCCCTGAGAATTATCAGTGCACTCCCTTCCTATGTCCCTAATTCTAACATATTCACCAGTTTATACTGTTCATCAGATTTTCAATTCACTTGATTTTTAAATTCACTTGTTGATAGATATGTATTTGTTGTTCATAATTTTTATCTTTACTCTTTTTTTCTTCCTCTTCTAAAAAAGTACCTTTCAGCATTTCATATAATACTGGTTTGGAGTTGATGAACTCCTTTAGTTTTTTCTTATCTGTGAAGCTCTTTATCTGCCCTTCAATTCTGAATGATGGCTTTGCTGGATAGAGTATTCTTGGTTGTAGGTTCTTGCTAATCATCACTTTGAATATTTCTTGCCACTCCCATCAGGCCTGCATAGTTTCTGTTGAGAAATCAGCTGACAATCGTTTGGGTGCTCTCCTGTAGGTAATTAACTGTATTTCTCTTGTTGCTTTTAATATTTTCTCTTTGTCTTTTGCTCTTGGTGTTTTAATTATGATGTGTCTTGGTGTGGTCTTCTTTGGATTCCTTTTGTTTGGGGTTCTGTGCACTTCCTGGACTTGTAAGTCCATTTCTTTCACCAGGTGGAGGCAAGCGTGCAAAGTTAGGTTTCACCTGGTTTAGTCATTATTTCTTCCAATAGGTTTTCAGTATTTTGCTCTCTCTCTTCCTCTGGCACCTCCATAATTCTGATGTTGGTACACTTGAAGTTGTCCCAGAGGCTCCTTACACTATCCTCACATGTTTTATTCTTTTTTCTTTTTGCTTTTCCAGTGGAGTGTTTTTTGTTTCTTTGTATTTCAAATCTTTGACTTGATTCTTGCGATCCTCTAGTCTGCTGTTAGGCCTCTGTATAATATTTTTTTTATTTCAGTCAGTGTGTATTTAATTTCTAGTTGGTGCATTTTCATCTCCTCTTGGATCTCACTAAATTTAATCATTTTTTATAGGAAATTCTTAAAAAAACCTTATAACCATGGTTTTGACCTCTATATCCAGTCATTTGTTTTCCTCCATTTCTTTTGTTTGTGATCTGTCCCTTTGTCTCTGCATTTTTTTCTGCTTCCCTGAGTGGATAGAGTAGCTCTGTGTGCTGCTAGGTGTCCTATATGGCCCAGTAGCTCTGCCTCCCCAGTTACCTGAGGTGGACACTCTTGGTGCACCCCTTTGTGGACTGTATGCACAGTCTTATTGTAGTTAATTCTTGACTGTTGTTGGTATCACTGGGAGGAATTGACCTCCAAGCCAATTGGTTGTGAGGATCAGCTTTGTCTGCACATGTGTGCTTGCATCCAGACCTCGGCCTTTCTGGTTCCCCTGAGTTTCCGTACTCTCTAGAGACCCATATGAGTCTGGGTCCCCAGGGTCTCGTCCAAAACTGAGGTTCAGTGCAGTTGGACCTGGATTTCAGTGCTGTTGTGAGGTTCTGTTTTCCTCCCGCTAGAGAAAGCCAGCAGCACAATCAGCAGTCAGCGTTTTGTGTGCGCTCTTTTGCACACACTTTCACACGCACTTTCGCATGCACTTTCACGAGCCCCCAGACCTCTATCTTTCACTGTTCCCCTAAGTTTCCATGCACTCCTTCCTTTTCACAACAGTCCAGACTCCCCCATATGAGTTTTGCCTGGAGCTGGGGTTCAGTGCAGTCAGGATTTTCTGTCTCCCTCCCACTAGAGCAGTGGTTCTCAACCTTCCTAATGCCACGACCCTTTAAGACATCTCCTCATGTGGTGGTGACCCCCAACCATAAAATTATTTTCATTCCTACTTCATAACCATAATTTTGGTACTGTTATGAACTGTAATGTAAATATCTGATATGCAGGTTGTATTTTCATTGTTATAAATTGAACATAATTAAAGCATAGGGATTAATCACAAAAACAATATGTAATTATATATTGTGAAGTATTTCTTTCTAATTACAAATAAATGAAATTTTGTCTTGAATCGTGGTGTAGCATGGGTAACAGTCATAACATGACAACAGTAAATTACATTGCTACATTTTGCTACACCAAGGAGCCATGTGTTGGTTCCTAAGACCATGGGAAATAGGTGTTTTCCAATAGTCTTAGGCGACCCCTATGAAAGGGTCATTCGACCCCCAAAGGGGTTGCGACCCACAGGTTGAGAACCACTGCACTAGAGGAAGCCAACCAGACCCTCCTCCACCCATCCTCTCCACGAGCGTGTCTCTGTCACTCTGCTTTTTACAGCTCCTCTGAGTCTTTGTGAGTCCCTCTCTTTCCTTCTATTTGTAGAATTTTCACTCAGCCAGCTTTCCTGTGGTTCTATATGGTGTCCATTTTGTCTTTTAGTTGCAATTTTGAAACTGTTATGTGAGACAGCAGCTTAGGTGTTCACCTATGCCGCCATCTTGGTTTCTCCTCCAAATTCATTTATTAAATCTACTGTTTACTGGAAGAGTCTGTAGGGTTTTCTATCTACAACAAGCATGTCAAACTCAAAGGCTAACATGGGCCAAATGAACAAGGTTTAAGTTTATGTGGGCCGCAAAAAAATAAAAGCTTCAATTTTCATAGAAACGTAGGTTTATTTTGATAAAGACATACTGAATACAAAAGGCTGAAATACATAAGTAATCATTAACATAAAATATAGAACATTTTAATAAAAATATTTTTCAACATTAACTTACCTGATACTGAATAACTGCACAAATTAATAAGCATAATGCAAATAAACCTATTTTTCCTATTCTCTGAGAGCAAAATATTTCCTGTTGTGCACACCAAACAGGTTAGTCCAAGATTAATGAGATGGCCATCGGCTACTAAAATATTCACTGCTATTATTTATGGAGAGAAATGGTGTGCCTGCACATAAGGTGCATAAGGGAAATGAATACAACATGATTATAGTAATCAGTCATTAGCCAACATTGTAGTTCATTATTAATAATTATGTATAACAGGATATTGTAAAAATTAAGTTACAAAAATTTTATTGAAATGTTTCTTGCATACCGTTATATTGGCTGGGCTGCAAAAATATTCATTGTGGGCCACAAGTTTGACATGCTTGATGTACAATGTCATGTCATCTGCAAATAATGAGAGTTTTACTTCCTCCTTTCCAATTTGGATGCTTTTTATCTCTTCTGGTCTGATTGCTGTGTCTAGGACTTCCAGTACTATCTGTATATGCATAAAAATTTAATATGCAAAATGTCCCCTCTATTAGTTCGGCTAATAGTTCAATTGCTCACTATGACGTGTGCTGACCACAAGGGGCGGCACAGAATGAAGGAAGGCCCCTGGACAGCAGCTGGCAGCCACTAAGGAGCCTACCCATGCACAAATTTCATGCACTGGACCTCTAGTGTTGAATAAGAGTGGTGAAAATGGACATCCTTGTCTTGTTCCTGTTCTTAAAGGAAATGCTTTTAGTTTTTGCCCATTGAGTATGCTGTTGGCTGTAGGTTTGTCATATATGGCTTTTATTATGTTGAGGTATGAACCCTCTATTACCACTTTCCCAAGAGTTTTTACCAAAAAAGGGTGCTGGATTTTGTTGAATGCTTTTTATGCATCTATTGATTTGGTCATGTGATTTTTATCTCTCAATGTTGTATGTGATGTATCACATTTATTGATTTGGGAATAATGTTCAAGCCTTGCATCCCTGAGTAAACCCCACTTGATCCTGGTGTATAATCTTTTTAACATATTGATGGATCCAATTTGCTAATATTTTCTTCAGAATTTTAGCATCTGTGTTCATCAGAGATAGTGGCCTGTAATTTTCTTTATTTGTAGTGTCTTATTCTGGTTTTGGAATTTTGGATAATGCCAGCTTTGTAAAAAAAAGCTTGGAAGTGTTCCTTCATCTTGAATTTTTTTTTAATAGTTTTAGGCGGGAAGGTGTTAGTTCTTCTTTTAGTGTTTGTTAAAATTTTCCTGTAAACCCATCTGGTCCAGGACTTTTGTTTGCTAGGAGTTTTTAAATTACTGCTTCAATTTCATCATTTGTTATTGGCCTACTCAAGTTTTCCAATTCTACAATATACTTTTTAGCCTTCTTCAGTTCCATTCTTTTTCTGACATTTTTCTCCTAAGAAGCCTATTTTAGATTCTTTCTCTTGTCAATTTCCTCTTGCTCCTCATTGACTCAAAATGTTATTACTAGAAGGAAACTTAGGGTTCATCTAATTCAATACCCTTACTTTATACTTTAGGAAATTGAAGCCAAAATATGTTAAATTACTTGTCTGTAGTAGCATAAGTAGTTACACAACCAAGGCTCTATGGGATCTTGCTGCTACTGTAATGCTTTACAATCCTGTCTGTTTATTCCCCCAAACCAGCCCTCACTTCCTAATTTCTGTTCCCTGAGTCATCCAAGCTCAGTCCTTAGGGTGATATCCCACCAATCCATCTGTTCTGGTTGCCAGTGAGTTGGTAAGCCCAGTTGATTATGAAGCTGTTCTTTCACATCATACCCTAATTGTCCAGGCTAACTCATGCATTCGTTATCTCACTCTAGTCCCTGTCTTCCCCAGTCCCTGTTCATGCAGGCTCTACTACAGTGAATAAAAGCACTGGGTCTGGATCCAGACAACTCTGGTACTCACCAGCCTTGTATGAATGTGCTACTAAAACTCTACACATATTTTCTCATCTATAAAATTATGGTATAACATGAGCCCAGAGGCTGTTTATAAGGATTGTATGAGATAGCACATGAGAAGTATTTAATAAAGTGCCTGATTCAAAATAGGTTCTTAATGAGTGTTATTTTAAGAGAAGCAATAGGGCATCGTATTAAGAAAGCAAGACAGGGGTCTGCAAACTACAGGTCTCAGTTCAAATTCAACATGGGGCCTGGGTTTTTTATGGAAGGAAACCTATAGTTTTTATTTTTTTGAAAAATAAAAATAAAAAAAACATGTTAGGGACTTATGTAACTCTCAAAACCTATTTACTTTCTGGTCCTTCACAGAAACGTTTGTCAATCTCTGTTCTAGATTCAGACTGCCAGGGTATTTCTACCACCTACAAGCTGTATGACCTTGAGCAAATTACTCAACCTCTCCCAGTCTTGAATTCCTTGTGAATAGTATCTATGTTATAGAGTTGTTATGAGGCTTCAATGGGGTCATTTACATAAAGTCATTAGCACAGTTGCTGAATTAGTATTTAATAAATGTTAACTGACATTATTATGTCTACTCATGCTTGCCAGATATTTTGTAAGTACAGCTCTAAGGGTGACTGACTTTAAATTTTCAGAGCAAAGTGTTTTTTCTTTTCTTATAATATTAAATAAACATTCCACACTCTGGCATTCGATATTTGAAATAATATCAAGCAATCCTTATTAAAATCACTGAGGTTTTTAAAGCAACAGTAAACATTAGAAATAACTGATCTAAATTTATATTATAAAGATGGAAACTGATGGCCAGAAAAATCATGACTTCTAATACCTGAAGCCAGATCCCCTGTTTTCAAGTAGTATGATCTGCACCATGCTTCCGCCATGTAATTTCAGAATTGAAAAGAGTTTAGCAATCATTCATCTTGCTCCTGAAGCAGAACTCCTGTCTCTAAAATCCCTATCTTCTAAGACCCGTTTAAGTGCAGTTATTCATGATAAAAATCACCTTTCTCAGAGAACAGCTCTGATTGTTTCAAAGTCTGCATATTAAATGGGGATTGACTTTCCTGAAATTTCTATTGCTGCCCACTGGAGCCAAAGAGAATTGTCACTATGTCTTCAAATATTTGTTGTCAAATTATCCTCTCCAAGTATCCTCTTTTTTATGTCTATGTCTTCAAATATTTGTTGTCAAATTATCCTCTCCAAGTATCCTCTTTTTCATGCATATTTTTATTGTTGATAGCATTACAGATGTCTTCCATTTACCCCCCTTATCCCCATCCTTTCAGCCCCTACGTACCCACTCTCAGGTCTTCACCACCCTATTTCCCGTGCCTATGGGATATGCGTTTTTGTGCTAATATGCAAACTTGCTGTGTTATTTGTTTGTGTATTGTCCTGCTAAATTGTAAAGCTAAGAAAAGCTAGGTTCTTCCATCATTGTTATATGCCACGGTGTTGGGACTTGAGTTCAGAGTGTACACTCTTAAAAAAAAAGGCTTTTGTAAAATTACTCAATTGAATTGAATGCTCCAGTCCCTCTATTATTCCTCATAATAACTGTTGTAGAGTTTTACATTCCTCTGGCCTTTCTCTGAAAGAATTAGCAATGGTCCCTTTCAATATGAGTTATTCAGATCTGATCATAATATTCCAGTTATGGCCTGACCAATGGAAATTATATTTTTCCCCTGCATACCATATCACAATCAAACCTGTTTTTCATTTTGCATTTACATTTGCACTTTATATTTTCTACTAATGACATCACATTAGGAAATTTGGGGTCATATTTGATTCTTCTCCTTCACCTTCCATTTTTACTTAGCCATCAAATCCTGTTAATTGACTTTCACTTTTGAAAAATTCACTCAAATCCAGATTTTCTTCTTTAACTCTCTACCCCTCTCTCTGTGGTTATTAATTATTAGACCTTTTATTGATTAGCCTCCCTGCACCCATATTCCTGTCTTTCCTTGCTATCATTACTAGTTATTTTGCTAAACCACAGATCTAATCCTGGTAGCCACCTCCTACCTCCATGTTAAAAAAAGAAATCTTTCATAGCTATAACTATTTTTCATCTCTAGGTCGGTATCCACAATTTGTCAAGATGTGACTTCAATCCACCTATCTTCCCCATATTACATTCCTTCCTCCCTGCACCCCCACCCCTTGTCTGCTCTTCAACCTCTGACCCTCTCACCATTCTTTCTGCTGCTTTGTGCCTTTGCACATACTCTTCCTATACCTGGACAGTCATTCTGAACCTAGAAATTTCTATTCTTCCTTCATTTATCTGAAGCAGTAACTTTTAGTGGCTTAGCTCGCTAGCTCTGGGTTCAAATTCCACTTTTGTCATGTACCAGCTTTGTGACCTCAAGTAGATTATATTCTGTGACTCAGTTTCGTTATAATTAAAATGGGAATAATAATATAACAGTACTTTTCTCATATGGTTGCAATAAAGATTAAGGGAGATAAAACATAATTCTCATGTGCATAGTACAGTATATACTATGTTCACTGTATGATAAGTACTAAATATTAGCTATATTTTTCATTATTCTCAGTATATAACTCAAATTACAAAATGTTTCTATGGCTGTTTTTGCTTCTCTAGGCAAAGTCAATTGCTCACTTTTATGTGTTGACCCACTGCTTTGTTCATACATTTATTATGGCAACTGCCATTATAAGGGGGCCTGCTTTCGCATTCATAAAATAAACCCCAGATTCCTGAGCCTGAAATGAGAGAAGGAAACTTTGCTCAGGTGGGATGGATAGCTGGACCTGGATGCTCCTACGCGTGTCCCCAGATTACACATTTCCCTTGGGGATTTCTCACTAATTATCCTTGCCATTTCCCCATGTCAGCCTCATGATTTTGCATATTTCCTATGTTATGATTCTAAAGGAGCCATCCTGTTCTCTCTCTTTCTCTCCATTCAAGGCTGTTGCAGATAGCTTACTGCCTCTTCCTAAAACAGAATCACATTTGCATTTTGCTTAAACTACATTTTTCAATTTTACAGCATTTACAAAAGAGACAATGGAATCTAGGAAAGATGCAACAGCTAGAGAGATTAACTGGCCCATTTTTAAGAGCGCATCCATAAAGTCCACAAGCGAGTGAGGCTTCCTTGTCAAAAAGCAATCCAATCACCATAAATGATCATTCATGCCCGATCTCAGTCTCCCTGAGATTGGGAATTAAAAACACGTTCCTCTGAAAATTGTTTTATCAGTGAGTTTTCCCACTGTGTGAAGTACTGGACTCAGGGTAAAGACATACATCTCCCATGTGAAATTTTTGAGTTATCCTTGAGACACATTGGAGTCTCTCATCTAATGAGACTAAATTAAAATATTATGGAGCTCATACACCCCTAACTCATCTTTCTAGCATTAGCAAGGAGATCAAATGCTAATAGCCAGTGACCTCCTAATTCTAGTCAGCTGCCCTTAGCTAGAGAAAACAGTCATTAACTTAGTGTACATTTGGTAATAATGTAGCCTCACCAGACTTAAAGGCCTGAAATTATGCAAGTGAGTTAACTGGGGAGAAATAACAATTTTCATAGGATAAGCCCTGAATCTAGTTTATTCTCTCAGGAAGACTTTCCTCAAGAGAGAGCCACATAACCTGCTTCTCCCAGGGACTGTACCCCTTGGCTGAATTGTCACTCATCCCGAAACTGTCTAACACGGTGCTTTATTTTATTGGTTACATTAGACTTGGCATTTTCTAACTTTTCAGCACCCTGGAGGTCACCTCAGGAAATCATGCAACCGTTGAATGATTTTCTTTAGAAATGCATGTGCAGCTCTAGGTATAGCCATGAGTTATTGAATCAGTTAATGAAAAGAGGAAAACAACATTTCTTTTATTGACCTTTCTCAATCTCTGAGGAGAATTTGTGAGTCTTGCCTGCAATCCAGGATTGAAAGCAAATGAAAAACGCACTGACAGAATAGTGTTTTCTTTTAATACCACATTATGGACAGACAAAAACTCCTGGGATTTCCTTTATCTAAGTAAAATTGACTTCTGAGTGAAGTTCATCTTTATCCTCCTCAGTACAAGTACACACATATATACGTACGCACGTATAATCCCCATCTTTGGAAGCCAAGAGCCTTTTATAAGAGCATGCCTTATATCAGGGGGCAACACCCTTCAAGTCATCATTAACATCAACTCCAACGTTCACTGCAAACCAAGACTAAACAATAACAATAGGAAAAGGATAGAAGTCAGATACTAAGAGATATGCCTCACTTCATCTGGTAATCTCTTCACTTCCTCCAAAACCCCATTCCCTTAAATTCTCAATGTTTAGAATGTTTTGTATGGGTTTTTTTCATAACCCGATTATTTGGAGTTTATATCAGTTAAGATTACAGGAGCTTCAAGAAACATAAAAACTACTATGTGGCTTAAATGAAGAAGAGCTCTATTTGTCTCCAATGTTAAGATACCTGGAAGTGAGGTGCTATAGGATCAACAGTGTCAGGACTGGCATCTTTACAGTTCCTACTGGCTTTTCTTTGTGCCTTTCATCTCATGATCACCAGCTACCATTTCCGCAGGACAAAAAGGGTAGATCAGCATTTTATCATGAAGCCAAAGATTTTCCAGAAACCTTCCCCATAATACTTCCACTGATATGTCCTTGTTACTGTGTCACATGTCAATGGCAATGGAAAGATGGCTAGGTGGGAATTGAGGAAGTTAACCAGCAAGTGTCTGCCAGTCTTTGGTTGTAAGTATCAGCAACTAGCTGGCTAACTCAAGTCAGGGAAAACAAAGGGGATGGGGGGCTGGGGCTCTTTATTTAAAAGGCATTTATAGAAATGAAGTGATTAAGAACGAAGTCTTAGAATAGGATATGGATTAGCAAGAACACATGTCTCTTGTTTTTATTTTATTATTTTTTGGAGGGGGACAAACTTTTGTTATGATAACATATATACAGCATAAAATTTGGCATAAAAGTTTAACCATTTTTGAGTGTACAATTAGGTGGCATTAATTACATTAACAATATATATGCATTTTGTTTTTAATTATCTGTATAATACTCAGCTCCAAACTCTTTCCAACCTTGTATCATTTCCTCCTCTGTCAGTCTCCTTGGTGGCAGAGGGTTAATAGTCTAGTTTGGGTCCTTGAACCCATCCTTGGGGGAATTGAAGCAGGCAAAGGGACACTATGATTGACAGCTCTATTAGAACTGCAAGGGACATGGGGGAAGAAATCTCCAAAGGAAAGAAAGACCATCAGTTGGCAGAAGGATAGAATACTGGGTGTGCAGAAACTACATATGTTCCCCTCACCATGTTTAGGTGTGTACTTGTGCTCTGTCTCTCTTACTCTCTGATGCTCTGTTTCTCTTATTTAATGATGAAACACTAAATTATAGACATTCACTGTGATCCTTTTGAGATCATCAAAAATCTATATTTAAAGTGAAGAAAAGGGACACCAATTTAATTTTAGATTTAAAGAAGTACTCATTTTAAAAGTGTCTTATTTATTCCATGTTTTAAATTTTAAAATACTTCCAAAACCTGAATTTATTATCTAATAGATGAATTTCAAATGCTGTCAATTGTACCAGAATTAATGTTAGATGTCTTGCTAACCAGAATCATATTTTACAAGCTTTTTTCTCCAAAGAGATATCAAACCTAAAGGGCAGATTCAGCTGCACATAAACCTTTTCATCAGTGCTCCAGTCACACAGAGATTCTTTTTTTAAATATATATTTTATTGATTTCAAAGAGGAAGGGAGAGGGAGAAGGAAAGAGAGACATCAATGATGAGAGGGAATCACTGATTGGCTGCCTCCTGCATGCCCCCTAGTGGGGATTAAGCCCACAACCCAGGCATGTGCCCTTGACCGGAATTGAACCTGGGACCCTTCAGTCCGCAGGCTGACTCTCTATCTCCACTGAGCCAAACCAGCCAGGGCACACAGAGATTCTTATAACATCATCTTCATATCTCAAGCTTTTTTCAAATAACTTACTCTTTCTTATATTGCATGCAAATGTGATAATCTTATCTTCTTAAAGTGGATATCATATAGTATAAAAAAAGACCATTGTAATATTACTAATAGCAAGAATTAGCAAACATTAGAATAGCCTGAGAATTTTTTTTAAAAGGAGTTCAAGTTCTGGCTCTGCCATAACTAGCTAGATTTACCTTAAAACCTCAATTTCTTTGTATGCATCATCTACTCATAAGGCTCTGTGTGAAGAGTAATTTGGATAACTGTGACAGTGCTTAAGATATATAAGTTGAGGACTCCTTTATAGCCAGATACGGACCCTACTTTATTTATTGGTTTCTTTCTACTTTTAAGCTACTTTTGAAACTTGGGACTCATTTGTGTTGGGCTTAAGTTGAAACTCCACAGCTTATTGCCAAATTACTTTTTCTCTGTACTTTTATTTCTTCATCTGTTCAATGGGAATAATAATAGCTCTCACTCAGAATTGTCTGAGACTTAGGTGAGATAATGTATATAAATTATATAGTTGAGTACTTGGTGTGTAATCAGTATTCAGTAAATTATTCTTTTTGGTCATCTATATTATAAAAACCCAGTGGCCCTAATGCTGTAACAACCAAAGACCAGTCACCAGGAAGCTGTGTGTGCAGCAAGGTGCACGCAGGTGGGCAGGGACTTGACTCTGGGTCTTGCAGTGCAGTAGGACTTTGGGGAGTCTCGCAGCATGGCAGGGTCTGGGGTCCCAAGTCTCGTGTGATTTCCCGTGGGTCTGGGTCTTGCGCACTTTCGTGCGCTGGGTCACTAGTAATAATAATAGTATGATGTATTCTCTTGATAAGTGAATGCTTTGCTCACCATTCCATCCTATGGAACATTTGATTTTTTGTTAAAGTGAATATTTCATTTTTAAGAAAGAATATTTTAAATAGAATCATATAGATATATTGATTAGATATATTGATTTTAAATTCCATCTAATTTTTTGAGGGAATGCACTTGCTTTTCCACATTAAAATTTCAAATAAATATTATATGGCAATGATAATAGGATATGGCTGAAAAAGGGGTCACCTTGTTATCATCAATATTTTGGCTCATAGACCTCTTCCTTGCAGAAGACTTTGCTAACATTTTGATAATTTCTTCATTTTCCACTCACCTGCTACATCTTTCATTAATGAAGAGTTCACTGCACATTTTCCTTTGCTTTTTCCTTTTCTATTCTTTGTGTGGCTTTCATTCTCTATCTGTTTCTATGGAGACTTTTGTGAAGTCTCTGAGGAAACAAAGTTTGAGTCTTTGAAATAATGAAAACATCACTAAACCATAAAACCTAGATTTCAGGAGCCTAATAGTAGAGTGTTACATACAGCCATCTTATAGTTTAGTCTTCAAGTTTCCATTGAGGGCTGATTTTTTTTTTTGCCCTTTCTCTCCAGCATACACAACTCATACTGCCATAATAATAAAGATTCCTAGAGGACCCAGATGTGGAGTTAGGAGACTCCATGTTGACCCCAGAGTCAAGGATATCTGTAGTATTGGGAGAATTTTACTGGCCATGTTGTTGTAATAGCAGGGATACTTTCATCAGTTTGTAGACTTTTAACTTCTAGTAACAAAATATGTAATGAAAACTTAAATAATACATGTTAATTTTTCTCATATAGTAAGAATTTAGGGGAAATGTTTCCAGAGTTGGTTCAATGGCCCCATACTATCATTAAGGACCCAGTTTCTTTCCATTTTTCTATTCAGCTTCTTTAGCCTTTGACTTTGGTCCTTGGGCTTGCAGCTCATAGTAATAAAATGACTACCAGTATTGTGAGGGAGGGAGTGTGAGTGAATAATAGAGTGAGTGAGAAGGGAATGTGCAGATGTGCATTGTGGGTATGTGTGTGAGTGAGGAGGAGTCTCGGGGGCTGGCAGATCAGGCTCTCCAGGACAAAGAGCCCCTGCTACCGCTATGGGCACTCCCCGGGTGGGCACAGCTCTGGCACAGAAACCACACCATCTTGAAGGGGGAAGTAGTGGCAGCTAGAAGCACACCACCCTGGACATAGGCAGTGAGCCACATGCCAGCGGAAACTCACAAGCGACCCCAATGAACATTGAGTTGCACACCAGAGGAACTGTGTGCACACCCCTGCTGACCCTGAGCACCTGCAGCTGACACCTGAGGGACCAAATCTGTGGGGGAAGAGAGAACAACTGAGAACAGGGACAAACAAGGTGTGAGACTCAAGACAGACCAAGCCTCTGGGCTAAGGAGTCCCTGACCACTGGACTATTAGGAGCTTCAATCTCTCAGATCTCAATCTGGTTTCCCAGGACCAGAAAGAGATGACTCACATTTACCTTAACTAGAGCAGCTTCCAGGAGTCCTAAGGTACACTTTATATGCCAAGAGACCAGATTCAACATCAGAACAAAATCCAGTGAGCCCCAACCTCACTGGCAGCAAGTCAGAGGGGAGATCCTTCCCACAAACAGGACATCAATAATCAAGTAGGGCAGCAAAACACACCTACCATATTCTCTGACAGCTAAACAGCACCTCCCCCTCCTAAAGCCTTGTCAGAAACAGACTTTTGAGTAATTAAGATTGACAGCTGGCTGACAGGCAAAGATGGGCAGAGATGAAGTCCAAGGAACCAGAGGAACTTTGCTAAACCAGCCCCGAGCCCCATATGACAAACAAGCCTACTTTAGAGGGCAGATTGATCCCTCCTGCTTGTGGCCAAGACCTGTGGAAACAGACACATTTGGTGGATCAGTATATCAGTGGATCACCTGGAACAGCAAGCAGAACATCCAGAACAGCTTGCACAATGAGGATGAGAGCAGGGGGAGAGGCACATAGTCAGACAACCTTGAAGAGACTCCATCCATGAATGGGACAATAACATTCAAGCCTCAACTACAACAGGAGAACCCAAATAACTCAAGTAGAAGGCTTTCCTGGAGCACCCAGCCCAGGTGATCTAAGAGACTGCACCACTGGGTCCTACAAAACAATGACTATATAGAACCACTGCCAAAATAGCTGGGCATAGTAGTTTGACTTAAGACATAGAAATAAATACAATGAGATAGCAAAAATGGGGAGACAGAGAAACAATCCCCAAAGGAAAGAAAAAGAGGAATCACCAGAAATGGAACTAAGTAAAATGGAGGCAATTAATTGGTGAGATAAAGAATTCAGAGTATTGGTTATAAGGATGCTCAAACAATTTAGTGAGAAATAAAAGCAACTTAATGAGAATTATAAGGAAGTGAATGAGAAATACACCAACATGGATAAGAATCAAGAGGAAATGAAGAATGACATAGCTGCAATAAGGAACATCCTAGAAGGTTTCAATAGTGGATTAGAAGAAGCTGAGGACCAAACCAGTGAGTTAGAAGACAAGGTAGAAAGAGCCCTAGCTGGTTTGGCTCAATGGATAGAGTGTCAGCCTATGGACTGAAAGGTCCCAGGTTTGATTCCAGGATCCATCCCCAGTGTGGGGCATGCAGGAGGCAGCTAATCAATGATTCTCATCATTGATGTTTCTATCTCTCTCTCCTCCCTTCTTCTCGGAAATCAATAAAAATATTTTTTTACAAAGAAGACAAGGTAGCAAAATCCACCCATTCACAGCATCAAATGGAAAAAAAAAAACTTAAAAGCCAGAGGAGAGTTTAAGGGACAACATGAAATGTAGCAATGTTCGTGTTATAGGAATACCAGAAAGAGCAGAATCTATTGTAAATAGTGCAAGTGGTGACAAGGATGTGGAAAAGAAGGAACCCTATGCACTGCTGGTGGAGATACAGATTGGTCCAGCCACTATGGAAAACAGTGTGGGGTTTCTTCAAAAAAATAAATATGGAACTGCCATTTGATCCAGTAATCTCACTCCTAGGAATATATCCTAAGAACCTAGAAATACCAACCAGAAAGCATATATGCACTTCTATGTTCATAGCAGAGCTATTTACAATAGCTAAAATTCAGAAAAAGCCCAAGTGCCCATCAGTAAATGAGTGGATAAAAAGCTGTGGTACATTCACACTGTGGAATACCATACAACTATAAAAATTAAGGTCTCATTTTTTACCCTTTGAGACAGCATGAAGGGACCTGGAGAGTATCATATTAAGTGAAATAAGCCAGTCAGAGAAAGACAAGTATTACATGATCTCACTCATATGTAGAATCTAATTAACAAATAAATTGATGAACAAAATAGATCCAGAGTCATAGAAGCATGGAATAGACTGTCGAATTTCAGAGAGAAGCCTGGAGAGAGTAGGTGTGGTGGGAAGATATCAAACAAAGAACTTGTATGCATAATCCATGGACATAGACAAATAGTGTGGTGGAGGCCTGGGGTAGGGGGTGGGTGCGGACTAGAACGGGTCAATGGGGACCAAAATGGAGCATCTGTAATACTTTCAACAATAAAGATCAATTAAAAAGTGAAAGAAATGGCAGCTCTCTTCACATTTCAGAAACCCCAGCTGACTTCTCTATCTTTGTACAGAACTGGATCGCATAGCTATATCTACCTACAAAGGAAACTAAGTAATTAACTACCTGACATGTTTTAACTTTTTTTTTCAAACAGCAGTGTAGTTGTTTCCCGAGTGAAGGGGGTAGGAAAAATGGGGTCCTAATATATGGTGACAGGAGAAAATTTGACTTTGGTGGGCACATAGTGCAATACACAGATCATGTAACATAGAAACCCACACCTGAAACCTATACGTTCATGTTGATCAATGTCACCCCAATACATTTAATAAAACTAAATAAATGAATGAATAAATACACTCACTAGGGGAAAAGTGGGAGTGGAATAGCTGTTGATGAGGCAACCAGCAGTGTTTCCCACTCTATTTGTAAACTTGGTCTTTCTTACTAAATGTGTAGCTTTTGTTTGGGGAACTTTCCTTATGTATTTTTAATAGTTCCAGTACCTCGTACATTGCCTGGCACAAAGTAGGAGATAAGAAATATTTCTGAATGCCTCAAGAAACTTGCAATCTGATAGGTAAGATGGTCAATACAACTATTAATGTTATTATATAATTGCAAATAGTGAGCTATATTATGAAGGCTAAGAATAGACTACTTTGAGAGAAAAATAGTGCCAACTTTTTAATGATTTGGGAAGGCTTATCTGAAAAGGAGATATTTTTAAAAAAATATATGTTATTGATTTTTTACAAGGAGGAAGGGAGAGGGATAGAGAGCTAGAAACATTAATCAGAGAGAACATCAATCAGCTGCCTCCTGCACACCCTCTATTGGGGATGTGCCTGCAACCAAGGTACATGCCCTTGATCAGAATTGAACCTGGGACCCTTCAGTCTATAGGCTGATGCTCTATCCACTAAGGCAATCCAGAAAAGGAGATATTTAAGCTGAGACCTAAAGGTGAAGTGAGTCACACAAAGATGAAGGGAATAAATAGTGTTTACAAGGCTAGTAGGCAAGTGTGTCTAGAAGGTAATGACCAAAATGCAGTGGTACAGGGTAAGGCTGGAGGGTTTATTTTGGTTAAGTATGGAAGTCATATGATCTAACATACCTGCAAAATACACCTGAGCTGATGTACCCCTGTAAACCATAATGTGACATGACGTACCTTCTTTCTAGAGGAGGTATTGAAGGTAGCAAGAATGGATTCAAGGAGACCAGTTAAGAGCCACTTGCAGTTGTCTTGATGAATGAAAATGGTGGCTGGGACTAAGACAGTGGCTTTGGAAATAGAACTGAAGAGATTTAAGATATGTTTCGGATGTAAAATCCACATGGCTTGATAATGAATTAAATGTCAGTCATAAAGGATAAAGGATAATCCCCAGGTCTTTTGTTTGAACAATTTGTTGTAGTGTTTACTGAGGTAATAAATATTAAGGAAAGAGCATGTTTGGGGAAGTTCAAGAGTTCAGTTTTAGACATGCTCAGTTTGAGACATCAAGTAGAGAGCTCAAACACTGTTGTAGCTCAGAAGAGAAACCAAACTAGAGGTGTAAATGAGGAAGATGCAGGTGGAATTTAGAGTATTGAGAATGAATATCATCTTGCATGTAAAGAGAAAAAGGTATAGAGCCTAGGACCAAACTGATGAACTCCAAGAAAAAGAAGTCAGAAGTGAGAGGGGAGAAAGAACAAAATTAGAAGAATATGACATTTCCAAAGCCACAGGCATGAATAAATGTGTGAGCAATGGATGGCTTGGTGTCTAGGATTTGTTATTTTAAATGACAACTTTACTGCAATCCAGCTAAGGGTCCTGATTTCTCCCAAATTAGATGGGGTTATCTACTGATGCTTCATCATAAAGCAGTCATTTCTAAAATCATGTCCATCTATTTGTAGATTATCTGATTTGAACAAATGAGGTAGGGAATATTTCACTGGCTCTGCTGCCATAGTCCTTGCTCTAGAACAGCACTAGAGCTCATGCTTGCCAGCTCCAGGATATGTTAGCTGAATAGACTCACTTACACTCTAGTCCCCATTCTGTCAGACAGGGGAGTAAGAGTTACGAGTTTGAAGACTGAGTGGATGGTAGGAAAACAGAAGATTATTCAAGTGAGTTGAAGAAATGCATTTCTATGGTTGATTTTGTTGACTAGCCTGTCATTGATATCAATTCTCTGCCTTACAAATCATCTTTACATGTGCTATTCTATTTAACCCTCATCATAACTATGTGAGGTAGACATGTACTAGGATTCCCATTTTATAGATAAGGAAATGAAGGCACAGACATTATTTCTTTAATTTTTACTTATTTGAATTGAATTTATTAGGGTTACCTAGGTTAATAAAATTATGTAGGTTTCGGGCATACAATTCTATAATGCATCATCTGTATATTGTATTGTGTTAAAAATGATTTTTTAAAACTCACTGAAATCACAGAGCTAACAAATGGAAAAGCTGAAATTATAATCTGGCTTTTACATTTTAACTCATTTCTTATCACACTGTATCTGGAATGGTAAATATTGTCCATCTCATGTGTAAACTCTTACCAACTGTTATCAGCTGCCTGGAGTACTCTATTGTGAAAGAACATGAAGTAGATTGCAAATGGCTAGAAAATAGTGTCACAGACTGATTATTTGCATCTACCATAGGTATTAAATTGTAAAATAATGGTATGACGACATTATATTTGTCTGCCATTCCTAAACTAAGAAACCTCCTGTTATTTATAAGGAAGTATATATTCTAACAAGTATAAGTCACTTGTTAAATCACTTAGTGCAGTTGGATAAAATGGTTTGAAGTAAGAATATGCCTGTTACTTGAATCAGCTACACTTCCCTGGTGACAATGAATAAGTCAATTGGGACATCTCAAGTTTCAGTATGGAGAGACTCAAAATGAAATTGTCATAAAACCTCTTGGAGATATTTCCTGGGTAGGCAAACTAATTTCCTACTAGGATTCTGGAATTCTGATCTTTCAATGGTCTCATGTGTTTTTATTAAAGGAAATGAATGTGGTGTAGTGATCTCAGTCTCTTGAATTCTTCTAAAATGCATTGGGGCGACCATTTTCTGTACCTGTTGGTTGTTTTAATTATTGGGATAGTCTTTAAAGTCAAATACCAAGTACTATTTAAAGTCCTAAAACATCATTCTAGAATTGTCTAAATACAAACATGCATTATAGGTACTTTGAGATGGCATATGCATTTTTTTCCAGTGTCGACACCCCTTATGTTGGTGGTGGTGTTTTTTGTTTCAATTTTATTTTTAAATAATTTCAGACTTACAGAAAAGTTGCAACCATAGTAGAGTTCCCATCCACAATGTACCCAGCTTCCCCTAATGTTAACATATTATATAACTACTAGAGGCCCGTTGCAGGAAGATTCCTGCAATAGGGTTTCCTGCAGTGGTCTCCATAACCCTGTCTGCTTCCCTCCCTTCTCCACCACCGTGCTTGCTTGCTTGCTTTTCTACAGCTTCAATCAATCCCTTCTACACCACTTGGCTTCCTTCTAGCAGTCTTTGCTCTGTGCCTGGATATGCAAATTAACTGCCATCTTGGTTGGGTTAATTCACTCCTGATTGGCTGGTAGGCGTAGTGAAGGTATAGTCAATTTGCATGTTTCTCTTTTATTAGATAGGATAGTCTAATTTTCAAAACCAAGAAATTAACATTGGTACAGTGTTAATGCCATTACTAAAAATTATGGACTTTATTCATATTTCACCACTATTTTTACTAGTGTCATTTTCTATGCCAGAATGCAATTCAGAATCCCACATTGCATTTAATAGTAATGTCACCTCAAATCTGTTCTTTAGCCTTTCTTGTCTTTCAAGGGCTTGGCATTTTTGAAAAATACTGTCAGTTGTTTTGTATAATATCCCACAGTTCTGGACTGTCAGATGTTTTCTAATAGTTACACTATTAGAGGTTAAGGTTTGGGAGAATAACAACACAAACCTGATGCCTTCTTTCCAGTGCATCATATCAATAGGTGCATGATGTCCATTTTTATTGCTGGTGATGTTATCTGTGGGTTTTCTCTACTGTGAAGTTGTTTTTTCCTTTGAAATTCATTAATATACTTGGTAGTGTACATTATGTTGATTTAATCCCCAGAAGTAATGGATACAGGAGTAGTCAAATGGTAGTAATGGACACAGGAGTCTAATGAAAATGGTGACTGGGACTAAGATAGTAGTGAAGTCTACTACTAGTAGTAAAGTCTACTAATACTTAGCTCAGTGACATTGGGCAAGTCACTTAACCATTCTGGCCTTTAGTTTTCCTGACTTCAAATGAAAGATTGGGCTGGGTAGCCTCAGTGATCTCGTGAGTAGGTTATTTCCTACTTGCTATGTGCTATAGACTGAAAGTTTGTGCTCCCTTCCCAAATTCAAATTTTGAAATCCTACCCCCAGCATGATGTCATTTGGAAGTGGAGCTTTGGGAAATTATTAGGTTATTAGGATGGAGCCCTCATGAATGGCATTAGTGTGCTCTTATAAAAGAGAGCTTCTTTATCCCTTTCTGACATATGAGGTGATAGCAAGAAATAGCCCTCACTAGACACTGAATTTGTCAACATCTTTATCTTAACTTCTTAGCTTCCAGAACTGTGAGAAATAAATTTATGTTGCTAATAAGCTACCCAGTCTATGGTATTTTACTATAGCAATCCAAATGAACTAAGACAGTATGCTAAACTAGATTATACCTATGAAACCCTAAAGTCTTTTTAGGTAGGAGCTCAAATATTTAGTCTTTCAATTAATGTTTATTGAGAGCCTATGATACATGTATTAAGCACTGTTTCAAGTATTAAGACTAAAGCAGCAAGGGAAGACAGATAAGTATACAATCAGTATGTAATACAATTTCATATAGTTGATTATGTGATGAAGAAAAATAAAGCAGGGAAGAGACTAAGAAAGCTGTACATGAAAGAAGTTGTCATTTTATATAAGGTGGTCAGGGAAGGTTCCTCTGAGGAGATGACATTTGAGCAGAAACCTAAAATGGAAGTAAGTCTGAAAGTTCATGTGGAATTGTATTCCAGACAGAAATGCACATGAAAAGTCCCTGAGGCAGGGCTAAGTTGATTATATAACATTTAAAAGAATTAAGTGAGGAATCATGAGGATATCTAGTCTAACATTCTCACATACAGGTCCAAAGAGACTTAAGATGACACAGCTAGTTAATATGATATCTGGATTATAATTCACCTCTCTTAAATCCCTCTCAAAATTAAGCTCCCTTTAAGGTCAATGTGTCTTTGAAAAACTGACAGAAAGCATGTCTGTGGATTTCAGACCATACCAAATATTGATTAAACAATGTTCGTTTTTAGATTTCTACAGAGTGTAAGACTTGAACTTGTCATGGGTGTCACAGCTGGATTTGTAAACATCAAATCCACAAATGTACTTTATGTCAACCAAGGACTCTGCCTCCCCAGTAATACTACCCATGGAGAGTCCCCAAGTTTACTAGTACTAATCATTGTACTTAACTCCAGAACCAAGATATTATGCAGAGAATAGCAGTATTCCCAAGGTGATGGTGTTAGGTGAGGTGAGGTGAGATGTCAACCATAAGCGGATCTAAACATAGAATTGCCTTAAGGAAGCAGTTCAGTGCACTTGAGTATATGTGTCTAGAATGAAACCTACAAAAATGCTACAGAACTAAAGACAGCTGGAAGGCATTGTGATAACACAACTAGTTTATAAACTAGAATCATAGATGAATTGATTCTTTGTGATCAGATAAACCAGAAGTCTAAGAAACCATTCATCCATCATAAAGATATTTTATTAAACAATATTAAATATCCATTATGTACCAAGCATTATGTGAATTTCTAAAAATACAGAGATGGTTAGACTCCTGTCCCCAGGAATCATAGAATTATCAGAGGTAAACCTTCCTGTCATATAAATAAATTAAGTGAAATAAAGCATTAAAGGTGTCATAATTATAGTAACACAGAACCCAAAGGAAGACATTTCCTTCCCCCCCAAAACTAAAAATATCCTAAATTTTTCAGCCTCACACAGACAGAAAAAAACAACCTCAACATCACCTCTTAGTACGAAAAGCAATGATACTATGTAGGGTACCAGGTGGATACTTGAAATATCTTTGTAAAGTATATGATTGTCTAACCCAGTGGTTGGCAAACCGTAGCTCTTGTTGACTAATGAGTTTGCCGACTACTGTCATATACTACCCTTTACTTATTTGCACACAATATGCCACAATTGCCTAATCCTCACAGCTTCCAACTACATGGTGACATTTATTCTAGTCCAGTGGTCGGCAAACTCATTAATCAACAGAGCGGCAAACAGCTGATTGCGAACCGCTTGTGGCTTGCAAGCCACAGTTTGCCAACCACTGGTCTAACCACTATGATGTACCCCTGAAATTAATACAATATAATATTGAATGTTAACAGGAATTGAAAAATAAAATTAAGAAAAAAGAAAAGCAGCAATAAGTACCTTCATAAGTCAACACAAATGCATACATATGTCCATGTTCATGAACAGTGATGGTTGCAGAACCCTGTAGATATTTGACTCAAACATTTCCTGAAACAAAATGTTTTCCCAAAACTCTGCCTTTCTTTCCTTTTTCAAAATATGTTTTTGTTGACTTGAGAGAGAGAGGAGGGGGAGGGAGAGAGATAGAAACATTGATGAGAAACATCAAGTGGCTGCCTCCTCCATGCCCCTACTGGGGATCAAGCCTGCAACTCAGACCAGAATTCAACTGGCAACCTCTTGGTGTACGGGATGCTGCTCAACCAATTGAGCCACACCAGCCAGGCCTGCCTTTCTAATGTGACAACCACAGACATTCTAACTAGGAAGTGAAGGTGCTCTTCATAGTACTCGCATTATGGATTCTGTTGTTAGCAGTGCAGACATAAATGACTGATGATAACTCCCCGGCCATTCCTCCCTTCTGCCATTAAAATAGCTCTGTGCTTTATCTGAACAGGGCTTCTAAATGAATAGTGGATGTATGAACAGAGGAGAAATTGGTCTTGAGGTGAATTAACTCTCTAGAGATCGATTTGTTTGTGCTTCCAACAAACTATGCACTAAACCTGTGAGCCTTCATGTAGGAATTTTAAGGACAAATGGACACTGTTTGGAAAGCCTTGTTTTATCAACTTCTTTTTCTTCTCATTGAGACCTGTGTGTTCTTAAGGGACTTTTGAAGTTTGGCATTTTAAGAAAAGACTTCTTGAAAATTATTTTGAGTCCCCCGTGTTTTTATCAGTTTGTCTGATACAGATATTCTGCAAACACCACTGAAAGAACACTTTTTTTTTCCTTACAGATACAATACAAAAGTAGGCCCATAATCATTGGGTCAAAGTTTTCTAAGCTCTGAGTTAAATTGCAGTGGGACTTTGCTTTTCAGTGACAGAATCTTCTCTGTAGTAGATGGTAAAATATACCCTTTTCTATGTCCATGAGAACAGAGCTTTCCAGGTTATAGACTAAAAAGGGCAACAGGCCATGGTTTCAGTTATACAGGGAGAGGAAACAATAGGTATTGCCAGGTTGACTCATGGATTTTCCCTTTAATATTATTTCAGCAGTAGCATAGTATACTCAGAATTAAGAAGCATAATTTAGACTTGTTCTACAGCTATAATTCCCTTGAAAAACAGCAACGATCCTCATTCAGTGGTCGAGCGTTAATCTATGGTCACTGTTTGATTCCCAGTCAGGGCACATGCCCAGGTTGTGAGCTCAATCCCCAGTGTGGGGTGTGCAGGAGCCACCTGATCAATGATGTTTCTCTCTCTCTCTCTCTCCCTCTCCCTTCCTCTTGGAAATCAATAAAAATATATTTTAAAGAAAAACAACATACCTAGGGAGCAGGATCCTACATTTCAGGGTTTTTCAAGAATTGAAAATAAGTACTTCATCATGAATTCATTTCCATACATCCTATTCTTTGCTCTGTTCATCAGAATAAAAATCACAGCCATGGAGCTAGAATTGATACTTAGGAACCTAAAGAAGTAGTACTGGTAGTGGTGGTGGTGGCAGTGGTGGTGGTGGTGTAATAACTATGTATGGTGCCAAGTGGGTGCAACAGAAGTAATACTATGTACCACATGACAAGCCTTATTTATATACAGTACTTCATAAATAGTTACTAATCTAATTGTTACACCAATCCTATAGGTAGGTAATATTTAATTCCCAGTTTAAAAATAAGACTGATATATATTGAGATTAAGTAGTTTGCCCACAGTCACACAGCTAGTAAGCAGCCAAGATTTAAAACCAGGTACTCAGTTAGTTAGACATTGACCTGATATGCCAAGGTTGTGGGTTTAATCCCCAGTCCAATGAATCCATAAATAAGCAGAACAACAAATTGATGGGGTTTTTTTTCTACCCCCTCCCACCTTCTTCCCTTCCTTCCTCTCTCTCACTCTTTAAAAATCAATCAATAAATATTTTTTTAAAAAACAGATGTTCTGGCATCAGAGCCTGTGATCTTAACCATTATGTTAGGTTACCTCTACTAGTTAACTTACTAAAGCTAATAATAATCACATTTTAGCAAGTTTGAGTAACAGAAGCTTAGGTTAAAAATGGACTTTCAAGATCCAGTCTAATTCCATTCCCAGCGTAGAAGTAGTTCTGCAACATCTTTACTAGAAAACCTGAAGTGATGGAGAACCCCTTTCTTTGCAAGGCAGGCCAGTCCATTCACAAACCCCCTAATCATTAGCTGAAATTGATCTTCCCATAACCTCCACCTTTTTGTCTGTAAGTATGCTTTGGCTCTACACCCAGTAAATGTAAACTCTCTTGACAATGACAGCCCTTTAGATATTTGGAGACAATCAATTCCCCTGATCCTACTTTGACTACCCTGTCTTTTTTTAGAACAAGAGTACAGGTATCAAAGTTGAAAACAAGTAGAAAGTGTAGAAATTTAGTGCCAGACTTTAAATATTATAACTTAAACTATAAAAAAGAACATTTTATATAACAAGCAGAGCAACCCCTGACCCCATAGATGCACTATGTTTGCAAATAGGACAGTTTGTTTTTCTTATGCATTCGCACCAGAGGTGGTAAATGCTGACCTGTCAGATTCAATGCATTTAGTTGAATTAGGACCTCAAGGTTTTTCCGGGGGACCAAGCTCTCAACTGTAACTGTTAAAACTGCAAAACCCTGCCTGACTCTAGGAAGAAGCCCTGCATTGTAGGCCCTCATCTACCCTCACGAGGAAGCTGCTTAAAACTAGAGGAGAAGAGACAGCCACTGGCTTGGGATCCATCCAGGGCACCATCCATTCAGTTCCAAACCCTTCATTGGTATTTTCAACCCCCTCCTGTTTTGTATTGTGTCTATTTCCTCATTCAGCCACTCCATCCCAAACTCCAACCCATGCTCAGACATTTGCTCTCCGTTGTTACTAGGCATGAATTTCTTGATGTTGACCCCTGTCCATACCCTGACCCTGTGTATATGTTGTCTCCTGCCAATCAATTTGAACTCTGAAATAACACAAACTGCCAGGCTATGAAGTCCTTCACTTTAGCTTGATTACCCCTCCTCTGTATTTTCTGAGCTAGACTCTGCTCTCTGTACAAATAGTGATGGCACACCCTAGCCGGTTTGGCTCAGTGGAAAGACCATCTGCCTGTGGACTGAAGGGTCAAGGGTTCAATTCCAATCAAGGGCATATACCTCAGTTTCAGGCTCAATCCCCAGCCCTGATAGGGGCATGTGTGAAGGCAACCAAGCAATGTGTCTCTCTCATGTCGCTATTTCTCTCTCTCTCGCTCCCTTCCACTCACTCTTTCTAAAAATCAATAGAAAAATATCCTTAGGTGCAGGTTAACAAATAGTGATGGCACTCATCCCTGAGCAGACAATCTGCATCAACATTCATCAGGATTTCCAACCACATCATTATCTCTGTCAGCTTCACCAGACTCCTGATCTTAGCCCCTTCCTTTCCACAACCTGGCACTGACAGTATGATTTCTTTTAAATCATGGTGCAATTGGATGTGCTTTTCTAAAAGTTGTGTTAATTTTAAAGTATTTCTTTCATTTGCATAAGGAGGTTTGATAGTGCTAGTGGTTGTTATGGAGTTCTTCAGAGCCTCGCCCAGGGTGATTTCAGGGCATTATAGAGTTGAGTCTAAAGAGACGCATGGAGATTAGAGCCATTGGTAGAAAAATCTAATTATGGAGACACATTATCCAGGGCACCAGCTGGGGAAGGAAGTTTTAGCCATGTTTGGAACTATAGGGCCCAAGTGGGTGGGAGGATAGAGGTGAAGCCAGAAAAGATACCTGCCTGTGGGTTAAAGTCCATTAAATAGAAACAATGATATGGTACTCATCATTTTTTTTTCTTTTTTAATTGTGGTGAAAAAGCTGCATACCACAAAATCCACCATCTTAACTATTTTTAAATGTACAGTTCAATGATGTTAAGCATATTCATACTGTTATACAGTGGATCTGCAGAACGTTTTTGTCCTGCAAAACTGACATTTTGTACCCATTATACAATTTTCCATTCCCTCCCTCCGCCTCCACCCCCTGACAACTGCCAATTCTACTTTCTGTTTGACTACTCTAAGTACCTTGTATATTGAAGAATCATACAGTTTTTGCCTTTTTGTGATTTGCTTATTTCACTTATCATAATGTCTTCAAGGTTTGTTCATTAGCCATCATTTCATGAACATAGTTTTGAGCCAAGAACATGATCTCATGTCATTCTTACCACAACTGTCTTTGGCCGCAGTACCGCTTTCATTTTCCAGATTAAAAATAAATTTCTAAGACTGGGCTCAGAAGTAGTTGGAGTTGCTTGCAGAAGGCTTATTGTGGTACTATGGAGTGTGCTCAGGCTTTACAACTCTTAAGAAATGAGGGGATCGCCCTAACCAGTTTAGCTCAATGTATACAGCATCAACCTGTGGACTGAAGGGTCTCAGGTTCGATTCTGGTCAAGGGCATATATCTTGGTTGCAGACACATCCCCAGTAGGGGGTGTGTAGGAGGCAGCTAATTAATATTTCTCTCTCATCGATGTTTCTCTCTCTCCCTCTCCCTTCCTCTCTGTAAAAAAAAAAAATCAATAAAATATTTAAAAAAAGAAGTGAGGGAGCAGCATCAATAGACAAATGGATAAAAAAAAACAGTGGCACATTTGCACAACAGAATATTATCTGGCAATAAAAAATAATGGAATCTTACCATTTGTGACAGCATGGATGGACCTACAGGATATTATGCTAAGTGAAATAAGTTTATCAGAGAAAGATAAATGACATATGATTTCACTTATATGTGGAATCTAAAGAACAAAATAAATGAACAAACCAAACAGAAACAGACTTGTAGATACAGAGAACACACTTAGTATTGCCAGAGAAGAGGATGTTTGGGCCCTAGGTGAAAAAAAGGTGAAGGGATTGAGAAGTACAGATTATCAGTTACAAAATAGTCATGGGAATGTAAATAGTAAAGTACAGTGTAGAAAGTAGAAAATATAGTCATTAATATTGTAATAATTATGTATGGTGCCAAGTGGGTACTGGAAATATCAGGGGTAACTTTATATATATATATATTTTATTGATTTTATTTTACAGAGAGGAAGGGAGAGGGACAGAGAGTTAGAAACATCAATGCGAGAGACATCGATCAGCTGCCTCCTGCACGCCCCCTACTGAGGACATGCCCGTAACCAAAATCGAACTCAGGATCCTTGAGTCTGCAGGCTGACACTCTATCCACTGAGCCAAACTGGTTTGGGCAGGGGTAACTTTTTATATGGTTTGTCTATCCACTGTGCTGTCCACCTGAAACTAATACAAAATAATATTGAATGCAAAATATAAAGGCAATCCTGGTTTAACTTCCTAAAAACAGTAAGTGAGGGGGCAGGATTAGACAGAGGGGAAAGCAGATCCACAATTCAGTTGCAATTAAGGCTGCAGTTGGAGCCGACAGGGGGCTCCATTTCAAAGTTGTCCCAAATGAGTCAAATGGATGGATACTTTGTATCCTTGCCTCACCAAGTCATTGGCCATATGCCTCTCTCCTCAGGGAAGGGATGTAACCCTGTGTGTAGCAGCTGGAGCTTGGGTGCAATGATACCAAAGAGGAGGTTCTTTATGGAGCACCATAGTATCTATATAATAGAAGACTAAGGGACTGTTATGGCAGAATGACCAGAACAACCAGTTGCTATGATGTGCAATGACCACCAGGGGGCAGATGTTCAATGCAGGAGCTTCTCCCTGGTGGTCAGTGCTCTCCCACAGGGGGAGTGCCACTCAGCCATAAGCCAGGCTCACGGCTAGTGAGTGCAGCAGCAGTGGCAGGAGCCTCTCCCACCTCCATGGCAACACTAAAGATCAGTGAGACAAGTGGTAAGGAGCAGTGAGCAGGTGGGCAGTAAGGAGCAAGAGGCCCAGGCTGCTAGAGGGTGCAGGCTAGGCTGAGAGACCCCCACCCCCAGTGCACGAATTTCACGCACTGGGCCTCTAGTCTACTATAAATGCTGAAAGAACAAATAGCTTTCTTAAGGTCATGTAAACAACATGAGAGACAGACCCTGAACCCTTGTTCTTTCTACTACTCTGGAGTTTTTCTCCAAAAGAGACCCATCATCGAGAGAAACCAAGATGGTGGCATAGGTAAACATCTAAACTGCTGCCTTGCACAACAATAACAAAACTACAACTAAAAGACAAAATGGACACCATCCAGAATCACCGGAAGGCTGACTGAGTAGAAATTCTACAACTAGAAGGAAGAAGCACACTGAGACTCAGAGGAGCTGCAAAACGCTAAGGTATGGAGACGCATGCGTGGGGAGAGGCGTGTGCAGAAAGGATTGACTGCTGAGTGCACGGCTGGCTTTGTCAAGTGGGAGGGAGATGGCAGCTCCTGACTGTGCCAAACTCCAGTTCTGGGTGAGAGTCTGGGAACCCAGACTCATTCAGGGAGAAACTGGACTATCTAGCAGTGGGCAAAAATCAAGGGTGGCTTTCTCTCAGAGGTACTTGAGGGACACTGAGACTCAGGGGCCTCATAGGGTAGGGCTGATGGGAAAACAAGGCTGTCTTTTTTCCCTGAGACTCCATCCCATCCAAGCTGAACACAGAGGCTTTTGTAATTTTGCAAGTCTTGTCTCATAAGGGTGTCTGCAGCACAGAAGTTCTCTTAGTGTAGACACAGCTGATCCTCACAGCCAATTGGCCTGGAGTTCAATTCCTCCCAGTGATACCAACAACAATCAAGACTTAACTACAGCAAGACTATGCACACAGCCCACAAAGGGGTGCACCAAGAGTGTCCACTCAGGTAACTGGGGAGGCTGAGCCACTGGGCCCTATAGGACACCTAGCACACAAAGCCACTCTATCAACTCAGGGAAGCAGCCAAAATGCAGAGACAAAGGAACAGATCACAAACAAAAGAAATGGAGGAAAACAAATGACTGGATATAAAGTTTAAAACCATGGTTATAAGGTTTTTCAAGAATTTCCTAGAAAAGGCCAATAAATTTAGTGAGACCCTCGAGGATATGAAAAAGGACCAATTAGAAATTAAACATACACTGACTGAAATAAAAAATATTATACAGAGAACTAACAGCAGACTAGAGAACCACAAGAATCAAGTCAAAGATTTGAAATACAAAGACGCAAAAAACACTCAACTGGAAAAGAAAAAAGAATCCAAAAATGTAAAGATAGTGTAAGGAGCTTTTGGGACAATCTCAAGCATACCAACATCTGAATTATAGGAGTGCCAGTAGAATAGAGAGAGCAAGATACTGAAAACCTACTTGAAGAAATAATGACTGGAGACTTCTCCCACCCGGTGAAAGAAATAGACTTACAAGTCCAGGAAGCACACAGAACCCCAAACAAAAGGAATGCAAAGAGGACCACACCACAACAGATCATAATTAAAATGCCAAGACCAAAAGAAAGAATATTAAAAGCTTCAAAAGAAAAACAGTTAGTTACCTACAAGGGAGCACCCATATGATTGTCAGCTGATTTCTCAACAGAAACTATGCAGGCCAGACAGAAGTGGCAAGAAATATTCAAAGTGATGAATAGCAAGAACCTACAACCAAAATTACTCTACTCAGCAAAGCTATTGAAGGTCAGATAAAAAACTTCACCGATAAGAAAAAGCCAAAGGAGTTCATCACCACCAAACCAGTATTATATGAAATGCTGAAAGGTACTCTTTAAGAAGAGGAAGAAGAAGAAAAAAGTAAAGATAAAAATTATGAACAACAAATACATGTCTATCAACAAGTGAATCTAAAAATCAAATTAATAAAAAGTTGATGAATAGAATAAACTAGTGAATATAATAGAATCAGGGGCATAGAAAGGGAGTGGACTGACAATTCTCAGGAGGAAAGGGTGTGAGGGGTGCGGGAAGAGACTGAACAGAAATCGTACACATATAAATGAGGACAGTGGGGTGGTAAGGGCAGAGGGTGGGGTAGGAATCTAGTGGAGGGGAGCTATGGGGGAAAAAGAAGAACAGTTGCAATAATCTGAACAATAAAAATTTATTAAATTTAAAAAAAGAGACCCACTATCCACACTTAAGCTAAACTTGTAATCTATTCATGGTTAAAATTCAATCGAAGTCCAGAAATTATATATATCTTTCAATGCATCTTTCATGATTTCACTATTCCTTATTATTCCTGCTAGCAGCAAACTTTTCCCCTGGTTCATGTCACAAGAAGTGAAACCAGCAGCCATATCATTGTTGAAGCCTTCTAATTGGTCTCCATGCATAAGATCTCTTCTTCCTCCATCTGATTAGTCCACTGCTGTCAGGTTAATATTTCAAGAACTCTTCCTTTTTTCCCAATTTAATTAAGTAAGACCCCTGGATGCCAGTAGTTTCCTAGGGGTCAGGTGGTCACAGGTAAGCCACGGTTTCTGCTCCCAGGCTGTTTTCAGTCTTTGGAGAGAGACAACATTATGTCACCCTTTGCTCATAACAGTTAATAGTTGCCAAGTGAGGCTATTAGTCAGACACTGTGCTAAAGGTTTGACCTGCATTATGTTAATTATTCCTAACAACCACTTTCCGAGGTACCTCTGAAGAATATTCATTTTTCGATGCAAAAACTGGGCTTAGACGGGTTTAATGCCTTGTTCATTGGCTCTCAGCGAGGGAATGGCATAGTGGAAACAGGCATGCCAACTGCAGTGTCTGAGTCCTTAATCATAATGCTTAAAAACTTGACTTGCCACTGCACTTAGAATTGGGTCCAAATAACTCCATTATCACTGCCCTTCCTCTCTCCCTCTATGCCCAAACAAACCAAGCAAATGCTCTCCCCTGATGAGGCAAGTCTCCAAACCTTGATACCTGCTGCTTCTGGCACTTTCGCCTGCTATTTGCTAAGTGCTGGAAAGATTCCCTCAATTCAGATGTGATTGCAAGACCCAACTCAAAGTCAGCCTCCTCTGGAGAGCCTTTTAACTAACTACCTTAAAAACTGTGGTCCTAACCTTCCACCAGACACTATTCAATTTCACAGCCATGTCTATTTCCCCGTTTGCTTATAAATTCCTTAAGAACTGTGTGATGTGTGGTTTTTTTTTATGAAAAATAATTCTGAGTTCTTTATTCTTGTTGCCAAGAAACTGTTCACTGTAGAAGCTTCCTGAATTTTATGGCTTCCAAAGTAAATCTAAGCTTGTAGATTTTTGAGAAGAGATGGTTACAGGACCTTTTAATTAATATACAATATAACTAATGCTATGAAAATTCTATCCCTGATATGTTACTGAGAACCACCAGATTGCAACACTACTTTTTAAATTAAACTCTGATTTTGAGATCATTGTGGGTTCAGTTAGAATGATAAGAAGTAATAGAGAGAGCCTGTGTACCTTTTGCCCAGTTTCTCCCAATGATACCTCTTGTAAAACTATAGTTCAATGTCACAACCAGGATATTAACATGGATATGGTCAATATATAGAACATATCTATCATGACATATCCTCCCTGTTGTTCTTTAATAGGATAACCACATACCCTCCCACTCTGTATCCCATAGCTTCAGACGCTGCCACCTTGCATGCTTCCTGGACACTACAGTCAGTATGTTCCAGACACCTCAGATTTAACATGTCCCAAACAGAGGTCTTCATTATACCCCACTCCTCTCATCTCATCCTCAACACTTTGCCTTTCCTAATTCTTTACATTCCCCTTCCTCCAATTTTCAACCCAGAAACTCAATTGCCCGAGTCCCTTTCCCAGAATCCACCCTTATTTTTACATCTGACATAGGATGTATTGCCAAATTTCATCAGGTCTGTCCCCAAACTATCTCTCAAATCTGTCCCCTTCTTTAGATCTACCCTGCCTCTGGCATCTTTTGCCTCAAATGCTGCACAGCCTCCTGGTTTTTCTCCCTGATTTTAGTCTGGCTTCCTAATCCATTCTCCACAGTGCAGCTATAGTAATCATTTTAAAATGCAGATCGGGTTAGGTAACTCTCCTTATTTTAAACTCTTTCTATTGTTTCCTGCTGCCCTAAAACAAGCACCAGCAAGCCTTTCACCAGACTCTGGATTAAAGCTCCAGCTTCAGCAGTGGCAACAAACACAGTGCCTGACTCACCGTGAATATTTATTAATTGACTAATAGGGTCTTAAATTATGGCTAAAGTAAACTTCCCATTGGCAACATCATAGATTATATGGGGGAGGGGCATTTCCTGGGTTTTTTTGTTTTGTTTTGTTTTGTTTTGTTTTGTTTTTTAATCCTCACCCAAGGATATTTTCCCATTGACTTTAAGAGTGGAAGAGAGAGGGAAAGTCAGAGAAAAACATCGATGTGAAAGAAACACATTGGTTGGTTGCCTTCTGCACATGCCCTGACCCAGAGCCCAGGCCAGGGAGGAGCCTGCAACCAAGGCATGTGCCCTTGACTGGAATCGAACCCCGGGCCCATTTGGTCCACAGGCTGACGCTCTACCCACTGAGCTAAACTGGCTAGGGCGATTATGTTTTTAATACTGTTCACCTCTGCATTCTTCAGGTGTCCATGTTAAATGGAAATGAGCCTGTCCCAAAACCTGGTGTCCTAAGGTTAGTCCATCACAGATTTGAGACAAGTACTTTGATGTAGGAAGTTTATTTAGGATGTGATTATAAGAAGCAGGAGTAAGACATTGAGAAGAATGACACAGCAAAGATAAACTATCCTTTGGGACTTGTGAAAAGTGTACTGAATAAAATACAACTGAATATAGGTAGCTAGAGCCCGAAATGCAGAAAATCAGAGTAGGTATCCCCCTGCCTCTGTTTCCCCTTGCTTTGAGGGTTGCTGTAAAGTATGAACAGCCCTGTGGCTATGCTTGTATGGCCAGGAGCAAACACCCACAGCACTGAGGAAAAACCCTGGGGCAGAAACTGAGAAAACTCAGGGCTCACTTTTGAGGTGGGATGCTAGCACTGCAGGATGACGATTGAACCACACTGTCCGCTACTGCTGGCACTGGAATCAGAGGTGGGCTGACAAGATGTAATAGGAGCTCCAGAGGCATTTGCTACAAACCCCAGTGTGGATCAGGGCATCAGCAATGTTAGTCTTTCCTCTCAATGTCTCTAGAAGACTTGTTTGTTTTTTTAAATCCTTCATATATGAAAAAATAATACAAGAATTCAGAGTAGTACAGGTTTTGTGTCATTGCAGTGGTTTGGAGTAAAAGTGCAGTAAGGGCTATGGGAACTCTTAATATCCATATTAAAACAACCATCAATCGTGAACAATTCTGATACGCCAGAACATTTGTGTTCTTTTTTAAACATACTTTTATTGATTTCAGAGATGAAGGGAGAAGGAAAGAGAGAGAGAAACATCAATGATGAGAGAGAATCATTGATCGGCTGCTTCCTGCATGCCCCCAACTGGGACTCGAGCCCGCAACCTAGGCATGTGCCCTGACTGAGAATTGAACTGGACCTTCTGGTTCATAAGTTGATGCTCAACCATTGAACCACACAGGCTGGGCAGAACATTTATATTCTTAACTCATGGGGTTATTGGGACGATCAAATGCAAATAATCATTTTAAAGCACTTTTCACCGTGTCTGGCACAAAGCAAGCACTCAATAAATGTTCCTGTTTATGCGATTATTATTGTTGATTGTCAGAAGTCATCCAACCCACATCAGCAAATAGTAATAAGTGGCCTGTCAGCAGGAACATGAAAACATTCTCATTACATGGAACTCATGTTGCAGGGAGAGTCATTAAAACGGCATCCAATTTTAGCCTTCTGGAAGATAGAAAATACTAGGTTCTCCAGAAATATGGAATCCTTCCTTGTATTTTAATTTCCATCGTTAAATTGTATTGTCTGAAAAATGAAAATGAAATTGTACTGCTTTTCATAAAAGGCCCAGGAAAATCTGAAGCACTGTACAATATAAATGGAAAATAGGTTAATTTTCCACAGAGCATAATTAGAAATAAAGAAGCAAGGTCAGTCATAAAGATCTGAGTGATATGGGAGGAGAGGAACAAAAATCCACCCCCTGCCCAGTTATTTTATGGCTGCCAGGTTGAACTTGTACTTACCCAATGAGCCCCAGAATGGAGTACCGTTCCGCGCCAACTATACTGATGATAGTGATTCAGGGAGTAAATGATAAGGTTCCATCCTTCTAAAGTGCTTTGAGAATTGGATTCTAGTAAGTTTCATTTTACTATTGGCCAATCACAAAAGAGAGTACAATAGAGGAAAGTGAAGCCATTATGCTAGAGAGGATGCTGCATAGAAAAGGAAGAGAGACCCCCTAATTTAGAGACAGAGATACTGAAAGGTGGCAGTTATGCTGTAACAGAATGGGAAACACTAAATAAAACAGAAGAGAGGAGAGAAGTGTCTTAGAATAGAAGAGAAATAATCAAGGAAAGGTAAGAATAGACTGAAATGCAAAAAAAAAATTGCAAGAGGACATTGAAGGGGAAATGTGGTGATTGTTATACATATTAAAAGCAAA
The DNA here is from genome assembly GCA_011751065.1 of Lasiurus cinereus. NCBI lineage: Eukaryota > Metazoa > Chordata > Mammalia > Chiroptera > Vespertilionidae > Lasiurus > Lasiurus cinereus. Next base: position 7,177,831 of record JAAGEH010000029.1, on the reverse strand, counting down.
CAGTTAAAATGAAGGTGAGAGGCTTCTAAGGGGAATGAGTGAACAGCAAAGTGAATTTCATTGTCTTTATCAAGACAAAGTGGGAATCCCTAAAAATGTTTAAGCCATTTTGAGATCCTTTCACTTCTGGAAACTCTAGACTTCCACTTCTACTTTGTTCTCCGTTTTATATGAGGGGATGGGGAAGCCTTAAGAATTATAGAATGGCCGAAACCGGTTTGGCTCAGTGGATAGAGCGTCGGCCTGTGGACTGAAAGGTCCCAGGTTCAATTCCAGTCAAGGGCATGTACCTTGGTTGAGGGCACATCCCCAGTAGGGGGCGTGAAGGAGGCAGCTGATCGATGTCTCTCTCTCATCGATGTTTCTAGCTCTCTATCCCTCTCCTTTCCTCTCTGTAAAAAATCAATAAAAATAAAAATAAAAAGAATTTTAGAATGGCTATCTGCCTAGTGATATTCTCCTAATCCCCTTCCAAAGAGTTCCTCAGTGGTTCAGAGCCACATTCTGGAGCCTCAGAGATACCACTGTTCTCCCCTTCCTCTGCTCAGATCATTCTGTTCCAGTCCCTGCAGTTTGTATCATCAGTGGTACATAGCCTGCGAAATCCAGGACCTACCTACACCAGCTTTTAACGTAATGTGATTATCACCTAAAGAAACACAGAAGCCCAGACTTGGTCCTTTTGCGATTAAAATCAGATTCAGACAGCTTTTTGGTCACAGGCATTTGGGGGAAAAAGTCACATTGAGGAGTCTCTATGTTCAAAATCCATCTTAGAATCTTGTATTTTTTTTTCTTAACAGAATGACCGCCAGTAATTTGTAACTATAAAGGGATGTGAAATATACACTGTTATGCAACTGCTCCATAATAGCAACTCCCTGCACAACTGGGTGGCATTTCTGCTACACGGCTTGTTTTTTTTTCCTTGACTTTTCCAATCTGAGAGAAACTGGGCATGTGTTCCTCCTTAATTGATTGAGACCCAGACGAGTGATATGGGTGGCCTCATTCACCCATATGTGTCTCTGCTGTCTCTAACACAACAGAAGAGATGACCAAGACACCAAGCTTCCCCAGCCAAGAGGCGAGGACTATTTTGTTGTCATGGCAGAAAATTATTGGCGGAAACTTGATGTTAGAAAATGGAAGGCACCTTAGATAGAATAAAAGGAGCAATTGCCAAGCCCTCATTTTAATAGGGAGTGCCCAATAGAAATCTCTTAAAAGAGTATTTTTTTAAAAAAAAGGCATTAAGGATATCTATTAGGATCAATCAACAACTAACACCCTCTTTTTTTCTTTTTATTGAGTTATATTTGACATACAACATTGTGCAAGTTTAAGGTCTAGATAAATAAAAATAAATATTTCAATGTGATTGCCATAGTAGCATTAAATAACAACAAGTCTAGCACATCTCATGATCTTTCCTTCTAGTGTTGGGAACAATTAAAATCTTGTCTCTTAACAAGTTTAATGTTCATAATACAGTTTTGTTGTTTGTAACCCCTGAATTGTGTATGAGGAAAGAACATATTTATTTACTAGATGCAAACATATCCCCTTAAACAACAGCCTCCCATTCTCCCATCCTCTTATGGAATATTATTCAGCCATGAGAAAAAAGGAAATCCTGCATTTGCAACCACGTGGATGGACTTTAAGAACATAATACTGAGATGTCAGAGAAAGACAAATACTGTATGATATCACTTATATGTGGAATCTAAACAAACTGAAAATAATACCTTTTAAAATGACCAAATCCCAGGTGTTCAGCAACTTAGTTCAAGTGTCCAAGTACCTCTTCCTAAACTCAGAAACTCCATTGAAGATAAAGCTCCTGCTAACGATCCTCAGCAGCTTCAGTCAATACTGCTTTTCACAAATGAATCTTTTAAAAAAACTTGGAGAGCCCAGCCAGCATGACTTGATGGTTGAGCATGGACCTATGAACCAGAAGGCCAAGTTCAACATACCAGAGTTGAGGGCTTGATCCCCAGTGGGGGATTTGCAAGAGGCAGCCAATGAATGATTCTCTCTCATCATTGATGTTCCTATCTCTCTCTCTCCTTCTCCCTTCCTCTCTGAAATCAATAAAAACATCTTTTATATAAATAAATAAAATTTTGGAGAAATATGGGTCAAACAAATCTTTCTATTTTTTTAAAAAAAGCACTGAAATGGACATACTTCACAGTCGTAAATGCACACATGCTGTTGAAACAATCTAAGTCTGAGAGATTGGTGTAAATCAAGCATGTCAAACAGAAAGGCTAACACAGGCAAAATAAACAAGGTTTAAGTTTATGTGGGCCGCCAAAAAAACAAAAGCTTCACTTTTCATAGAAATGTAGGTTTATTTTGATAAAGACATGTTGAATACAAAGGGCTAAAATAAATAGTAATGGTTAACATAAAATAATAGAACATTTTAATAAAAATTAATATTTTTCTTGAATAATAACATACCGGACATTGAATAACTGTACAAATTAATAAGCATAATGCAAATAAACATTTTTTCTTGTTCTCCAAAAGAAAATATTTCCTATTGTGCACACCAAACAAGTCAGTGCAAGATCAATGATATGGCTATTGGCTGCTAAAATATTTGCTGCTGGTATTGGCAGAGAAAAATGGTGCACCTGCGCATAAGGTGTGTAAGGGAAATGAACACAATTACAGTAACCAGTCATTAGCAAATGTTGTAGTTCATTATTAATAATTATGGATAACAGGACATTGTAAAAATTAAGTTATGAAATTTTTATTAAAACATTTCTTACATGTCGTTATATTGGCTGGGCTGCAAACATATTTATTGTGGGCCCCATGTGGCCCATGGGCCGCGAGTTTAACATGCTTGGTTTAAATAGAATAGTATGCACTTGTACATATTTTCTGTTCCTCATATTAGCAACAAGGAATAGGAAATAGGAAGTAGTGAGGTGTGTTGGGTAGGAGTCCACCCAAGTTTGCGTAAAGTCACATGATAAGAAATACTAGAAGCTAACGTGCATTGACGCCCTTGTGGCAGATACTACCTAGTATTCTATATCTGCTCTTTCTCCGTGATAAGATTGGAGGAAATCTTCAGAGAACTAATACAGTAGTTGGTAAACGCATTATAACATACTGACACATCTCAGAGATTTTGCTGGTTTGATTCCAGACCACCACATTAAAGTGAGTATCACAATAAAGCAAAATGTAACCTTTGCTAGTGGAAGTTCTTGCCTATGATATGTAAAAAATTCAACATATATGAAGCACAATACAGTGGAACTCAATAAAGCAAAGCTCAATTAAATGAGGTATGCCAATAATAGATATAATTCTCTCCTCTTCCCCATTTTTATGAAGTGTCTTTAAATTTAAGAAGTCAAGAAGTTTTGTCATTCTTTAGCAACTTGTATGCCTAGCTTTTAATAGTTACTGTAATGAGATTATTTAAACAACTTCTAGGCTCAATGTTAATTTCTTAAATGTTGTTGTACTTCCCCCTTTATTATTATATTTGTTAGACGGTTGGCTGTGACAGAAAATGCAACTCAAATTAGTCAAGAAAAAACAGGATGGTGATGACCATTTTTAGGCAGTCACACTGCTGCAGGTCCACTTGTTATCCTCTTCACATCCTCAACATCCCTAGCAGAAAAAAGAGAGCTACTCCCAATGGCCCAAATGGAGTTGTGTGCTCACCTAAGCTAAGTGACTGTAATGCTCTGATTGGTTGGTTGGTTGGTTGATGTTACGGGTTAGGTCCTCTAGGAAGCAGATGCCAAGACAGATTTATTTAAGAATAACACCTGTGATGTAATACCTTAATCAATAAAGAACAGTAAAATAAAATAAAATAAAACTGTGAAGAAAAAGAGCAGAAGCAGTAATGGGCAAGGGGAGCCATTAGATCACAATGCAGATCTTACGAAATCTGTGCCAACTCAATGAGGAGTTCTGGAGCACAGATTGCCAATTGGAGGGGTCCTGAATTGTGCAGATATGAAGATAGTCTGTCTATTACTTGGGACTGTTAATTTTTTTTCCCTATTATAGTTAATCATATAATGGAACTCAGATCTTAAATATCCATATCAGCTATATAAAGTAGAGAATGAAGGTTAATATAGACCAGGAATTCTCAGCAAGGGGCATATTTTGTCCCCCAGGATACATGGCAACTTTTGGACACATTTTTGGTTGTCAAAACTGGGGAGGCAGTGTTACTGGCTTCTAGTTCATAGAGGTCAGGGATGCTGCTAGACCCTTTCTAATGCACAGGATAGAACAGCAAAGAATTAATTATCCAGGCCAAAATGTCAGTAGTGCCAAAGTTGAGAAACCCTGCTCTATAGACAAAGACATATGTGTTACTAGGTGTAATAATGTGGATTTTGTAGAAGAAAAAAAAACACCACGGGATAATTTCAAGAGAAACATCAAAAGGGCTTTATTCAGAGAGAAACCAATATGGCAGCATAGGTAAACATCTAAACTGCTGTCTTGCACAACAGTTTCAAAACTACAACTAAAAGACAGAACGGACATCATCCAGAACCACAGGAAGTCTGGCTGAGTGGAAATTCTACAACTAGAAGGAAAGAGAAAAGCACACTGAGACTCAGAGGAGCTGCAGGAGGAGGAGGTACTGAGATGTGTGTGGAAAGGAATGGCAACTGAGTGCTCAGCTGGCTTTCTCAAGCAGGAGAAAGACAAAAGATCTCAACTGTGGTGAACTCCAGTTCCGGGCAAGACTCTGGGGACCCAAACTCATATGGGGTGAAACTGGACTGTCAGGAAAGAGAAAAGCACACTGAGACTCAGAGGAACTGTGGAAGGCAGAGGTACCGAGGTGCGTGCATGGAGAGGGCAGGCAACTGAGAACGTGGCTGGCTTTCTTAAGCAAGAGGGAAACTAAAGCTCCCAACTGCACTGAACTCCAGTTCTGAGTGAGATTCTAGGGATCCAGACTCATTCAGGGAGAAACTGGACTGTCTAGTAGTGGGCGGAACTCAAGGGTGGCTTCCTCTCAAAGGTGCTTGCAACAATTACCATGGGACACTGAGACAAAGGGGCCTAATAGTGAAGGGAAACCAATGCTGTCTGCTCCACCCTGAAACTCTGCCCCATCCAAGCTGAGCACAGAGGCTTTTGTAAGTCTTGTCACAAAAGGGTGTCTCCAGCACAGGAGTTTTTCCAGCATAGACACAGCTGATCCTCACAGCCAATTGGCCTGGAAGTCAATTCCTCCCAGTGATACCAACAACAAAAAAGACTTAACTACAACAAGACTGTGCACACAGTCCACTAAGGGGTGCACTAAGAGTGTCCACCAAAGGTAACTGGGAGGGCAGAGCTACTGGGGGCATAAAGGACAACTAGCACACAAAACCACTCTATCAATTCATGGAAGCAGCAAAAATGCAGAGACCAAGAAATATGTCACAAGTGAAAGAAATGGAGGAAAGCAAACTACTGGACATAGAGTTCAAAACCACATTTATAAGGTTACTCAAGAACCTTCTACAAACTGCCAAGAAACTTAGTGAGATATCTAAGAAACTTAGTGAGACCTTCAAGGATCTTAATGAGAATGCCAAATAAAATGGAAAAGGACCAGTCAGAAATTAAGCATGCACTGTCTGAAATAAAGAATAATATACAGAAATCCAAAAGCAGACTAGAGTACCCCAAGAATCAAACCAAAGACCTGAAATATGAGGAAGCAAAAAACACCCAACCAGAAAAACAGAAAGAAAAAAAAAACAGTCCAAAAATGTGAATATAGTGTAAGGAGCATCTGGGACAACTTCAAGAGTACCAACTTCAGAATTATGGGGGTGCTAGAAGAAGAGAGAGAGCACGATAATGAAAACCTATTTGAAGAAATAATGACTGAAAACTTTCCCTACCTGGTGAAAGAAATGGACTTACAAGGCCAGGAAGTGCACAGAACCCCAAACAAAAGGAATCCAAAGAGGACCACACCAAGACACATCATAATTAAAAGGCCAAGAGCAAAAGACAAAGAGAGATTCTTTTTTTATTTTTTTATTAATGTATTACATGTATACATATCTTCCCATTGCCCCCCCCTCCTAGGCATACCCTAACCTCCCAGTGTCTTGTGTTCATTGGTTATGTTTATATGCATGCATACAAGTCCTTTGGTTGATCTCTTATCTACCTCACCTCTCTCTAACCTTCCTGCTGTAATTTGACAGTCTATTTGATGCTTTATTAGCTCTGTATCTATCTTTTCATTCATCAGTTTATAATATTCTTTATTATTCATAAATGAGTGAGATCATGTAGTGTTTTTCTTTCATTGACTGGCTTATTTCATTTAGCATAATGCTCTCCAATTCCATCCAGGTTGCTGCAAATGATAAGAATTCCTTCTTTTTATGGCAGCATAGAATTCCATTGTATAGATGTACCATAGTTTTCTGATTCATTTATCTGCTGACGGGCACCTAGGCTGTTTACAGATTGTAGCTATTGTAAATTGTGCTGCTATGAGCATAAGGGTGCATAAATCCTTTCTGATTGGTGTTTCTAGTTTCATAGGACATATTCCTTAGAGTAGGATCGCTGGGTCAAATGGGAATTCCATTTTTAGATTTTTGAGGAAACTCCATACTGTTCTCCACAGTGGCTGCACCAGTCTGCATTCCCACCAGCAGTGCACGGGGGTTCCTTTTTCTCCACATCCTCACCAACACTTGTCGTTTGTTGATTGGTTGATGATTGCCCTTCTGACAGGTGTGAGATGGTATTGCATTGTCGTTTTGATTTTCATCTCTCAGATAATTAGTGACTTTGAGCATGTTTTCATGTGTCTCTTGGCCTTCCTTCTGTCATCTTTTGAAAAGGATCTATTTAGGTCCATTGCCCATTTTTTATTGGATCATTTATCTTCCTTTTATTAAGTTGTATAAGTTGCCTATAGATATTGGAGATTAAAACTTTATCAGTGATAACATTTGCAAATATGTTCTCCTATACAGTGGGCTTTCTTGTTGTTTTGTTGATGGGTTCTTTTGCTGTGCAAAAGCTTTTTATTTTGATGTAGTCCCATTTGTTTATTTTCTCTTTAGCTTCCATTGCCCTTGGAACAGTATCAGTGAAGAAGTTCTTTCGGCATATGTCTGAGATTGTGCTGCCTGTTGATTCCTCTAGTATTTTTATGGTTTCCCATCTTATGTTTAAATCCTGTATCCATTTGGAGTTTATTTTTGTGTATGGTGTAAGTTGGTGGTCTAGTTTTATTTTCTTGCATGTATCTGTCCAATTTTCCCAACACCATTTATTGAAGAGACTGTCTTGACTCCATTGTATGTTCATGCCAAAGAAAGAATCTTGAAAGTAGCAAGAGAAAAACAGTTAGTTACCAAGGCAGTACCCATATGACTGTCAGCTGATTTCTCAACAGAAATTATGCAGGTCAGAAGGGAGTAGCAGGAAATATTCAAAGCGATGAATAGCAAGAACCTACAACAAAGAGTGCTCTACCGAGAAAAGCTATCATTGAGAATTAAAGGTCAGATAAAGAGCTTCACAGAGAAGAAAAAGCTAAAGGGGTTCATCAACACCAAACCAGGATTATATGAATGCCGAAAGGTATTCTTTAAGAAGAGGAAGAAGAAGAAAAAGGTAAAAATAAAAATTATGAACAACAAAGTGATAAGAAATATATACCTATCAACAAGTAAATCTAAAATCAAGTGAATAAAAAATCTGATGAACAGAATAAACTGGTGAATATAATAGGATTAGGGGCATAGAAAGGGAATGGAATGACAATTCTCAGGGGGTGTGGGAAGAGTTTGGACAAAAATCTTACACTTATGGATGAGGACAGTGACAGAGGGTAAGGGCATAGGGTGGGGATGGGGAATCAGGCGGAGGGGAACTATGGGGGGAAGAGGAACAACTGTAATAAACTGAACAATAAAGATTTATTTTAAATAAATAAATATTTAAACCAGCATTCACAAGTATCTTGAGATGGAGCATGTTCACCAAAAGCTTTCTGAAGTATATGATAGCTTTTTCTTCAAACTAAAGTAATGAATTAAAACTTCCTGCAAATGTTTTTTTAGCATGAAATTTGATATTTATTTAAGCATAAAAATATCTATGATTTTAACACCTTCAGCAAATTTGACATAGGAAGTTTTGAAGTTTGCTATCAATACAACAAAATAGCATACATATCAAATCGCAAATATATCAACATAGCTGTAACTCCATCTATTGAAAAAAATCTGCATTACTAACTGGTAGACCTAATATATGCCACATATATACTGAGAAAGGTCACAAAAACCTTTTGTCTTTGACAAGTTCTATTTTTTTTAGCTTTCCATAATTTAATTTTTATTTAACTCTTTATTTAGAGACCTATAGATATTTTTTATTTAATAAATATTTATTGTTCAGATTATTACATTTGTTCCCTTTTTTTGCCCTCATAGCTCCCCTCCACCTGACTCCCAGCCCTCCCTCTGCCCTTACCTCCCCCTGCATTTTCCTCATCCATAGGTGTATGATTTTTGTCCAGTCTCCCCCAACACCCCCTCACCCCTTTCCCCCTGAGAATTGTCAGTCCACTCCCTTTCTATGCCCCTGATTCTATTATATTCACCAGTTTATTCTGTTCATCAGAATTTTTATTCACTTGATATTTAGATTCACTTGTTGATAAATATGTATTTGTTCATAATTTTTCTATCTTTACCTTTTTCTTCTTCTTCCTCTTCTTAAAGAGTATCTTTCAGCATTTCATATGATACTTGGTTTGGTGTTGATGAACTCCTTTAGCTTTTCCTTCTCTGTGAAGTTCTTTATCTGCCCTTCAATTCTGAATGATAGCTTTGCTGGGTAGAGTAATTTTGGTTGTAGGTTCTTGCTATTCATCACTTTGAATATTTCTTGCCACTTCTGTCTGGCCTGCATAGTTTCTGTTGAGAAATCAACTGACAATCGTATGGGTGCTCCCTTGTAGGTAATTAACTGTTTTTCTCTTGCTGCTTTTAATATTCTCTCTTTGTCTTTTGCTCTTGGCATTTTAATTATGATGTGTCTTAGTGTGGTCCTTTTTGGATTCCTTTTATTTTGGGTTCTGTATGCTTCCTGGACTTATAAGTCTATTTCTTTCACCAGATGTGGGAAGTTTTCAGTTATTATTTCTTCAAATAGGTTTTCAGTATCTTGCTCTCTCTTCTTCTGGCACTCCCATAATTCTGATGTTGGTACCCTTGAAGTTGTCCCAAAGGCTCCTTACACTATCTTCACATTTTCGGATTCTTTTTGCTTTTTGCTTTTCCAGTTGAGTGTTTTCTGCTTGTTTGTATTTCAAATCTTTGACTTTATTCTTGCATTCTTCTAGTCTGCTATTAGATTTCTGTTATAATATTTTTATTTCAGTCAGTGTATGTTTAATTTCTAGTTGGTCCTTTTTCATCTCCTCTTGGGTCTTGCTAAATTTATCCATCTTTTCTAGGAAATTCTTAAAAAACCTTATAACCGTGGTTTTGAACTCTATATCCAGTCATTTGTTTTCCTTCTTTTCTTTTGTTTGTGATCTGTTCCTTTGTCTCCGCATTTTCGCTATGCTGGGAGAACTTCTGTGCTGGAGTCAGCCTTATGATACCAGACTTGCAAAACTTCAAAAGCCTCTCTGTTGAGCTTGGGTGGGGTAGAGTCTCAGGGCTGAGCAGACAGTCTTGGCTCCCAATCAGCCCCACCCTATGCAGCCCGTGGGTCTCAAGTGTCTCTCAGTAATTTCTGCAGCCCTCTCTGTGCACATAAGCACACCCACATGCCTCTAGACCTCTGCATTTCCCTTGTGCTCCAGACCCTTATGAGTCTGGGTCCCCAGGGTCTCGCCTCAAACTGGGGTTCAGTGCAGTCAGAAGTGGAGTTCAGCACAGTTGGGAGGCTCTGTCTCCCACCCACTAGAGAAAGCCAGTAGCACAATCAACTGTCCATCCTCTCTGAGTGCAGTGGTGTGCGTGCCCCCAGACCTCTACCCTTTTGTGGCTCCCCTAAATTTCTGTGCACTCCTCCCTTTTCACATCAGTCCAGACTCCCCTCATATGAGTCTCACCCAGAACTGGGGTTCAGTGCAGTCGGATAAGGGGTGCAGTGCAGCCAGGAGTTTCCATCTTCCTCTCACCAGAGTAAGCCATCCAGGCCCTCTGCCATCCGCTCTCTCCACGCAAGTGTCTCTGTACCTCAGCTTTTTTGCGGCTCCTCTGAGTCTCCATGAGCCCCTCTCTTTCCTTCTAATTGTAGAATTTCCACTCAGCCAGCTTTCCTGTGTTTCTGGATGATGTATATTCTGTCTTTTAGTTGTAGTTTTGAAATTGTTGTGCAAGGCAGCAGTTTAGGTATTCACCTATGCCACCATCTTGGTTTCTTTTCAACAAGTTCTGTTTTTAAATATGTTTTATTGATCTTTTTAGAGAGAGAGAGAGAGGATGGGAGAGGGATAGAAAGATAGAAACATCAATGATGAAAGAGGAAGAGAAACATCAATCAGCTGCTTCCTGAATGTCCCCTACTTGGGATCAAACCCACAACCCGGGCATGTCCCCTGACTGGGAATTGAACCAGGGATCTCTTGGCTCATGGGGGTGGGGGGTGCTCAAACACCAAGCCACACTAGCTGGCATTTTGATAAACTCTTAATAATGAGGTTTTTGTTCTTATTTGCATTTATCAATACTTGTTATTGAGATTCTATCCAACTCATTTAACTTTTGAACAGAAAGACTACATTGAATTATCTAAACCTTGGATTTTTAGAAAATTATATTTCTAACACAAATATTAATTTGAATTAACTAATATTATTTTGTAATTCAAGTCCTTATAGGCTTTCATTTGGTGACTAAATAAGAACCATCTGCATTTAGCATATAAATTGCCTTATTAAAGTGTTATTTCAAAAGTACTAGTTTGTTTCTAATCTTTTTAATTATCCCTGGACTGTAGATTAGTTTACTCTGGAAGTTTACTCTGATGTATTCTTTCTTTTTTATATATTATAAAGTTTAATTCAGTGACAGTTCAGACTGAAAAATGATAAGTTTGAGTGAAAATTTACTGCAATATACCTTCATATGCAAGGACATATTTTCTTTTTGGGATTTCTACTAAAAATAAAACAACAAAAGCAAACTTTTAACACTATACATTTTGAACTATCCAATAAATACTTTAGCCTTCAGGGAACTTAGATCCAGAACTGCTGCTAGGAAAATAAAAAGACTGATTAATGCCTGAAGGTATAAAGAGATCAACTAACAACAACAAAAAAGTTTTCTTCAAGATGTGAAATGTGTGTTCAACCCTAGATCAAGGACTAGCTGTTCAAAGTACTATGTATGAGGTTTAACATTACTTTGGGAAAGTCTAGAAGAAAGTTTATCAGTACAATGAAATCATTTTCAAGTAGGAGTGGTAGTGATAACAACTCTTTACTCATACAAAATCCACTATTTTGAGCTAAACACAAAACCATTCAGTGCTTTTATATCCAACTATCTATACTCACATAACCATTAAAAAGTAAATTATGACATAGTGAGAAAAAGGCAAGAGAACAAACCACTGCAATCACTATTTTTGAAAGCTCTTTGAAAACTAATGTGAAATGGTTGAAAGATGGGGATATAATGCTGAATTATTGCTTACCAAAACAAAAATATAAGCAGTATTTAAGTGATACTATTCAGAATCTCAAGAATCTCTACTCCATAAGGTAGTGTCATTAGTGGCATATAAAATTCTTGTTCAAAGGAGAGGAGATTCTTCTCTTAAGATACAGCATGGAGGAACCTGGAAAGTATTATGCGAAGTGAAATAAGCCAGTCAGAGAAAGGCAAGTATCATCTGATCTCACTCATATATGGAATTGAATGAACAGAATTAACTGATGAACAAAATTAATCCAGAGACATAGAAGCATGGAACAGACAATGGAATCTCAGAGGGAAGTGATGGGGCTGGGGAAGAGATTAACCAAAGAATTTATATGCATATAAGCATAGCCCATGGATACAGACAATAGTGGAGTGAAGTCTGGAGTGGAGGGTGGGTGCAGGCTAGAAGCGGTAAATAGAGAACAAAAGGGGACATATGTCATACTTTCAACATCTTTTTTAAAAAATAAAATGCCAGTTCAAAAAACACTCACCAATGAACATAAGATATACTAAGCTACATAGACTCTAGGTCTGATCTAGGTCCATGGTGTTCTATGTCACCCCTTCTCAAAGCCTCCCAGATTTCTCAGGCCTCGTTGCTTTCTCACTTCTAGAAATCCATAATGCTGTTATTGGTCAAATAACAAAGAGACTAGTATTTAAAGAGCATCTTATTTGTCCCAGCTGCCGTTCTCTTCCCATAAGATACAAGGTTCTTGAGAGTGGGAATTATTCATGTTCCATCCTTGCCACCTCCACAAGATGAATGCACTGTACAGTGTATATAACAGCACTTGAAAACACTTAGGGAACCACTGATTCTTGAGCTCATTTCTTTTACTTTCCACTCTAGACTTGTTTAGGTCTTGCTAAAAGGTAGAAATTGCCTAGCTATCCCCAGTTGGCCAATTAAAGTATTTATTATAAAAGAGGCAAGTTAGATATGGGACTATCCCCAGAGATGTGTCTGCCAAATTCACCCACTCCTATTTTGCTCTGACACCCATCTTTTAACACAGTTAAGTAACAGCTTCAGTGCTTACCTTGTAGCAGATGCTGTTAACTACTTATTTTTTAGTAAAATACAATACTTCTGCCCAAGCCATAGTAAACATCTTGCTAACCATCAGGATGAATGATGTGAGCGATTTTGAAGGGAATTCACTGCCACCCCCTCATCATTCCATTCAGTCTTTGTTCCATCATTCTTGATTTACTGTTATAGGTTACCATATAAAACCCCAACACACCAGTGGTTTCTCCTGATTTTTACACACTTCCTCATCACTTAGGATGAAAGCCTGAGGTTTCCTCAACTCTTCTTTCTGGTCACTTCATGTCCTGCCATACTGTTAACATAAAAAAAAAACCAACCAAAACATTTAAACCTATAAAGAACTCTTGTGAGTTTATTTATGCCGGGAAGCAGAACCTCAACGGATTGACAATGCTCCAAAGAATGGCAGGTTTTCCTCTATTTTTATACATTTCAATCAAAGAGGGACATAGGTGGGTTACATGAAATCCATTGGTGATAGTCTAGAGAGGCGGGAGAAAGCAAAGTTGACCATGGGATAGAATATAAAGTAAAATGATAGATACATACTTAGGTGGGTGCAGGAACAATTAACTTGATTACAACGAAGAAATTTGTGGTATCTGTCCTGGTGTCGCCCAGGCACATTAGGTTGTGCCCCAAGAGGTCCAGAAAAAGGGAAGTTACAAGTTACCCAGACATTTCACGGGTTTGTTATCATAGATGCAAAAAGACAGATAGGCTCAGTTAAGGTAAAGGTTGACCTTGTCAATGAAAATACCGGCATAGGATGTAACCACCAACCATAACTGATTTTAGTTCAAGTTTTATTTCAGACCATCCTTTGTGGTTACTTTAGGTCTCTGAGTTTGCAAGACTGCCAAGCAGGCCTTCCCTGAGCTTGTCAGGTTAGCATATGGCCCCTTTCGTCCACAATACCAACTCTCTGTTTTGGGTTTTTTTCCCAGCAGTTTAATCTTTCTTCACTTTCTCCATGCTTCAGTTCTACAACACTACTCTGACCATGATATTTCTTTATTTTAAAAAATGAATGTAGAATTTAAAAATCTTAGTAGTAGTTGCCACCTGGGTGAAAAGCAGGATGGCCAGAAGAAAATGGTGAAAAGGGACTCACTTTTTAAAATTTGTCTTTTCGTTCTTCTTGAATTTTATCAGGTGAATGTATTAAAAATAAATTAAATTAAAATGTTAAAATATTCAATTATTTTTTTAAATATTTGAATGCCTTTTCATGAATAATTAAATGAAGTCTTTAGTCTTAAATTTGATAGACAAGTACGGCTATGATTTGACTCCAAACTACTTTTCCAGCCTGATATTATTCAGCTCTCCCCTATATATACTCCACAGTCAGGCCTTCACTAGTGCCAAAAACAATTGTCCATTCTGTTCTCGCCACACAGAATGTTTCTTCTGGTTTTGTCATCAAAATCTTACCCAACTTTGAAGGCTCAGCTTAAAAGCAACCTCTTCCATTAATTTGATCCAGATAATGTATAACCCTAAGCGCCATTTATGCTTCTTTGAACACTTTTAGCACAGTTTTCTCAGGAAAAGGGAAGAAGTGAGAATCTACTGAGTGCCAAGATGTAGACTCTTCATCCATGCCCTTTACAACATTCCATTCTCTGTGCATCAGTTTTCTCACCTGTAAAATGGTCATAATAGAAACACTTTTCTCATAGCATTGTTCATTCTTTCAACTAGTTGGATGCCTGCTCTGAGACAGGCACTGATCTGTATGTATCCTGGGGATACAGTGAAAAATGACATACACAGAGCCTGCTCTCATCAAGCTTACTTTTTATATCCAGAAAGCTCTTAAAACAGCACTAAGAACACAGTAAATGCTCTATAAATGTTATCTATTATTATTGTTGTCACTGTTGTTGTTATTTCTATTTACAGATAAGGAAACTCAGGCTCATAGACTATTATATAAAATGCTGAAGGTCAGATAGCCAGTAAGGGATTCCAACTCGAGTCTTCCTGACCCATAAAACTGATAGCCTTTCCACTTCAGTGGCTCCAAAAACAGACTATATGTCAGCATCATCAGGAGGGCTTTAAAGAAAGTAAAAATTCTCAAGCCCAGTTCCAAGTGGACTAAGTCAAAAATTCTAGAGATGAGCCAAGAACGTATATCTTTCATATGTTTTTATTGACTTCAGAGAGAAGAAGGGAGAGGTAGAAACATCATGATGAGAGAAAATCATTGATCCAGTGACTCCTGAATACCCCCTACTGGGGATCAAACATACAACCCAGGCAGGTGCCCTGACCAAGAATCAACTGGCAACCTCCTGGCACTGGATAATGCTGAACCAACTGACCCACACCTGCTGGGCAAGAGAATGTGTATTCTTTTAAAAAGTCCCAGGTAGTTGTGATGTGCTATCAAATTGTTACCATTGTAATTAGCTAGTCATTAATGCTAGGGAAGAAGCAAAGGGAGGCCAGACATTGTAAGTATGGTCATCCTGGCAGCTTTGCCAAGAGGCTGCGACTTTGCATTTCCCCAGGGAACCACTGCTCCATGCCCTGCAGATTACTGAGGGAAGGGACTAGACAAAGAGAAGATGGATGCATGCACAGTAAATTCAGGGTGATGTAGGAAAGGTGTGTGTCCGTCTAGCCTGGAACAGAGATCACTGACCAGAGAGGGTGGGGCCACTGCCAACCCATGAAAATTTGGGGATACATAATCTCCCAGACAAGTGAATTCTCTCTTGGCTCTTGGCACTTGGCACTCGACTCTCTTTTTCCTTTGGCTTTGCTTGTGCCTGTTAGCCATGCAGGTCCCATATGCATTGGACTGATGGGCTGCAGCTAGGAACACAAACTAAGCTAGCCTGACGCTAGACCGGACTGCTCCAACATGGAATGGAAACTCTGGGCAACAATTTTAATCCTAGCCCTGCTAAAGGCACAGCTGGGCTCTTTCCTTGGCAAGAGGAAAGGAAATGGGACCTTGGAAACTCAGGGGTCTAATCCCATGCAAATAAATGCCACTCATTCTCCTGTGAGAGTCTTAGAAAATTCCTTTTCTTGTGACATCACAAAAACACTGCTTCCCCCAGTAACAGGTGGGGACCCAAACAGCTCCCCACCGCTAACAAAATCAGAGAATAGATGTCCTCCATTAAAATCTTTCCCATGCTGCTTTACTATGCCTATTTGTAAATATCTAATCCACAAATTCATTAAAGATAGGTTTCTTGTTCTCTTATTTGTAGTTTTCTCCTTCCTCTTGGAGCAAAGTACATTATGAGCACTCAATAAGTATTTGAGTAATTGATTGCTTAATTATTTAATTAAAGTTGTGCTTAAAATGCAAATACAGCTGTGGTACTAGAAGCCTGTTATGAGCTATCATTGATCTTCCTAGGGATATTTATTAATCAGCTAAGAACCAGTACTTGAGGACAGGTTAAACATCTGGGAATAGAACTGAAAAGGCCTCCAAACCAAATGTTAGCTGCATCATTGCACAGACTAGGGACCCTTATCTTACCTTGCCCACACTTTATTGACAACTTCAAGTAAAGTGCAGAAAATAGTAAAAATCAAGAGATTTCCTTCTCCTTAGTTTCATTTCTTTTACATATATCTGGTTTGGAAATTAGGGGAGAAAACTTTTTTTTTTAAGAAAAAAATCCTTTATTCTTTTCACACCACAAACATGGAGTTCATTGCAATACATTAATATTATAAAGCAAGATCCCCAAATGCAGTGACTGATTATTCACAGTAGACATATTAAGTCGAGAAGCTTATTTTTTCTCTCTTTGCTAAGGCACAGAGCCTGAGGCTATCTGCATTTTTATTACACTTTATTGTCTTGGTTTCACTTGAGGATTAAAAAGAAAGTCGAGGTACATACAGTGCAAGTATCCTGGTGGATTTTAGGATTTCTTGCTTTAGTGAAAGGAAGAATCTCATAAAGTACCTCAGATTATTGCTCAAGAAAGTATATCTACTTCCGTGATGACCTAGAAATTCAATCTTTTGTTTCTCCTAGAAAAGATCACATTGTATTTTGGAATTCTTGTCCCTGTAGTTTTCTGTACAATATAAAGCCATGTTTTAAAAATAGCTTTAGTTTAGATTCGAGGTGAAAATATCCATAATAGTTCTAGAAATTCTTGTGACTATTCAGGGAGCGTACAAACCACTTTGGGGTGGGATGAAGTGTGGAGTGAAGGAGGAGGGAGGCAGGGGAGAGAAGGAGAGAGTTGGGTCTGAATAAGGGGAAAGAGTGAGGGAAAGAGGCTATCAGCTGAGAGGAAGTGAATTCCTGTCAGAGTTCTCCCTCCAGTTCTGACAGATCCTCACTGAAAAACAATAGAAGTTCATTGGTCCTTTCTGAGGAAACAAAGTGTACTTATTTACTTAACTTTCTCCTTATTTTCTGATATGCAAAAAAGGCAGAAGGACTGAATGTTGTAGGATTTGGAAATACAGTAGATGAGATCTTCCAGTTTACGGATTTGTAAAGAACAGGCTGGTAACTGGTTTGGCAGCTCTTGTCAGTAAGAGAAAAGAAAGGCGCTTTTCATTGGCCAGAAGGAGCAGAGCCAGGAACTTGAAACAGAGGCTCCTGGCATACAAGGTTCTTTGATAGGCAGTCAAATTGACTGTGAAGGGAGTCAAGGTCAGGAAGCTTTGGAAATACTGTGAGGATAGTATAGGATTTAAGGAGTGTACTTCTTTGGCAGATTCTCCCTCCCAAACCTCATTACACAGGTGATTAGTAGAATGAACCGAAAATCTGCAAGTGTGTATTATTACCCAACATATAAGGATTTCACAATAAAGACAAAAATGTTTGATTTCTGCTGTTTTGTCTTCTTTCATTTATCTTTAAGATTTCAACCTGCTTCAGTCATCTTTTGGTATGAATTTATTGTTAAATCATACCACTTCTATTTTATCCCCCTTGAGAATTTTCAAATTGCCACTTCTGGTCCTTGGGAACACTCCAGTGTTTTAATACCAGGAGGCATAATTATGTAATTACCCTGTGAACATTGTGCTACTTCTGGCCCAAATGACCCCAGAAAGGAATGCTCCGATGGCCTCAGCAATTTTGGGAGAGAATGATATCTTCCAAACGTGGAATAAATAAAGCTCAGGAATAAATAGCTTGCGCTGAAATGTAAATGATTTAATGTAATGGTGTTGCAAGGTGAGAGGCACTTGACTTTGGTTCCTGCTGCAAATCATGAGATACATTAGGAAAGCTTTTAAAGGGGAATCTATTTTTTAAGAGAAAATTTGCATCAAGTTACATCATCCAAGCAGAGTAACTCAAATTTTCTCTTATATCTTTGAGACAAAACAAAACAAACAAACAAACAAACAAACAAAAAAGCAGAAGAAATGCTTCCTATGGTCTCTTCCCTTCCCATCACATTTCTTCATAAGCCTGTAAATGTAACTAAAACTAAAGATTTTGACAAATGAAGCAGGGATATGAAGTTGATTGCTGCTTTTCTAAATTAAAATTAATGATACCCTTAAGGTACTTGAGTCTATGAAATCGACTTAATGTTGATGTAACCTGGCTCCATTATCACAGAACGAGGCAGTTGCAGGGCATGAAAACCAATCAACAAACTTTCAAGGTGCATTTTAGAAATCAGTGAGGTGGAAGCTGAAGGCTTAACCATGGACAAAGGACTTGCTGTTTGGCCTCTTTTTGCTTTCCCGTTGATAATATTCCTGGAGAAGTGTTGGGCTGGCTCTAGGCAGGGGCCATCATGCCTCCCCAGTCATGCAAGGATGCACAGCTACTTCATTTTCGGCACTTCATGTTTGCCTCAGCACAGTCTGTGTGCCTTTCTGGTAGGTTGTACAGAACATAATAGGGGACGGCATGTGAGAGTTAAGGGATGGATGGAGGAGAGAGGAAAGGAATAATAAAAGGTGTCGGAGATTAGGAAGGGAATCAGCACAGAAATGTAAAATAGAAGGGGGAAACTCTGAGAGAGGAAAGTCAAGAGAGGTAGATTAATTATGTCTCAGATGGCACACATTAGCATCCGTGCCATAAATCACACAAAATCAACTAATAATTATACTCCTACTCAGAGTGAGCACTGTGTTAGCACTGGGTGCTTTCTTGTGATCTATCTTGGAGTCAAATGCAAGAAACACTGTTTAACTCATGTCTCAATGTCAAGAAAACAAATACATTCAAGGAAAAGAGAATTCAGCCAACAAGCCCGAACGTTTTGCCATGGACCTATATCACAAGTCCTCGTTCCAAACTTGATCTCAGCGCATTTTTTTTTCAGTCACAACTCAAAAGATATCAAAATTAGAAGAACAATGGATTTTAACTGAAAAGGATTACAATTAGCTGAAAGGATTTTAACTAAACTGTCATAAATCTCAGGAGAGTTTTCAGGATAATGTTTGGGCATGTATTTATGAGTGTGTGACAGTAAGGATTTAGAAGCTAGAATGAATTATGAAGGTAGACCTTCTCCAACACAGACACATGCATACAGAAAACCATACAAACTACAAAATTACAGGACAAACACTCATGTATAGACTGTAGAGAGTCATTTGTGGGCATGTGCATTGCTTATTCACTAGCATCACAACATAAGAAGCGTTGAGTTTTTATGGGCTCATTAGTGTAGGTGTGAAGTCTGGTTCTTGCATGCCCATGGATATTTATCAAGTGTCTAGACAAACTGAGAGCCAGAACATCAAAATGTACATGCCCAGTATATCTTTTCCCAAGACTAGAGTAACCGCAATTTATGTATGTAGTGCCAGTAAGAACACTTGGAAACTAGAAAGATATCACATTGTCTAGCAATGTATTTATACATGAGGGGGGATCCTTGGATCTTCTAAACCTTCAGTGAAGATGAAAACTTAAAAACTCAGGAACTCAAGAAGCCTTTCATTCATCCATTTATCAAATATTTATTGAGCATCTCTTATGTACTAGGCACTGTACGCTAAACTGTGACTGAGACAGATACTATCCTTATCTTCATGGATGAGGATCTTACATTCTAATAACTTTTTTAAATGAATGTGGAAACATTTCTTAATAGCATGAAAAAAAGGACATCTCTACAAACAGTGTACAATATACAGAACTCATCAGAAATAAGAAAGTAAAGGAGAATAATAAATAGTCCTCATAGCTTTTGTAGGGGAAGAAAACTTTTTCCTTCTTCCTTTCTAGGTTCTATGCCTAATCTAATAATTAAATGTACATAAGACATTAACAGGAGAAAAACAAATTTAATTTCATGTATACTAGAACCCATAAAAATATAAAACTCAAAGAAGCGAGCAAAGCAGGCAGTTTTTATTTCTTTTAGACAAAGAAACAATAAATTTTTGAAGAATTAACAAGACAAGAGGGTTTACACTGAGTGGCCAGATTATTATGTGTTCAGAGATCATAATAATCTGGCTACTTAGTGTATTTAGGTTTGGAGTAGTAAAATGTAGTGAGGAAGTAAAAGGATTTGTTATGCAGCCTTATGGATCCAGAATTCCCTATCTCTGGTGACAAGGATGCCTTCCTTCCACCCTACTGGTACAGAGAGGGTACCTTTCACATGGGAGATTCACTTTCTGCTTTCAGTGAGACAAAAGAGGTCAGAATGACCTTGCACCAACTGTTTCTTAAGTAACTAATTAAAAATAATCAATATGCTAGAGTGGCATATTTTAGGGTGGCATATTCTACTTCCCTTAACCTTCAAACATGATTGCTTAAAAATTTGAATAAAACAAATATGGAAGAAATGGGGGCTCTTGGTTTGCCTTATTTTTTTTTTAATCCAGTATTGTAGGCACAATGATCTGAATGGTTTTCTTCTTTTCTGTTTTTAAATTTAATTAGCAAAAAAGAAAAAGAAGGTGGGAAAAGAGGGAGGAAGGGGATGGGAAAGAAGGGAAGGGAAGAGAAGGGAAAGGAAGAGAAGGGAAAGAGAAAGGGAAAGTCTTTCAAAACCTTGTGCTGGGAATCTTGAAAAAGAAATCACTCATTCAAAATATAGTGGTTATATTGAAGATCCTTTAATAAATGGTCAATTCATTAATTCACTCTATGGATATTAGTTGAGCATCTACTATATGAAAGATACTATACTAGTCATGGGGAATATAGAGGGGAGGGGGAAAGACGTGGCCCTGTCCTCATGGAGAATATTAAAAAGATTGAATTTTTCTGTCATATTTTTACTGAAGAATTGCTTCAAACTAGATTATGATTACTCACAGAGCAGATGGCAATTTTTTCCCCATCTGGGATAGTTCTAAAGAATAGACCCTGGTGTATCAATAGATAAGATTTCTTCCAGTTCTAAGCCATCATGATCTATGGTCTAATAGTAGAAACAGGATGTGTGCTTCCAAAAAGATGTTGTACTTATATTGCTTTTTATAAAAGGAAACGGATATTGCCTATTAATTCAGAGGAAATTGGATTCTTTCTGTCTCTTTAAATAATGCCATTTAAACTCCTTTGGCTCTTCTTTCTCTGCTCACCTTCTAATGCTCAACCCTACCACCTTTTATTCTCACTTCCCTTTCTTTTAATGACTGAGACATACTGCTTCTCTCTAATTGGCTATACTTGATATCTCCAGTTAAAGGTTTCACCAGTAGGTCAATTTTATCATATTCCAAATGAATTCATAGATACATATACCATTCCTCTCTAATTTGCCTATTTCCATCAGCAATATCTTCATTTTCCCAGAATTCCACATTGGAAAGCCAGAAGTTCTATTTGTTTCTTTAAGAATTAAGTTCCAACACCAATAATTGATTTGTTCTTTTCTTCCAAAATACCACCTAATATATACCTCCTTTTCAATTTCAAGGAACACAGTCTTAATTGTAACACATATCACCAAAAATCTAGTCAATTGCAAATCACATTTATTTTATTTGCCTAAATGCTAACAGAATAAAGTGCTATGTTCTTTTTTATTATTAGAGTATAGTTAATATACATTCACATACATTTTATTAGTTTCAGTGTCCTCTCAAGATTATTCACCCTACTGATTGTATGTATTCAACATTTATATACCTAATGAAGTGATTGTCATGATAAGTGAGGTAACCATCTTTCACCATACAATGTTATTATGATACTAAAGGCCTGGTGCACAAAATTTGTGCAAGAGTAGGCCTTCAAAGCCCTGGCTGCCTCAGCCCTCACAGCCCTGGCTTTGTCCAGAAGGTCGTCTAGAAGGTCATTCTGCTATTCAACCATTCAGTTGATTTGCATATTACCCTTTTATTATTATAGATTACTGACTATATTCCCTATACTGTACATTATATCTTTGTGACTTATGTATTTTATAACTGGGAGTTATACTTCTTATTCCTCTTTACTTTTTTCAGCACCCTCTCCCCTCCAGCAAGTGTCGGATTTCTCTCTATGTGTGTGTGTATATATATATGAGTTTGTTTCCGTTTGAGTGAGTTTTTTTAGATTCCACATATAAATGAAATCATATGATATTTTTCCTCTGTCAGACTTAACTTAGCATAATACCCTCTAGGTCCACTCATGTTGCAAATGGAAAAAGATTACATTCTTTTTTATGGCTGAACAATATTCATATATATATGTGTGTGTGTGTGTGTGTGTGTGTGTGTGCAGTATGTATATATATGTATATATGCATGTATATATATA